>JAUESF010000002.1:11143412-11155593 GCA_032274765.1 Malacoctenus tetranemus
GAGAGAGAGAGAGAGAGAGAGAGAGAGAGAGAGAGAGAGAGAGAGAGAGAGAGAGAGAGAGAGAGAGAGAGAGCACGCCGCATTCCAACTGCTCCCCGCGCAGACATTTCCTCCCATCAAAGGCGGCGTTTCACCGCTGCGTCTTAATCAGAGGGAGACGTCAGACCGAGCTCACCGCTCGGCCAGCGCCAGACAAGCGACGCTGCACCGCAGCGCTGCAGCGCTGCAGCGGCCTCGAGCTCTGACCGGAAAGAAAAGCACACGACGGATACGAAACCCTAAAAAAAAAGTGTCTTTTTTGGCGTTTCGATGAGAAAAAAACCCCAATTTTATCCAGAATCTCTTTATCACAGAGCTTTTTACTGTGAATTGTCTCTTTCTGTAACAGATGAGAAATAAAGTTGAGGACAATCAGGAAAAGTTCTCGGGAGCCAAGTTTGAGATGAACTCATTTGTCTCCCTCCTTATAATTGGATAGGAGGGCCTGGAAACTTCATAATGATGGCCTTCACCACAAAGGCCTTCCCCTGAGGATGTGGAGAAATCCACATATCAGCCAGACATTAACAGGCTCAAAGATTAGACTGAATTAGCCCCTCCGCTTCTCTGCGGCTCCCCGGTGGACTGGCCTACTGTGACAAAAGACCCCGGGAGAAAGTGGGGGGGGGTAAAAGTGTCGGTTTAAGAGGGAGGTTAGAAGGAAGGGGGGGAGAGATGGAAAAAAAAGGGGGGAGTGAAAGGAGTGAGGGGGACCTGGCTCGCAGTGACCTTGAGCAAGGCCGGGGGGAGCGGAACAGCCCAATTACGACCTCCGCCCCTGTCCCCCGATCCCCCTTCGTCCCGCCACTTCATGGCCCCCACTAATGAAAGAGCTCAGGCCAGGGTCAATAATGAGCACAGAGGAGCGGAAACAACACGCGCACACAAAAGTGCGCACACTCACACACACACGCGCGCGCCCCCCACACACACACAGAATCTTTGTCCTCTTTCTGTAATTAGCCCGAAGGGGCTACGGGACAATTTGAGAGGCTTTCACTGTGTTGGGGTGTGTGACAACTTTGTCTCATGATGCTGAAGCAGATGTGTGCAGGGTGGAGGGGGGGCTCTCGAGAAGTTGGACCCTCAGGGAAATCTCAGTCAAATCTGTCTGCCGGGAACGGCGTGCAGAGGTGACAGCTTCCAGGATCATAGCCGACGCCGCGGCACACCGGTCACGGCTTCTTCTTCCCACTCATTTGATCAGTGTGTGTTTTTTTTTGTGTGTTTTTTTGCACGTCAGCTGTCACAACGCCGGTGATGAATGTTTCATTTCAGCCACACCTCCCAGGCCACGATGAGGGCAAGCACGCACTCCGAGACAGGTGTGTGTCTGTCTGTGTTTGTGTCTGCGTGTGTGAAACGCGGTGTGTTTGTGATAAGCGAGTCCCGTGCCCACACGCCACCATTACACGCCTCATTTGCACAGATCACAACGCAGCTGCCGAGTGACGCTCGCCTCGCTGTCACACGGCTACAACCGTGCAGAACCGCGCGTCTCGCACACGTACGCACTCGCGCGAGGGCCAAAAAAAACCAGAAACCTGCTCCGTCACTGATCGCTGAGAGGAAACCAGCACATCGGCTTTTACTTTGTCTCTTTTTGTCCCACGACTGGTTTCTCACACGTAGTCGAACCGATTTAAATCTCACATGAGGAAGATGAGCGGCTGCTAAACTGTGTCGCTGGGTTCCTGGAATCAACTTGTGTTTTTGACCTTTTTTTTCCCATGTTTGAACAAGAGCGCAGGAGGAAGAGGAGACAGCTTCATGACGTTTCTCCCACAGTGTGAGGTGACACTGATCAAATAAAACAAAATAGAAAAGAAAGAAAATGAAAAGGACAGAAAAATAAAAGAACACAACAGAAAAGAACAGATAAAGAAAAGAAAAGAAGAGAAAAAGAAAAGAAAAGAAAAGAAAAGGACAGAAAAATAAAAGAACACAACAGAAAAGAACAGATAAAGAAAAGAACAGAAGAGAAAAAGAAAAGAAAAGAAAAGAAAAGAAAAGAAAAGAAAAGAAAAGAAAAGACACTCCTAACAGCAAAAAAGAAAAAGGAAGTGGTCTAAAAATAAAGGGGGAGGGGGGGGGCTCCCCTGTGATTGGTGGATGACTGTGGAGAACTTTTAAAAGCGGGAAAACGAGGAGCGCTTGAGGAGGGGAAAAAAAGAGAGAGGAGGAGGAGGAGGAGGAGGAGGTGCCGAGAGACAAGATGAGGGAGGGAGGAGGATAAGAGCATAAACAGTAGTAAGGAAGGAAGAGGAGTAGGGGAAGGCAGCATGTGAAGATACCAACTGTAAACTGGAGAGAAGGGTGGACAGATAAGAGGGTGGGGGGGGGTCTCGTGGGTGCCGGGCCCGGTGGGGTGGGGGGTGAGGGTGGTGTGGGGGGGGGGGGGAGTTTGAGGAGGACAGCGTGCGAGACGGATCGTTGGGAGGAAGAATCCAGGCCCAGTGGCCGCTCTCTGCTCTCTGCTCCGAGCCGGGCCCGTGATCATCTTAGCATCTGCCAGGACGCATTAATCAACATGACGAAAGGAAGTAATCTGACAACGTGCAGCGCCCGTGTGTGTGTGTGCGTGTGTGTGTACGTGCGCGCGCCTGCGTGTGCAGGAATGTGTGCCGATACCGTCTTAGATACACCTGATTTGAGATTTTACATCAAAGCCCGGTACCGCGGGGGCTCTCGCAGGCTGCTTCTTACAACTTGGCTCCTCCTGCTCCCCCCCTTCTCCCCTCCTCCCCCCTCCCTCCCCCTTTCAGAGGTTTATAATTCCTATTAACCCTCAGAGACGACGTCCTCCAAACAGGGCACGAGAAGAAAAAAAGAGCCCGAGCGCCCGACATATGGAAGCCATTTCCTCTCACGTGGCCTCGCCAGCGCCCCTTTAAGACACGGCCGTGTTTACACGGGGCGGTCTGTGGATTTTTAAGCTGTCGTCTCGTTTCCCCGGATGAGTACACACTTGCCAAGTGTAAATATGCCCCCAGAAGACTTTGAGGTTTGCTGGCGGCGGGGCGTTCCAGTCTTTGTTTGGAACAAGGTTACATCAACACTAATAAGGTTTTTTTTTCTCTCGGGGCGAAGGCCGCGGTGAAACGCCGGGCGGAAGGTTGACGACTTCACTCGGGCGCGGGAAGGTATCATTGCGGCGCGGCCAGTCCGACCTGGTGGTATTGACACAGCGGTCGGCGAAAAATAGAACGACCGCGCTGTGCAAAATACTTCCAGGCCAAAGCATGAAACGGTCACGGAAAAAAAAAAGAGGAGAAGTTTTCGGGGGGGGGGGTGTGTGTGTGCGCTGTGCAGAGGAGCACAGGAAATTGGGGAGTTCAAATCCAATAATCCGGCAACTGAGACGGCTCACGGACGTTCATATTTTCATCCGTGGAGCTGCTGGAAGAGCCGCGAGAGGCCTGGAGCGGACGGTCAAACACACGAAGCTTAAACCGGTCTTTAGGGTCGCAGCAGGACTTCGTGTGATAAAAAAATGTGGTTTTGATTTTCAGGAAACTCAAACTCGACGACGTCGATGTGGTAATTATCTGCAGGCGAACGTCGCACGACAAAAAAAGTGACGTTTTTTTTCCCAGGCTGAACATTCGCAACTTTTACTTTAACTTCAGACACTAAAACAAGCTTGTTGCTGTTCTGATTCGAGCTGATTCTGACTGAGAAGACGTAAACGTGCCAAAACTCCTCACATTTCTTAGTTTGCACGACTTTGATTCGGTTTTTTTCCGTCGAAACTGTTTCACGATGTTTTTCAATGAAACTTGAAGTAAACAGAAAAAGATGCGATCGTGAAACCTTTCAACTTTCGCCATTGTCTGATTTTGGTTTTGCGAAGCGGGGACGGGAAGTTTGTCACTTTTGTTTCAACAAAACAAAACAGAGTGGAAGATCTACGGCTTTGTTTATTTGTCCTCTCCGAGGAGGACTGTAAACATGGAGCCGGTCTCTCTGTTGTGGCCTGTGTAATGTCTCAGAAAGTCCTGCAGTTTGGAGCGAAATGATATGCGGCACTCTACAAAGGAGGTCGTGCCCGCCC
This sequence comes from Malacoctenus tetranemus, assembly GCA_032274765.1. Lineage (NCBI taxonomy): Eukaryota > Metazoa > Chordata > Actinopteri > Blenniiformes > Labrisomidae > Malacoctenus > Malacoctenus tetranemus. The sequence continues at coordinate 11,147,506 of JAUESF010000002.1, forward strand.
ATAGTTTGAGCCGCGGGGGGTGCTGTGTCGAGCTGCGAGGGGGTTTGGAGGGAACTGGGATCAGTCAGGTGTCAGGTCCCGTCCCGGCCGAGGCTGACAGCACCACCCCCCGCCCCCACCCCTCACCCCCCACCTTCCCCAACCCCACGCAACCTCACCTCAATCTCACCACCTCACAGAAACCCCTCTCCGCCCGTCTCTGCTGTTCCCAGTCCCCCACCACCACCACCACCACCCCCTCTACTGCCAACCCGGCCAGCCACAGCAGCAGCAGCAGCAGCAGCAGCGCTGCCACCGCTCTGAAAGCCTAAACCTGAGAGGAGGAAGAGAGAGGGGCTCCTGACAGCGGAAACAGAAGCACTTTAAAGCGCCGAACCCTTTTCACCGAGATCAAAGGGCCAAAGGAACAGAGCCGGCTGAGACCTGAGGAGAGGGGAGAGCCGGCGGAGACACGGGGGGAGACGAGACAGACGGAGGCCGAGGGACGCAAACAGAGGGAGGCGCATGGACTCCGGCTCCTTAATGATTCAATGGGGAGAAAAAAAGAGTCTGAAATCCTGCAAATAAAGCAAAGTCCCAACTGAAACTGAACCTATTTCTACAGTCGAACGTTTTCCAACAGATTTAATCTGGTTCGCAAACAGTGGGTTGGAAAAACTCCAAAAAGTCCAAGTTTTCATGCACTTAATTTGGACTGAATCAACAGTTTGCTCGGCCGGCTCTGTTGGAGTGAACGCCAGTTGCTTTCATTCGGCCTTGATGGTGAATTCACAGTCAACGTATCAGCTGTTACATAACTGAGGACGTGTTAACCAGCCGGGGGGGGGGGGGGGGGGCGGTAATAGCAGTGGTTACCCAACCATGGTTCCAGGAGGGGGGAGGGCGCCAAAGATCATCGAGCGGGACCCCGAGGCTTTGCCTGCTCTGGTCCAAATTGCACAAGGCAAAAAAAAGGGGGAGGAGCTTCAAAGAAGCCACCAGTAAAGTAAAGAGTAGGCGGAGCCCAAAACTCGCCTGTTTTGGTCCCAGTGGAAGATTTTTTTTTTTTTTGCTGATGTCTTTCACAGAACTGTCGGGTCAGAGTTAAAGGGCGAAAGGTCGTCGGCTTTGATTTCGCCCGCGTCGTGGCGTTTGACAGCAGGTGGCTGATTAAACGGACACATTCCGGTCGTAAACGACGGCCCAGGAATTTGTCCTTTGGCCTCCTCCTCCTCCTCCTCCTCCTCCTCCTCCGAGAAGCGTCGGCCGCTCGTCTCTTGCCGCCATCTGAATTTTTCTCGTCGCCCGACCGGCACCGGTTGCCAGGCGTCTTTCGGGACAGCTATGTCCCGCCCCCGCCCCCGCCCCCCCCCATACCCTCCACCCACCGGGGCTGTGGGAGCGCCGTGTGACCCCGTGACATCAAAGAGGGCCTGGGCGGGAGATGTGGGGACGGTGGGGGAGGAGGGGGAAGGCTTTCTATTCATGGTCACATCAAGCAGGATTCCCTCTCGGTGGGACACTTCTGGAGGCGTGCCAGACATTCCCGCACGCTGCTTAGTCAGTCAGTGCCGCGCACACACATGCGCTCGCCGTCCGCTCGAGTCGCAGGACAGCGCGCTCCCTCCGCTCTTTTCCCTCCATGGAGTTTTTTTTTACTCTCGCGCCGGCAGAGGAAACACACGCACACACACTTGTCTGGAGCGGGACGATGCACAAAACACCGCACCTCGCCTCCTCCCCCTCTCCCCCCTCCCCCCCTCCCCCCTCAGGCACGTATCGCTTGCAACGCTGCAGCAGCCATGACGTGTGTTTATCCACAGGAGTCAGCGAGTGTGACAGGCCTGAGTCATAACAAAACCGGGTCCAGGTGCCCCCGCACGGGGGGGCGGGCGGGCGGGGTGGGTGTGGGGGTGTGTGGGGAGCGTGAACTCCGGGCGGGTCACGAGGCACGACGGGGTGGAAACGAAAATCGCTCCGGGATCAAGGCTCGGCGTCTACAAAGTCAGAGGGGTGGGGGGTGGGTGGGGGGATTAGGGGTTTTTATCAAGAGAAAAACGCTGCGATCACATCTCCTCGCCACTTGTTCTGAATTACGTCTGCAAACAGTCGTCGGGTGTTTTTTTGAAAAGTTCCCTGCGCCACGCAGCAGGGCTGGTTTTTTTTCCCAGGCTGTTTGCGGAGCCATTTTTTTTCCCCTTACAGCAATTAAATGTAATTTCAGCCATCGAGATAAGAATGTCTACCAAAACGAATCGAGAAAAACGAAAACATGAAAGTGAAATTGCACAAAATGAGGCAGCCTTTTTTTTTTTTAACCCCCCCTGTAATTTTCGAAGGGAGGAAGGGGGGAGGGGGGAGGGAGGAGGAGGGGGCTGCAGTTAGGGAACAAACATGAGGTCCTTGTTCTTTTGTTTTTACGGCTCTATCCCAGGCTTGTTTTTTTTCGCTTTTCAAAATAAAGCGTTTCAATAGAAGCGATCTGCCTTCATCTCCGCTCGCAGCGAATTACCTGCCTGATTGCTGTTTTCCTTTCCCTTGTTTTCAAAGTAAGAGCGTGCGCACAGGTGGAATTAGCTCTCAGTCTGTGTTTGGAGTTCCTCTGGCAAGCCCGAGGCAAGAGAGGAGACAGCGGCGGGCTCCTGGGTGCTAAAGTGTTAAACTTCTGAAAACAGAGGGGAAGCACATCTATCGCTCCTTTTCCTCCCGAGCGGCGTCTCGATGGCCCCGATGCCTCTACACAGAGAGCGCTGCCGACGCCTGCAGCCAAACAGGGTTCAGGTTCCACACCCCATCGCCTTCCACTGCCCGACAAGTCAGGTAATGAGTGTGGGTGAGTGTGTGTATCTGTGTGTGATAGCAGCCTACAGGTGAGGAAGAGCGAGTGTGGCCCAGAGCGTGGACAAGGGGGGGGTGAGTGATCCCCCCGCCCCCCCCTCCTCCACCACCACCACCACCACCACCTTCAATTTCGCCGCGTCACACTGGGCCGACGAAATGAGCCTCCGCGCGCACGGGCCCGAGCAAATCACAAACAATGCGGCCGCGCCGCGAGACGGCAGAGACACACTGCTGGAGATGGTTAATCCTTCAGACGGAGATCTGAGGTGGAACAACAGGGGAAGAAAATAAATAAATAAAGGAGAAGGGAGGAGGAGGAGGAGGAGGAGGAGGAGGAGGGAGGGTGAAGAGTAGGGGAGAGACACACGCAAGGAAGGGGTGAGGCGAGCAGGAGCATCAGGTACAAGACACAGAAATATATGTTTTCCTCTCGGTGCTGAAAATCTCCGTTTGGGAGTGAAATCCATCACGTTTCCCTAATACATACTTCTTGCAGGAGGAGGAGGAGGAGGAGGAGGAGGAGAAGGAGAGGAGGAAAAGGGGAGAAAGCCGGACAGAAGAAAGGCAAGCGCTGGTGGGAGAGTGAACAGACACAGCCTACTTTATTCTGGCCATTTCATCCATCTTGTTGGGCTAATAAAATGTCAAGTGCAGTTCCTTGATATTTAATCATGAAGGGAAGCCGAAAACGCGCCGCGCCGCGGCGCCGCGCTCCGGCTTGATGAAGCTCCGGGGAGGCTTAAACGTGGACCTGTGGAAAAAAAGGGGTTTTTGAGGGGGGGTGGAGACGCCCAGAGGACGTTTCACCAAGCCTGAAAACACAAAAAGTGTTCAGGATGGGAGGGAATTGCTAATAGGAGGGGTGGGTGGGGTGGGGGGGTAGAGGGGGGGGGCAGGTTCCCTTCTTCGGACGAACTTTGGCTCCGTTCAAGATGGAGGCGTCCTGAAAGCCTGTCACCCTGCAGCATGACTCTGCAGAGGAGACACGCCACAAAAATATGAAAACTTCTCCAGCTGGCGCCCGCTCCAAAAAAAAAAAAGAAACGCAAGGCATCATGGGAAACAGCCCGATCACATGAAAAAAAAGAGACCCCTCTATCAGATGTAATGGACGCTACATCTGATAAGGGAGATAACGAGAGGCAGAGAGAAAAGAATCCCTTTATGTGATCGGAATTAATTTTCATTGGTGAGAAGAGTGTAAAAAGAGTGAAATTTTGGTTGATTCAGATGATAAAAAAAGGAGGAGGAGGAAGAGGAGGAGGAGGAGGAGGAGGAGATGTGCAGGAGCTGTAGGAGAGGTAATGAACTCATTTCCTCCCACGTTAAAACTGTCACCGCTCTTTAGCAGAACCTCAGCCAGACAACGAGCCGTTTACAGCCGACATGTGGTTGATATTTTTACACTGTTGTGTTTAGGCTCCCGTCAATCTGCCACCGAGCGATGGAGGGAAGAGACAGAGCAGAGGAAGGGAAGGAGGAGGAGGAGGAAGAAGAGGAGGAGGAGGAGGAGGAGGAGGAGCAGGGTGGAAAATGAGGAGAAGTTGGAAGAGGATTTATGGCCCTGTTCCCTTGGTCTCGTTACTCGCTGTAACTGGCCCCCAGAGTGGGATCGCAAAGGGTCTGGGAGCCCCGAGCCCGGAGATCAGAGTAATGGAAATTCCACATTTCTGCACTGCGACGGCGTGAAGTCTGAGGGGCACAGGTTGAACGAGAGAAAAGAGAAAAAAACAGGACTCTCTGGACTAAATGTGATTATTCTGTATTAGCTCAAAAAACCACAGTGAAAAAAAAAACGTATGTTTAAGAGGCGACTGCTGCTCCTTTTTTTCTCCTCCGTTTGCGCGGCGCAGACGCGCGGAACGGCTGCTGCCGGAGGTTTTTGGCGGAGCCGCTGTGAGGCGGCGCGCTGTCAGCGCCGCGTTATATCTCTGACAGTCGCCGCTGTTCCCTAATAGGTCGCCGCCAATGAGAGGAGGGTCCTTTACAAAGCCAATTAAGGAGCGGCGCGGCTCATAAAAAGTGACAGGGCCCGCCACACCCATCCGACGGGGCTCCTGGTGGAAAGCACAGAAACGCGAGCGCCCCTCAGACGCCTCATGCATCACCCCCAATGTAATTTAATTCTGGTGTAACGCTCCTGCCCAGTAAATCTGGAATTATACAGGCAGAGATTAGTCAGTGAATTAAATTGTGTTGATTCACATGAAGTCCATCAGCAGCTAGTTTATATTTAACAGCATTTCCTCCCTAAAAAAATAGAGATTTTGTGAGAATATGTGATAAAACCACTTATTTGAATTAAGGATAAAAAAAGAACAAAGAAATATACACGTATATATAGAGAGACTTTTGCTGTGATGTATTAGCAACACTTTACTGATTAAAAATGATTAAAAGAGAAGTCTACAAATTAAATTTTACTGCAATACTTATTTCAATTATTGAATGCAAAAACTCTTATTTTGGTGAGATATAATTTAGGATAAAAAGAGGCAGAAGTAATAACCTGTGAGAATAATTTGAGAAACAAGCAAATCTATATTTTTGCATTTCAATAACACAATTTAATTCTTTTTCTTTATCCAATTATTTTTATCATAAATAAATTTAAAACGGATTTAAGAAATGCAGGCAAATAAATAATGTCAAAATAAAAACAGTGAATTACCTCATGTGAGCGCACACACACGCACCCGCGCACCCGCGCGCACACACACACACACACACACACACACACACACACACACACACACACACACACGTGCCGGCGCAGAGCTGTTGGCACCTGCCTGTTATCTCTTCCCCTCAGACCTGGTTTTCCATTGTGCTCCTTGGGAGAGCGACAAATTGAGATCTCAAACATGAAGAGGGGGCAAATGACTTGTGTATAGAAAAAAAAAATCAAATCCACTAATGTGGTACACGTGCAAATTCACAGGCCTCGCATTAGAGATTAATGTATTCCCCCCTTTATCGAAAATGTACCTTTTTTTCTCAAAGCTACTTTCTAATGGAGCCTTAAATTAAATTCAAAGGGGGAATAACACGGTGGAGATGATCAAGAATAAAGGGAATATTTGTTCAACGAATAATCAGACGGAGATTGACGCGCGTGAATAGAATAGTTAGGCGAGTAATGAGATTGGAGGAGTCGTGAATTCCTGCACACAAAAAGGAAAAATTAGTCGAACATTTTAAGGAGATTTAACAGAAAATAACTGGGGGAGAAACGCGTTTGATGCAGGAAGAGGAAGCCCAAACATTCAGGAGAGCAGGGGGCAGCGCCAGCATCTGGTAATCCTGGGCTGGTGAGCGGAGTTTCTTGGAACATGTCTTAACAGATCTCCACAGGTAATGACTCAACCCTAAAAACCTTTACAGGCCTTGTCAAGTCTCTGCCGTGCCAAACTCATTTCTCTCTCTCTCTCTTTTTTTTTTCCCCTCCCCGACCTGCTGGATCCATCATCCTCAAAAACACACACAGGTGCCTTCAAAATATCACGGTCCCTTGCACAGGCTGAGGCTGAGAAGAGAGGGAGAGAGGGAGGGAGAGAGAGAGAGAGAGAGAGAGACTACACTGGCCGTTTAAGGGCTCTGAAACTGGTGTATTACAAAAAAATAGATATACTGTAACTTCAATCTGCCCACATTTCTGCTTAGGCATTTATCTCCTTTCTCTCTAAATCCTGAAATTGCCTCAGAATAAAAAAAAGAGAGAAAGAAAGGAGGGGAGGAGGGGAGGATACTTTCCCCCTCCGTGCACATTTTCACAGAGTGGCGCGCAACTTTCTTTTTTTCCTCCTTTTTTTCCCCTTTTTTCTTTTTTTTCTCCCTCTTCCTCCTGTGAAAATTGAAGAGGCTTTATGTCAAATGCGGCTAAAGCCAGCCTCTCCATATCAAACAACGCGGCGCGAAAATTACTGTGGCGATGATAAGGCTGCCAGATAGAGTGGGAGAGGAGAGCAAGGGGGGAGGAGGAGGAGGGAGGAGGCAGGAGGGGGGAGGAGGGAGGAGGAGGAGGAGGAGGAGGAGGAGGAGGAGGGGGGGCTGAAAGGAAGTGACTCTACTCAATTATACTGCAAAATTGGTATGACTGAATATTTTTCATTCAGGTGACTGATAGTATCAGTGAAACTGCAATGCAGATAAATAAAGGAGCCTTCTGTCAAGAATAAACACCATTAATCATGAAGCCAGCGACTGCGTGACCGCCTGTCCCCCCGACTTACTCCATAGAGAAAGTATTAAAGGGAAGGGAGGGAGAGGAGGAGGAGGAGGGAGAGGCAAGGGGAAGGATGGAGGATGGAGGGGAAAGCAGTGACTGCACAGGGAAGAAGAAGAAAGGGGGGGTGTGACCTATGAAGTCACACAGAATGGGTTTTGGACAGTTGGAGAGGAAGATGAAAAAGTGGCCCTTCGTCTCTGCTGCCCCGGCCTCCGTTTGGTGACAGCAGCCAGAATCTGGACAGAGATTATCAGATGCGATTACGGCATAATCATTCGTTCCTAATGTAATTTATGGCCTCGCTTCACACTCGCTTTCGGGTCTAGACAATATTCAAATGTGGAAATAATGGAAATTTTTCTCTCGAGCCGCCTGCGATTCTTCAAAAAACACAGCAGGAAAGTTGCTGGCGGATGCGACTCAAAGACGTCCGATCAGAGAGAAACGCGAAATCGGAACGGCTGCAAGTTTTCTTGGACACAACAAAAAGGACACAGCATCGCACCGCGAAACTCCACGCGCGAGAAAACCTTTGTCCTCCAGCTCCTGTGGAAGCTCCACCAGGTCCTTTTCTCGTCCTCCCATTGTTTCACAACACGCGTGCACGTCTGCATTCGCGCGCTGCTGCTCGGCCTCGTCCCATCTGGAAGGAGGTGTCGAGATAAGAGCGCGGTCTTTATGCTAAGCAACACGCGGCTCCTCTCTGTGCAGATTGGGCGCTCTGACAACAGTTTATGTAAATAACAAAAGAAGTCGGCTCGCGAGAAACAGGAACAAAAACACACCCCCGGTTGAGGGGGAAGCGCGCGCGAGCCGGCGCCCAAACACCAGGAGACCGGTGGCAACCAGAGGTGCTATAAGGCATTGGACTCGCAGGGCTGACGAGGTGGACGTCTCGGACGCAAACAGAGGAGCTTGTGAGAGCGAGCCGTCCAACAGCCCGCTCAGCCCTCCTCCCCGATCATCATCATCATCATCATCATCATCATTCCTGCCCGCCGAGGTCGCGCTGTGATGACAGAGACGTGCCGCAAGTTTGC
>JAUESF010000002.1:11182981-11197111 GCA_032274765.1 Malacoctenus tetranemus
GGGAGGGGGGGGCGGGGGGTTGGAAAGCTCTGCAGATTAAGGAGGGGGCTCTGCCATGTTGGCCAAACAGACTTAACCACTGTCTGCTGGGAGGAGGCTGGAGGTTGGAGGTGAGTGGAGGGAAATGAAAAGACCTGAGGGGCGGGTGGGGGGGGGGCTTTTCAACACGCTTAAATAAAACGCCTCCATAACGCAACGGAAAGCACAACGCAAGGTGAAAAGTTGCAGGTCTGGACAATATATTGGAGGCAGCAGCTGGAACAATTGTCTCATGTGTCGTGGCTCGGATCAGCCAGAATGTGTCAAGTGTCACTGAGGGGCCGCGGAGGCAAAGCGTACACGGTGCGTAATAAGGTCGAGATATCTGAGGGGTCCAGGTCTCCAGATGTTAAAGCTCGAGGGTTTGTTTTCCAGTATAATCCAAGTTTACAGGCAGTTGTTGCAGCTTTCAGAACGACTGAAGTTTGCATGATTTTAAAGCGAGTATTCAGAGTACTTAAAGTGGAGACATCAAGGTGAAACAGGGCCTATTTTTGGAGGATAACTCCCCCAAAAAAAGCCAAGTTTCCTCTATTTTTTGGACATTTTGGACTGATTCTCGCTCCATGTCACTGCTGAGCATCACGACACACTGTATTGATTGTGTCGCCTTACAGTTAATAAGAGCAGCGCTGCACGTCAGATTTCACGGGTCTCCAACTGCTGAGCATGTGAAAGAGACCCAGGAGATGCTACGAGACAAAGAAAGAGCCTGAAACTAGGAACAATGTCCGGTGGTTTTGCATTCACCATTAAAAAAAACCACTTTGCAGGTCAACGGACCAATAAAAAGGAAGCAGCGTGCCAGGAAAGCAGCGTGTGGATCGGCACTCAGCTCTAACGGGTCACGTCGGGGCCAAAGACGTCTGATGGAGACGTATCAGCGAACGGTCCAGGTCTCAGCGCTGCCGGCAGAGACTTGCGCGGCGCTGGAGAATCCGGCCAAGTTTCCAAAAATAAAGTTGTCATCGTTAGAAAAGTTTCGAAAAACTATTCATCACGGAGCGTCTGGAGTTTCTGTTTTGAGGCGGCTGATCAAAGACAGCTGAAACGAGATCAAATACATCTTCGGCCACATTGTTGCGGGAACCTAAACGGCCTCTGGGAGATTTATAACGAAACATGGCGTTGGGAAAATATACTTAAGTCTGAAAACATTCCACACACGCGACGGATTCCCGTTTTTTATCTCCGCGGTGTTTATTTTAACCTCATTATCCCTCGCTTTTTCTCATCATCCCTCCTCGCTCAACACTCTGTCCATTCTCCACCTCCTCCCTCCCTCTCCCTCCCTCCCCCCGTGTTTGCCCTCCTGTTGTCGTGCCCTCTCAGTATTAAGCTCCCCTCATGTATGACCTCTCCTGTCACTCCCACCAGAGGAATCCTGGTCTCCTGCTCCACTCTCTCCCTCTAATCTCCTTTTTATATATATATATTAATCCTACATTCGGCTCATGGATGGCCAGTGAGGCTCAGCTGACATAATCTGCTGTTCTTATGGGAATAATTCACCGGGATGAAAGAGAGGCGCCTTTTAAAATTCATTCGAGCAAAAGACTTGAATGCTTCAGTCTACTTTAAGATTCACCTGTAGCCCCCCGTCCCTGCATTCCATCCCCTCTCCATCCTTCATTCCCCCATCCCCCCCCCCTCCATATCCCACCTCCCTCTCCTGCCCGCTGATATCGCATTCCCACTTTCTTCCAGCTAATTTCTTCTAACTCACGCCTGGATTTCCCCCCCCCCCCTCTTCGCACCCCCCTATCTCAGGCCTTCTCCCAGTTCCCATGTCTTTCCCAAATCTCCACAATCTCCTTCCATCTCCCCCCCCCCTCACTCACCCTCCTTCTCTCCATCCACAAGCCTCCCCTACATCCATCCTCCACCTCCCCTCCACCCCTCGAGCCGCAGTGGGACTGTTGGACTCACGCAGCCCCATGCTGAGCCGCTCCAGAGCCAAGCCAGAACAAAGAGCCCATTGAGCCGAGCAGAGACATAATGTGGGCCGCCTCTGACAGCTCCGAAGATGAAGTCATGAGGTCGCCAAACAGTTAATAATGACGGCCCATCCTCCAGCTGCACCGGGCCAGAGAGAGAGAGAGAGCGTGAGTGCGTGTGTGTGTGTGTGAGAGAGAGAGCGAGAGTGTGTGTACGTACAGTTTGGTGCTGTTGAGAAAAAAAGTGAGGGAAAGCAAGAGAGCGTCTGCATGCGCGCCTGAGCGGCTCTCCACAGGCTGCAGAGCGTGCGCACGAAACCTTAAAGCATGTGGCAGGATAAGAAGCTTTCAGGAGGGTAATGAGATCCTCCATGACACTTAAAAATGCGCTCAATCACTTTGTAAATACCACCGAGGAAAAACAAGACCGTCGGACGACTGCACTTTTAGTTTTGGCTCCGCTCCAGCTCGCGATGGAGGACAGCCACCCCACCACACCCCACCCCACCCCACCCACCCTATCGCCTGCCCACTTTTCCTTTCTTTTCTTTTTTTTGCCCCCCCCCCCTCCCCTCCTTATTGGAGTCTGTCTGGCGCAAAGTCTGACATGAGACACATCTCCCCGGGACGGGAGCTGTCGCTGCGAGGCCCACACTCCGAACATCATTAGACTCACAGCTCCAGGTGAGATCAGACAAGGGGAGGAGGGGTAGGGGGGTAGGGGGGGGGGGGAGTGGTGGGGGGGTAGCCATAGCGCTCCAACGAGGTGTATTTGCGTCTCTGCGCGCGAGCGTACGCCGGGGAGATTCGGTTCAAGTATCAATCCGGGTGCCACTGAATGGCCGCGGCCTATTAAAATGCCTTTACAAGACCACTCGCTTGTCAAGAGGCCTCCGGGCTGAACTGCCGCGCGGGGGGACAGGAGGAGAAAAGGGGGGAGGCGGGCGGGCGGGCGGGCGCGGAGAATGGTGAAAGACAACTATGCAATTGATTAGCATTAGGAGGACTTTGCTCCAGTTCAAAATCGCGCGGCCCCTCGGCTGCGAGCCGCAGACGCCCCCCCCCCCACACCCTCCACCCCCTCCACCCCACCCCGCAAGTCCAATGTTTCTTTCAAACCTCTGTCTCTGCTACACATCTGAGTTCAATTCTCCGCATGCCCTCGCTCTGAAAATCAATGCCGCCTCCTCTCCTCTGCTCCTTTCCTCCAGCTCTGCGAACAAAACCAGGGTGAGGGGGATTACACTGTCCCTCCGCAGATCCAGGCAAGACAACAAATGGTTCTTATCAACTGACACCCCACCACCACCACCACCACCATCCCTACTCCTCCTCCCCACGCCATCCAGGAAGTAGGAAGCAGGAGAAAAAAAAAAAAAGACGGGGCCCCGAGCCGCTCCGGCGTGGCCCCGTTTCTGGGGCTCCTGCCGCCAATCGCGGCAACTCCTTTCACACTTAAAGCCTGAGCTATTTACGAGAGCCCCGCGAGGATTGGCGCACAGCACCGGAGGGTGGGAAGAGCGGGGTGGGAGAGAGCTGCTGCTTCTCAACCTCTGCTTCTAATCAATCACCAGAAATCACTGCCATGGTTTAGCGGCCTTTGATCCTGGCTCCTCTTTCGCACTGCGAGCGAGGGAGCCGGGCGGCAAGAGAGAGAGAGAGGTGGGGAGGGGGGCAAGGAGAAGGGTGAGAGTCGAGGCCCGGGGGGGGTGTGGAGGTCAGGGGGGAGAGAGAGAGATTAGGGGGTGGAAGGACCCACTCGCCAATCTGGAAGCATGTCTTGATTTAATCCAACGAGCAGAGAAATGACCTGAGACGTCAAACCCAAAAGTGAGATCCTGAAACATTCAGGAAGTTTGATTTGTTTCAACCGGAACATTTCAGATCATTGACGTGTTGGCAGAGAACAATTCATCTCATCACGTTTGTGAAAACAAGTTAATCGGACTTATCTTTTAGTAAGATGTAAAATTACAGAAGGAAAAACACACATGAGATGAAAAATGATGGAAAAACTGCTGATAAAACCTTTAATGATTTAAATAACATTTGATAAGACGAAAATGTGTAATTTTGTTTTTTCAAAGCATCAAAATGCTCCAGATTTTTACAAATTCCAGAGAGTCTCCATCCACGCGGCCTCGCACTTCATCACGACCAGAAAAATCAATAAAACATCATCCAGGATGCAGGAGAAGAGAGTCACCGACGTGACCCGGACTTCCACATACATTGTCTCACTCTCTCCTTCATCCTCTCCAAGTCCCATTCAGGGACCGTCCAGCTCCGGTGAGGAGGAGCGAGCCGAGCAAACAAACCAGCGAGGACGCGCAGGGGGGACACGGCACAATAAATCCTCCTGGCAGGGTCAAGACACTCCTGCTTTGTTCCTCCTGGCAGGAGGGAGGCCACTGATGCCGACCAACAAATGGACAGAATGGTAGAATAATCAACTACTGTTTCCCCACTTTATTGGTTTATGAGTTTACGGGGCCCTCGCCCCCCACCCCCCCGAGACTCCCACCCTCTCTCTCTCTCACTGTGTGGAGAAGCGAGATGCACCAGATCGAGCAGGGCCAGCCCGGTCCGTGTGCTCGCTCACACAGGGCAGGCTGATTTGTCTTCGAGGGGGCAGGTCATTGCCTTCGCTGGCTCGTCTCTGACCCGGGCGACCTCTGACGCCCGGGCCTTTTCTGGCTCTCAGCGTGTCAGCGAAAATGACCTCGGGTTCCTTTGCGGAGGCCATTGTGACGGCCAGCATGAACCCTCAAACCGTATTAGACTTACAGACGCAGGACTGAGATGTCAACATGGTGCCCGCTGGTTATGTGTGTTCAGGAAGCAGCTACAATGCTACAATGCTAAACCAATGACTGCAACAGTCTTTGATGGAGAACTTGATCATTGTGCTTTATCCTGCTTTTCAGGCTAACTGGCACTTGAGTTGTGAATATCATTGTTGATAGTGTTACTTTGTTTGACCCCACTCAGTTCGATTGGTCACATGTGGCCACATGTATTGGTTCAGCTTTAGAAGTCAACCCGAACTACAAGCACACAGTGTTTTCATTGGGGCTGAAGGCTGCACCGCTACAACAAGTAGCACAGGCAGCACGACAATAACCAGATGCAATTCCACTACAGCTCCATTCTCCACACCGTGCACGAGTCTTGAGGCGGTGGCTCCTCGCATGCAGTGGAGGAGCAGTGAGGCCCCAGCAGGCAGATCCGAGCAGGCGGAAGCATGCCAGACGATAGAGAAGAGGGGGGGGTGGAGTGAGAGAGAGGGGAGAGAGAGGGAAAGGGGCCAGGCAGGGCTGGAGTGGGCCGGGCAGCTGAGGTTCCCCTCCGCCCCGAGTAGCAGCGAGGCTAAGCTAATCCTGCCCCTCAGGCCCCTGCGAGGTGGCTCTGCCAAAGTCTGTACCCCTGCTGCTGCAGGAAATTGCCTTCAGTGCAGAGGTCCATGAAATGGCCATGGCTCGCCAGTGAAGGCGCAGCGCATCCGCTGTGAGTGCACACGGCAGGCTTTACAAACTCCACTCTACAGGTAGCTCCTATATTTGATACCAGCAGCATAAATCTGCAACAAAAAAGAAAAACTCCCAATAAAGCACCATGAAAATAGCCACATTGTGGTCGAATTTGCATCGTTTTCCAAGTTTTTTCATCCCACATAATGACTTTTTATGCATCTCTATGTATTATGCATGTACCACGCAGAGGTCTTTTGACACTAAAAGCCAGTTTTCCTGTGTGGGGTTGTGTGTCAGGCTCTATAACGCCTCCTCCTTTGTGCTGTTTGACCCAGGGGCCAGCCGGAGCTCCCATGAGGTCCCTTATCCCTCCATCAGTTCTCTCTCATTAGCCCCTACAGGCAGAGCCCAGAGTAGGGTAACATGGAGGGGCCCCTGCTTTCTCCTTCCCCTCAACCCCCTCCACCCCCCACCTCCCCCCCTCCTTCTCTCCGGGTCCCCATGAAAAACACACTGCACAAATACAGATGACACAGATCACCTTTGCACGGACGTGATCCACGAACAACTCAATGGAAATGCTCAAAGGAACAAAAGTCGATGACAGAGAAGCACTTTGGTGCCTGATGGAAAAACAAAGTTTTAGGTCATTAAAAAAAATGCATTCAAATTCATAAACTTAAAAATTTAGCCTGAAATATTTCGGCCTACAAAAGTATTTGAAATAATATTAAATTAAGAAAATAATAATTAAAAAAAGAAAAAAAGAATAAGCTGGAAAAACAACCTAATTTCACAAAAACAAAAAGAAAATTAAAGATAAAAAAGAATATTTTTATAATGTTTTAAACGTTCATCACACATTAAAGCTGAATCGTTCACACGGTTCTAGCAGCACACTGTTTGGGTGTTCTCATTAATTCTCTGTATATATTAATCGTTTCTCACATTTTGGGTGGGTAGCGTGTGTGCGCACGTGTGTGTGTGGAGGGGGGTTGGGGGGTGTAAAAGCAGAGGTGGCGGCATGGGAGGGGGGGGAGGAGGAGGAGGAAGAGGAGGGGGGAGGAGACGAGGCAGGACACAGTGGAGAAACAGTTGATTATGAGTCCCATCAAGTGATCAATGATTTCATTAATAAGACAGATCATGCGGCTGTCATCGCCGTGACACGGGCTGAGGGATGATCCCTTCCCTCCGCTCCATTTCCCCCCCTCCTCCTCCTCCTCCCACCATTCCTCCCTCCCTCCCTCCTCCCTCCCTTTCCTGTCCTTCCAATATTGCCTCCCTCTGCCAGCGACAAGGGAACGCCGGGGGAAAAAAAAAGGATGGAGCAGAGAAGGGTGTTGGTAGGGATGGAAAGGGAGGGAGGGAGGGGGGGCTAGTCATGAGGGAAGGAGGGGGGCGGGGGGGGGGGAGAAAAGTGAAAATCCATTTTGAAACCCATTTTCAATTAGGGGTCCACAAGCTGTTATCACAGGTGTCCCAGAATGGGGGCCCGTAAGTGAAAATGTCTCCTATCCGTTTCTGAAATGAAACCTTATCTGGGAGGCACAAAGATGGTGGGGACAGCGTATCTGTAAATTACTTTCCATCCCCGCTGTTAACGGGAACTTTATTTCTGTCAGATGACATTCCCCTCTATTTACTGTTGATCATTTAAATGGCTGCCTAAAAAGAAGGTGGCCCCTCACTCTTCCCTCTATCGCACCCCTCTCCCTCCCTCCCTCCCTCCCTCCCTCTCTCCCTGTATCATTCTTCCTGCTCTCCTCCACATCAGAAGATGTTTTTTTCTCCTCTCCCTCTCTCCCTCCCTCCCTCTCTCTCTCCCCCCCACCAATGTATGTCAAGTGCTCCTTTTCTCCTTTAACCACTTTAGCCACGCTGAATATTTGCTTTGGGATTTCTTTAGGAAACCTACACGAAAGCCCCACGTTTGTTGCCCTTTCGAAGCTCAACTTGTTTGCCTCCGAGACCCCCTTCCTCTTTGCCCTTTTTAAAGCATGACCATTAAAACTCGCCCACTTTGTAATGGGCTTTACGCCGCCGCGCTTGTTGAAACAACCTTCCCGACACCAAATTTCCCGATTTCTCCCCCCCCCCTCCTCGATCCTGCTGTTTACACTAACTAGGAGCAGCGCTCGGGCCATGAAAAGTTCAGCCAACCACAAACTTTGCAGGTCTTTTCTCCTCCCTTATACAATTATCCCATGACGACGGGATTTTATTCAGCCACCGAGCAGGGACATCTCTCTCTTTTTCTTTTTTTTAATCGCAGGACCCAACAAAAGGATCGAGGGGGGGGGGGGACTTTGTGGTCCACCTGCCTGCCGCATGAGGAGGACTAGAGTGGAGTGGAGCCCCCCCGCCCTCTGACACCCCCGCCTTTCTCCTAAAGAGCACCAATCACAGCATTGTTGTGGCACAGTCGGCTCTTTTGAGCTGTCAGTGAAAGAGGAGGGGGGCACCCCAGATGAATGGCACACAGGATGAAGCCACCATTTAGCCAACCATGTGGGAACGCTGTACCGGAGACTGGATAATTACTCCGGGTTTACCCAACTTGGACTGAAGTAACTCCTGGGTAAAAAGTAGGCGGAGCCTATTGGTCGATTTTGGAAGAAACGTCCCAACAAAACTTCAAACTGTTCTCATCACGGTCACAAAAACTTCAGGAGAGGCTGAATCTTCCTCCGTGTTCACCCCAGCTGCCCCCCCCCCCTCTTCATCATCGTCCACTCTTCACAGCTCACGGTGGCACGCTATCGCCGCTCGCTGCCACGGGGTTTCCACTGTGCTGAGTTCAGGGGCCACAGCACCGCTTGACGGGAGGAGGAGGAGGAGGAGGAGGAGGAGGAGGAGGAGGAGGGGTTTTTTTTTTTTTAGCCAGGCCTTCCTCAGAAGAACCAGTCACTGGGGTCCCACAGCTGCTCACAATTACCTTTTGTTTGGATGGAGGCGGCGGCGGTGGCGGTGGGGCAGGGGCGACGCGGGTTAAAGTTGAGGCGAGTGTCGGGTTCCACCTGATAAGAGGTTATGAGTTCTAGGGGGCGAATCGGGAATGCGCCGTAATTATAACCACACAAAGAATGTGTAAGCTATCTTATGATTCCGAGGGGGGCGATTGGGATCTAAAAAAAAAAAAAGGGGGGGGGGCCTTTCTCCGCCCCGATAGGTATCGGCCCAGCCTTCATCGGGCGAATCATGAGGCTACTGTATTCTTCGGAGGAGCGTGAAGTCGCGGCGTGGCCGTCCGACGCGGTTTCCCGGACGGACGGCGTTGAGCGCGAGTCACCGAAGCGTTTTCCAAGAACAGATCACGCCCACCGCCGAAACTTTGGCTTCCTCGCTGTCCCCCCTTTCCTAATGAGTAAAGTGGCGTCGGCCATCTGGGGGTGATCAAGAGCGAGCGAGCGCGTTCTCAGGACGCTTCAGGATGCATCACCTTCCCCTCGCCCTCCCCCTGTGATAACTCCCATATGGGAGAGCGGCTCGGCGGCAACTTGTTTACCCTTCTTCGCGCCGCTTTCTCTCGCGTTCACACTCGGCGAGCGATCGTGTTTGACATCAGCGCAGCGTCCGAAAACATTCAATCAGGCCCGGCGGAGCCAAAAGCACTCCAGATCCTCTGGCTGTGCTAATGAGCACAGCTGCAGCTTAGGCTGCGGTGAGCTCAACTCTGGTTTTGTTATGACTTCAGCTCCGTGCTCCGAGCTGTTCCAGCCATAAAAAAAAAGGAGGAGGGGGGAGAAAAAAAATGCCATCTAATATCTCTCTTTCTAGTCAACAGAATTAGGAATGAAAGGCTGAATGACGACAAGATTAATGAACCGCGAGCTCCGTGCCGCTTCTAATAGCATGTGTTGGAGACATCGCTATGTAAACATGCCAAAGTTGCTACCAGTGAGCTTTGTATTGGACTCGCGGCAAAGCCGAAGAATGGAGGGGAGAAGCAAAACAGCCTTGTGTGGGAATCGGTGCTCCTCCAGAGCTTTAGCTGGTGTTTTAGCGAGCCGCTTCACTTCATCAATAAACGATGAGAACGTACTCATTAGATATGCTCTGCTCCCCAGTAAATTAGTGGTTAGATTGTGTCGACATGTGATGCACACAAAGACCACAAGTATGTGGTGTGTTTTTTTTTTCGTCTTGAAGTTTGTACAACTGCAACACAAAGGAATGAGGCTTTTTTTTGTGGGGTTTTCACACGAGTTTGCGTGTATTCGGAGCGAGACTGCTCCCACTCAGACGAAGGCCCTGTGGGTCGGAGGGCAGCGTACCGTTGGAGGTGGTGCTGGAGGCCACCGCCTTCTCGCTGATGTCGCTGCGTGCCGACGAGCCCTTGGTCGCCACGATGGTCTCCACCCTCTTCTTCTTCTCAGCTGCTGAACTGGCCTGCGACTGGGTTTCCATGGCGATAGTTCATTCCTCAAGACCTCATGGAGCCGGGACGACTGGGGAGGGAGAAGGGGAGACGTCGACATGAATGAGGAAACTCGCTCTCCTTATTTTTTGTTTAGTTAGGTCGAGTTTTGCTTCATATAATGAAAGTTAAACACTTTATAAAGCGCTTGGAGGGGAGACTGCAGCTCGGTCGAGCCTTGTGAAGGTAAATTTCAGAGCCAATCCTCTCTTTTCATGATGCCCAGAGCAGACCACGGGTCAATCCACCAGCTCACCCTGATTTATTTTAACTCAAACCTGCTGGGCTCTGATCTACTTGTCAAGGGGGGGTGAGGGGCTGATCTCTCCCCCCTCTCTCTCTCTCTCTCTCTCCCTCTCTCTCTCCACTAACAGTTACACATTCAAAAAAAAAATCAGCTTACCTCATCTTCAACCGTGTCACACTAAACTCCTGACTTCTTGTCAGTAAAAAAAAAACAACAACTCTATAAACAGAGTGAGGCAGGACATCCTGACTAGGTTTTTATATCTCAGAATAGAAGTACAGGCAGCTCGTGGATACACTGATAATCCTGCTCCAGCAGTCTTTCCAGAGAGAAAGGAGAAACCTTAAGGGGATACCACAGAGAGAGAAACATTCACAGTCCTGAAAAAACAAGGGTTGTTTGAAGGCCCTTTTGGGAATATCATGGTGCCGGGCAATTTTTCTTTCAAAGAATAAAGGTGGTTCAAGTTAATACTGTCTGTGGGTTTAGAAGGGGTTCAGCCAACAGTCTAGCAGACATGCTGCTCAGTTCAGCACCTCAGAGGCCGTCTACAAGCTCGACTCTATCTAGGTCATGGAGGTCTCTGATTATGGAGACAACATGGTGATGCACCACAACCGCTCATTTGCACAAAGTACAGGACAGCTTCATTTGGTCCAATACAAAGCCTTCACTTAGACTCCATAATTCCTGGATAATTACTGGAAATATTTAGTCTCCCCGCCATTTTCTTTACAATAAAGCCCCGGCTAATTACCTGACTGCACTATTTAATTGTCCTCCACTCTAAACATGCATGGATACAAAGGCAGTGAAGTCAGCTGCAAAAAAAAGAGTGCTGCAAAAGGAGGAGGTGAAGAGGGGGAGTTTCTTTTTTTTTTTTTTTTTACTAACTCCCCAAGGAAGGAAAAGCAAGGGGGAAGTGGTGAGGGGTAAACTTCAGACAAACACTGTGCGCTTTGTTTGTTTTTTTTCCCAACCCCCTGAAAAAGCAGAGTCTGTCATCCATTCTGACCCGACAACAACATCTGTAAGCAATCGCCGGCTTACGAAGAAAAAAAAAAAGGAGGGAGGACGACGAGGAGGAGGAGGAGGGGGAAAAAAAACAACACAATGCAATTACTTCCCTACCAATCAAAACAGAATTAAACAAGAGCTTGTCCTCTAATCACTCCCACATGGATACATGTGTAGCAGTCATCCCCAACCAAAGACATTTTTGTCCTACTCGCGCAGATATCATCTCGAATCGCTGGCGTTTGATAGATTGAACGCTTTCATTACTGCCGTGTTTTGTTGTTGGGGTGTTGTTTTTGTGCAGCGTGAGAATTAATTGTGAGGCCGTGTTTCCCTGTGTGACGACTGATCATCGGCGCCACTCGCTCGCTTCGCTGGCACACACCGAAACGAGGGCGTGATAAGAGCGGAGTTTTAAAAACACGTCGGTTTAATGACTCCAGTGAAACAAAAAAGGCGCGACAGAAAAATGAAATAAAAAAGGAGAAAGAACAAGGAATTGCTTCACAGTTGTTGCTGGATGACGCCCAGCATGCTTTGTGTGCGGATACACGGTATGTGTGTGTCTTCTTATCGCCCCCAGGTGAGTCAGAACAGAGTGGGGGGAAAGAAAAAAGAGAAAGAGAGAGAGAGAGAACGCTGAAAGTGCAGTAAATATGAGGGTCCGGACTGGGGTTTGCGTGGCGGGGTGTGAGGTGGGGGGGTGGAGGGGGAGGTAGAGAGGGGAGCAGAGGGGGGCATTCCACTGGTCGGGCAAATACTCACAAGTCCGAGCCACTGAAGCGTGTCTGACGGGCCTTTTGTGCTCCACAAGGCAGGCCACAGTTCCAAAGCAGCAATTAAAAGCAGGACCTTTTCACCCATAATCCCTCTGACCTGGACGCCCACACCCAATCCTGCAGATGTTCCCCCGGCTCCGCTCCTCGGCTTTCACCGTTGCTCATTTTCGCCGAATCCCCCCCAAAAAACGCGACGCTGAGGACTCTCCGGTCTGTGTTCGTGGCACCATCGAAGCAACGCTGTGTAAACTGTTTGTCCCCCCCCCCGCCCCCCCCTTCGCATGAGATGTCTCCTCAGAAACTTGAGGGCCCGATGAGGAAGGCTTCACTCACGTTAAGTTGGCGTTTGGCCCCTTTGACCCTTCAGAGGACAAACATGTAAACCCACAAGGCGGCGGGCGGGGGCGACAGCAGCGGAGATCCTCGCGCCTTGAACAGTGCAGACGCGTGGAGCCGTCGCTCCCAACAACAACTGATCGTTTCACGTTGAAGTCATTCCCATGAAACGTCTGTCCCACACCCAATTAGACAAGAGAAAGCGAGTGTATCTTTATTTGTGTTCGACTGTAATCCTTCCTCACAGAAAGGGAGGCGATTAAACAGGTTTAAAATACCACAATTCAGACTGCACCCCTCAGAAGGAGAAATCTTATTTTATAAGCATATTAAGCAAATCAATTTAACATAAATTATACGCCTTGGCGACAAAGGCAGCGAGTTGAAAGTCATCGGCAAATTGTACACATCAAAGTGAAACACTAAAATAAACTTTTGCCTTTGATAGGAGGGGGGGCGAAAAAACAGTTTTTGCATCTTTTATGCGAGTTTAAACGAACATTAATGGCGTAAAGAAGAAAAAAAGCGTTTTTGTGTTATTTACAGGCTGCGTGCGTGCAGGCTCCGATTTATGAAACTGCTTAAGGTGGAACCTCACATTCCTCTGCCTTCCTTTATCAGGAGCGTACTTACAAATGCAAGGCGCACACTGGAACTGAGGGAGGGGGGGGGACTGGGGGGAGGGAGGGGAGGAGGAGGAGGAGGGGGGCATTTATATATAAACTCTTGAAGTGTCTTCTTAGATTTGGCAGCCCCCCCTTTTTTCCACACAGACGGGGTACTGTATTTGTGTTCATTTCATTAGGGCGACTGTTCAGTGTCGAGGGCGGCCCCCCCCCTCCCTTCCCTTCCCCTCCCCTCCCCGAGGGGGGAGACTGGCAGCACCGCGGCATTCATCATCATTACATCAGCGACCACCGAGATCTGCTATCTTAGGCTTATCAACGCTGCACAAACGCACCGCGGCGCGGCGAGTTAGAGGGGAGGGGGAGAGATGGGAGATGGAGACGATTGAGGGAGATTGTGAGCAAAAGTGGGATAAGGGAGAGAATGAATGGAGAGAGGGAGGAGCGTGAGACTCTGTGTGTGTGTGTGTGTATGTGTGCGTGTGTGTGTGTCTGTGTGTGTGTGTGTGTGTGTGTGTGTGCATCTGTGCGCACCTCGCTGTGCCCCTGCGTGCCTGCACATGTTTTCCTCTGTGTACAATGTGTGTTTTGCACATTTCACAGCTATGCCAACAATATTAAGGGTTCCTTCACAGCTGGAATAACTAAAACACCGAGGGGCGAAGAGGGAGGGAGGGAGAGAGGGAGGGGAGGGGAGGGAGTGAGGGAGGGGGGGGAGGAGTCTCAGCCCTTTGGCAAGATTAGCCGAATCCAGCAATAAAACACAATGTGCCTGCGTCGGGCTGCGTGTGTTTAAATTGGATGAGGTCAGCGCGAGGGGAGGGGATGGGCCCCCCCCCCTTTGAGGGGACAGCGGAGGAGCTCGCTGGTGGTTAGGGGACCTGTCACGGGTTCAAAATCCCCACCGAGGAGGTGTTTCCAAACTCAATGGCCCGCCGAGGAAACCGCGGACTTGGATTTCCATGTTGCGCCGAGCGAGCTCGCCCCTTCGGCCCTGGAAGGCAGAGGGGGTGTGGGGGGGAGCGAGGAGGGGGGCGGGGGGGTGGGGCCGGGATTTAGTGGCGGCGGCTCCCATTCACCAGTGGAACTTTACATTGTGCCCAGATGGCACCAGGTCTGGCTTACAGCTGATGGGGACCAGCCCCTCAAGTAAGGGCCATTTAGCAGGAATTAGTCACACTCTGCCACACACACACACACACACACACACACACACACACACACACACACACACACACACACACACACACACACAC
>JAUESF010000002.1:11212144-11232335 GCA_032274765.1 Malacoctenus tetranemus
GACGTGTGGTTTGACACCAGAAATTTGAATGCAACAACTTTGTTGCAGATGTCAGTTCCTCAAATCAACCACAGCTCGTTTGCTATTGGTAGTAATCCAATCCTCTCAAATCATATATATATATGCACATATCTGAGGTGGAAAGCTGCGATACCTTCAGATGAAAAGGTCAAAAGTGTGAGACTTCGACAACAATCTGAATGTGATCGATACATCCTGAGGAGCTTTTGACACATGTGCTCCATAAAAACAGCACAGATTATTGGCCAAGTCCACAAATGATGACACGCTACCATTTCATTCCCAAATACTGAAAGTACAAAATGTTTAAAAATTGGATTGACAATCAGAATAAATCCTACAACTCCAGATTTACAGTGCTGTGCCTGTGTAATGGCATGACAAATGTTAAGTTCATAGAGTTAAAGGGAAACCATTAGTTCCTCTAAATAAATGTTTTTCACACATTTTGTGTCCACGTCATGCAACTGGAATAACTGTCACTTATTACAGCTTTGAGCACATCTGAAGGCTGCTGTACACATTTCTGGAGCTGAAAATAGCAGCAGAATACATAAACACATATTTTTGTGTCCCTCGAGAAAACATACAGGCCTGGTTGTCGTCTGTCATCACTGAATTGCATTGATCCATTCACAGAGAACAGATTGGACACATTTTCCTCAAAACTCTCTATTATAACCCTTCAATTCACAACATATCTGTTCGTATTTCAACACTTCTCCCCCCCCCCCAAATACTACACTGTGTTTACAGCAAAGAAATATCAGCGGGGGACCTAGAAGAAAATGTGGTTGAAGGTTTTTTTTCCGCATTGTAGGTAAATTGACCTTAAAATGTTCTGAACAGGTGGCAGAAGTTGCGGTTTGAGGGCTGTCTGTATTTCAGTGAGAAAAACAAAAAGAGAGAAGAAACCAGCGCAGTGGAAACAAGAGTTAAACTCGCTTGACAGTGACCTTTTTACCTGCCATCCAGTAGATATTAATCTACGCAGTGCTGAAGAGGAAGCGGCCGGTTGTGCCTAGGTGAACAATTCCCATGAACATAAAAGGTTCACGAGAGTTTGTTCACACCCGACACTGTTGTGATAGTTTATCTGACCTTGACACTCCCCTCTCTTCAAATAATTATCATCTCAGGATGTTGCATTGCATATAGAATAACACAAATATACAAGAAGACAAATCATAATAAAAAAAAACAAACTATCTGCATGTTTGAGAGCCTTCGAGGTGTCTTTACATGTATGATAACTATAACACACTGAACGGTAGAAGCCTCATTGTGTTTCTTTGCCTGTCGCGCACCTGTTTTCCAGCTCCGAGATATCACTCTGCAGTTTTAAGTAGAACTTCTCAGCCTGGGAGAAGAGCTGGCGAAGCAGCAGAACGTTGGTGTGGGCCGTGTTGATGAGCTCCATCTCCACCTCGCCGCGCACCACCACCTGCAGCCCGTCCAGCATCTCCCGCACCTCGTCCACCGTGAAGGTTTCCTCCACGAGCCTTCGGAAAGAAACACACAGCGGCCCAGTTGTTGGAGATGACTCTATAGTGCATCTCACCACTACAGTCGCACGGCTGGTGTGGAGTCAAAAAGATTGCACACAATTCAAAGACTTGTTTTGAAACTCACCTGCTATCTTTGAGCTCCTCGAAGCACGAGTCGATGGTCTTCAGTCTCAGGGCTCGTTTTGAACGTGCGAACCGCATGTAATTGATGACTTCATTCTGGTGGTGTTCGTTAAACCCAAATTCAGCCTACACAGAAACAGGAAGAGGGAGAGAGATTCCTGACCTGGAAAGAGTTGCCCAGACTCCACATATTTGGGATTTGATTATTGTACATACATCTGCTTCACACCTTCAAGCCTGTAAATATTGTCCAGTTTGTTTCAGTTTCAGTGCTTCTTGAAGTGTTTTTTAAAGGTTTTTTTTTTTATCACTAGTAATCACAGCTTCAACTGTCTCAACAACATCTTTTGTGTTATTAATTTGGACATATTTTGTTTGATTGTTTTTCAGTTTAACTATATGCTGAATAGCATTTTCTATCAAATACATACTTTGTATTCTCGGTTTATAAGCGTAATGACAAAAAAGTTGCTTGTAGCATATCATTATTGGTGTTATTTTCAAAATCACTAAAGATGTTGACTGCTTTAGCAGGATACACGAGGAGGTTTTAACATAAACCACAATTATCTGATCTGCTAACCAGAAGAGGATTTTCTCCTGCCATTATGTAGCAGGGCCTTTTTGACATGAGCAGGGGTGCTGCTCGCTACCGTTAGCCGACAGCTCCCCTCTGCATTCACCTCGTACGCGGTGCTCACGAAACAGAGCCAAGACGTCCAGCACTGCAGAACTTCGAAACGCAAACAGGTGGCCTAAACAACGAGCCGCAGCAGCTACTCACCATGATGGCTGTGAAGCTAGCTTCAATGTAACTAAGTTAGCTAGCCGGCAGGCTGTGATCCCAAAGAAAGAATGGATGTTTGTGACTCTAATGCAGGCCACGTCGGGAGGAGATTCGAGACCAGACGTAATACGTTACGGCAGATGCTTCCAGCAGCCTCCCCTGTTCTTATATTCTCCACAGCGGAATGGCTGGGCAGAGGCTAGATCATAGCTATAAGATTATCTCGCAGATTTGCTAGCCTAGCTACCATGCTACTGTTTGCCTGGAGAGCGCCTTGGTAACGGAAAAGAGCGTCAGTACCTTGGTTACGAGAGGTGCGTTCAATGGCACTACGTGCAATGTGGAATAAAGAGTGTTATCCTCAAATTATGACAGAAACGTAATATATAATGGGCAACAACACACATTCAGCACATATCAACGCATTTAATTTTTTTCTGAATCATTGTTTAAATTTAAGATTTGGTATCTTTTAATTTTATGAGAAGTATGGCTGTACGCTGAGTGGACCAGGTTTCTCCAAGCTTCAAGAGCAGCAACAGAAACATCAGGAGATTTATAATATATATATTGATCATCACTACAAATCTCAACCCCTTCCGGTGATGTACAGCTAACAAAGATTAATCAAACGTACTTTTAACTTATTAGTAAACATAGGGTAGTTAAAACAACACTGTGCTCCAGGACCTCTCTCTGCATCAATAATTACTATGCAGCAGTAGATGGCAGTGTAAAGTTACAAAAGGCACAGTGGAAGAGCACCGTATACTCTACAGTGTTTGGCAGGACACTACTACTCATTCCTTCATGGGCAGCCTGCACTGGGCACTTTTTTCAATTGCCTGTACTATGTCCCTGCTGCACTAGCTACTTCAACCTGATGTATTAGTATGAACTCTGCTGCAGAAATCTCACAGCAAAGTCAAATACAAGCAACAGTGGGGTATACTATTGTGCAGAATATCATTTGACTCAATATGACTGTTTCTCTTTTATCAAACCCTAATTTGAAGTAACAATATCTCAAGGTTCACTGAAAAAACTGAAGTCCACTGGTAAACTTTGGAACATGATATATAACCAAAACACACAAAAAGCTTCATTCCTCATAATGTTGAGGGGGATTCTGAGGGAGACAGAAGGAGACCTTTTATTCCCCTCATGTCTCTCTTGCTGTAATTGAATTAGACTAACCGGCAGCACATGATTGGTCCCCTAATCAGATGCTTCATAACGTGACTATTCGGTGCTGCCACATTCAAGTATAGTGTCCAACATCAGTCAGTAACAGAGGTCAAGATGTTTCCCCTTTATCTTCAATCACGGTGAGTCACCTACAATTCCAGATTGAATAAAACATCAGTAGTTTTAAACTTTATTCTGGGTTTTTCGAAGCCATTGATTTAGCTGTTTACTGTTGTTAGTTGTTTGTGAGTGTCCTGCCTGTCAGTTCTGCTGTACTGTCCAGCTGGTTGTGTCTTGCAACTTTTCGTGCTTAAAGTGACAACAACTTTATCGATATAACAAATGAAAGAGTCCTTGGCAAAATAACAAATGTAACATATGACTGATTAATTAGAATACAAACAACACAAACAACTGAACTCCAGGGGTATTTTGGCTTTTTGCATGTATTGCAAAATTGGAAGAAGAAAGGCTGCTTTATAGTTGTTGCTCATAAGTATTTCACATGGTCTCTGCTGATACATTGTGTATTCAAGGCCCTGATCAAACAATATTAGCAATCTTTGCTGATCCTTGAGCAGTCATCTCAAAGGAGCAACACGTTTTGCCATTGATTATTGATCAACATTCATGGATAACAGAACCTGTCAAACACATTATTGTCCATGTGTGTCAGCATGTTGAGGTGCATGGTTTTTGTCCTGATTTGTTGTGCACTTGGTGAAAACTGTACTCCAGAGGTGCTTCAGTGTGTAAAGGCGGGCTTTTCTGGTGGCTCCTCGCAGTTTCAGTGGCTTCACTGTGAATGGAAGTGAAAACATATGACATCGGTTATCAGGCATGGATCAGAGAGACGACTTGGATGTGTCGGATTTAGCCAATTTTCTACTGAAATTCCTGCTTTTTGGTGACCTCTTCAGGATGTCCTCAGTTCATTTTGCATGAATTCTCTAGACCTTGCCACCAGGAAGGTGGCGTGCATAGCTATCATATTGATAAACAGGCATGTGATGACAGGCAAAAGCTATGCAAAACAAAAGGGGAAAATGAGATGATAAACAATTTAGAATCGTTTGTGTGTACTATGTTTTTTAAAAAACTTCATATCTGCCAAAGGCTTCAAACATTGATATGTCATTTACCAGTACAGACACTTCCTATTTCTCTCTTGCTTGTTACACTGAGGGCAGATTAGATGCTAAAGAGTGACCATTCATCTACAGAGGGGCATTGGCTGCTCATAAATTGCAGCCATACAATAAATAAACGTCTATGAAATCAAACTGCCATTTCCTGACCATGGTCCTTTTTAGATCGTTTCTCCTGCCGCACAGGAAAAGGATCAATGGATTGACGTCTGTTCTGTACAAAACATTCTTGGCCCGAAGGCACAGCTGCACTAATGTGACAGTGTCCCTAGATGGCAGAGTAGCCCCATGAAGCCCTGGTGTAATATTTCATTCAGCATACCTTCAAAGCTGTGATAGGAGGAAGTTGTGCAGTCCTTCATACCCTCCCACTTTACGAAAATACAGATAAAATGTAAACACAGAGAATAAAACGAAATAGGGATTTACAATTACATTATGTAAAAGTCACATTTTTCATCTGTAACGTTCAACTACACGATCCAAACTCTGGTAAATGTTGAAAAATTAATTTTCTTTCCTCGCTCGCCAAGTCAAACCAATCAGCTGACAGCCGCATGACAGGCAGGCCTCGCGCCTGCGCAGTAGCACACTGTTGGTATCAGGAATATGGCAGCGTCCTGAGTCCTGTTGGGGGGAATACGGCGTAACTGAGCACCTTCAGTATCAGAGTGCGAAAACTGAGAAGCACCGGCCCAACTCGGAGGAGGGTGGGGGGCTGAGGGACGGCTACGAATAACGCCCGCGAACGAATTTACAGGTGAGCGCGCCCGTGAGCCGCTGCCACTTTGTTCCTCTCCATGTTTGCTTGAGTGAACCCCGCGGCTAATGCGACGAGCTAATTCTCCCATTAAAAAAAGCTGAATGATGTGCTAGTTAGCGGCTAGCTGGTGGCTAGCCCAACACTGGCCTGTTACAGCCCCCCTTTTCCGCGTTTAGCAAACAAACGCTAATGACAATAGTGTGCAGGCTGTCGTTTTGTACCAGGAAGATAAAGCGGTACTGTCGACGTTGCAAGACGTGTACTGCCCTGCTTGTTTTTAGCCGGACAGTTCAGCGGGAAGGCCTGCTGCAGTGAGGCAGAGTTTGGCTAGCTGCTTGAGACCCAGGTAACGTTAATGCAGTTTGACATGGATCTACTTGACAGGTCGGGGAGCACATCCTCAAATTGACTTAAGATTTGCCATTAGTGATTTCCTCGCTTGTGGAGTTGCAGTAATCTTTGCATTGGCTGTCTTCTGCTTCGCAAAATGAAACACAAAGCGTCTGGATAATTATGTTGCGCTGCAGGATCATTGGTTATGTTTTAATAGCGCACATGCTGATGCCTCGCAAGTTGCTGACAGAAAGTTCCTGTCTTAGAGGCGCGATTGCTTCATGTAATTGACAAATGCCAAGAAATGTTGCAAAACGTACTCCCTGCGAAGGGAAAGCTTAAATGAGAAAACTCTCACTGCAGAGATCAGCTTCACAGATTTGGTGTTTGTGTTGGTTTTGTTACGAGCCAAAGTGTTGCACACTGCTTCACAATGAGAGTAAATCCATCAAAATATCCAACATGTACAAAAAGAAAACTTCACATTAGTGCTAATGGTTGAAGCTGGGGAGGTTTATAAAGAAGACAAGGGGCTCCATAGTTTGGTGGAAAGTTGTTAAAGGGTGGAAGCCTTCACAGAAAAGGCCCAGTTTACCCTGAGTCCTCATATTTGACAATGAGATGATTATGATGACAGATCTATACTCTGTTGGTCGCTGCTCAGGTCTTGTTCGTCTGACTTTGCAGTTTTGGCAGTGCTGTGACTATATAAAGCGCACCTCTTGAACAGCGAGTATAAAGCATTGCTCTGGAGGTCATATAATGATGTAATGACACATGATGGTGTGACCCTTGAACCTGCACCGATGCTGAATCGGGATTTTAAACCGTCTGTTATTTCCATCAAAACAAGCAGTTGAACTGTTTCTTCAGTGCGGTGAGGTTACAAGCTTGTATCAAATCCATGTGTGATTGTGGCGAAGGTTAATCAAACTAAATACCATGACTCATTCAAGTTGTGGTGAGTTGGTGTGTGTCTGCTGTTTAAGTGTCTAGTTTGAGACGTTGAGAGACTCGTTTAATAGGTTTGGACTCTCCACTAAGGCCTGTGGATAGTTTTCCATTGATCTGCATGCAGGCAGGAAGAACTAGGAGGGGTAATCACATGACTGAAGTCTGGAATGCCTTGGATTTTTTCACACTCATTCTAGTAATATAATCAACGCTGCTCCGCCCTCTGCAGCATCAAAAGCACACACTGTGCAGTGGGTAATGCAAACAGCTTCACAGCATGCCACAGTCGCCCTGTTTAATCATAGATTTATTATACAGAACCATGTTTGATTGAAACATGTTGATGCTAAGCATCTATCTGCACCACGCTGAACTTGGATTTAAAATTTCTCATCGTGTTTTGATGCCCTCGTGCTATTTTTGTTTCCCTCCAGCTGTGAACACCAGACATTTTTCCCCATTTCTGAACAAATGAGTGAATAACTCGCTCTTTTTCCCCCCCTTTGCTTCTCTTTGCTTTATTTGGTCGCTGAAAAGGAGAGGAAGGAAAAATGGAGGCAGATTTTTCCAGGATCCTGGCAGAGTGCTGACACAGGTTCCCCTTGTCACTGTGCAGTCGCCAGCAAATTACTGCACTCAGGATGGATCTGACCGTTGTTCCCTTCTTTTACCCGAGCAGGTCCTGATCGCTGTAATCAAACATCTTGATCAAAACTGTCACACATTACTATCTCTTTTAGGGTTTGTCTCCGCTGAGGGAGAAACTCTCAGTAAGTGGCATTAATAAAAGTGAGCAGCTGTGCTGGACTGCGTTCCCATTCTCCAAATATAAATTCAAGTTTTGGCCAGAACCAAATACACACTGCCACCTCCGTATTTCTGCCAGGGATCAATAGTCCACTTTGCCCCTAAACCTTTTTCACTCATGCTTAGCTATTAAATGTCAGTATTAAAAGAGTGTTCACATGTTTATTATCCTGCATTTGTTCAGTTCCTTTTTTTTTTTATTGCTGTCCAGGAAGTCGTATCCCATTGCATCCCTGACAGGCCTCCGTTTAGAATGCGCGACTGCGACCATGAAAGAAGTAGTGAGGTTATCAGAGAGGATAGAAGGGCTGTGATGAATTGAAAGTTAACATGTAAC
Organism: Malacoctenus tetranemus; assembly: GCA_032274765.1. Lineage (NCBI taxonomy): Eukaryota > Metazoa > Chordata > Actinopteri > Blenniiformes > Labrisomidae > Malacoctenus > Malacoctenus tetranemus. Next base: position 11,220,114 of record JAUESF010000002.1, read on the forward strand.
ACGGTACAGCTGGATGGATGCTGTGGCTGTTGCAGGTAATAACGGTGAAAGATTGGTGTGTCGCAGAGCGATGGGTTTCTCGCTGCTGCTGGATAATCACTGTTTACACAGTATTAGTTCCACAGCTAAAAGACTGTCTGGGGGGAATCTGTCCCTCTGAGCTGGAAATGTTGAATGACCGTGTGAAGTGTGTGTTTGCATACTTGGAATGTGTGTCACATAAACTTAGACGTTGTAATTACTTGTAGAAAAAATGTTGCTGTCCTTCCCTCAAGAAAGCTTCTAAAGAAGCCTTTCTCATTATTTCGTTGTCCTCCACCCTCTCCGTGCTGAAAATTTGAGTTAAGAGTTTTTGTGGTAACTTACTCTCTTTGTGTTGTAGGTCCTGTGAAAAGATGAATGTCGTCAAAGAAAACAAAGACCTGGCCTGTTTCTACACCACCAAGCACTCCTGGAGGGGAAAGTAAGACAACAACCTGTTGTTTTGTGTTTTTTTCCCTCCTCCTCTCACTGATAGTATTTCAGGGCGTGTGTGGCATTGTCGGCTTCACATCTTCTTTTTGTACACCAGGCTCTATCAAACACAACCTTTAATTTTTTTTTTTAGCAACGTCGTAAAAGTGATTTAGGGAAAAACCTGACTCAGTCTTCCTATTGTGCTGACTCCTCCTCATGTTAGGGGCGGAGAGGAGGTCTGCAGACCACACAGCAGTTACGTGATCAGAATTTTGTGGTGCAGCGTTTGTTTTCTGCAATGCCCGAAGCAACGGATAGCAGCAGGGCAGGAGCTGTCCTCTGCAAGATCGTTGACATCAATACACTTTCACTCTGGAGTTTCAAACAGTAATAATATACTCGGAGCTAATAAAGTAGCCTGACAGTTGACTTTTCAATTATATGAATAGTATTCAAATCTACCATCATGCATGTCTATATTGTATAAAAAGTCTGAATCAGTGCCTTTAACCTGCTTAATCTAATCAAAGTTACTTGCTTGAGACAATATTGGCCTGAAACTCATCAGAATCATATGTAGATGCTCTGTGACCATCAAACAAACACTATAAGCAAGCTGCAGTTTGAGCAGTGAGCTCGTGGGATCACATTACCAATACTTACTCTCTAAATGTCCCATTAAGGCCTCCCATTGACTTGGGTAACCTAAGCGGGGCTGAGGAGCATTAGCCGTCATCAGAGGCTCGTCCTGCTAATGCTCCCTGCGTTGTGTGGCTGAAACGAGCGTTGATGTACGATCCGGGCCAAACTGAATTATCTGAATTAGTCTGCGTGTGTTTTGACCCTCCTGCTGAGCTGGACGAATGTTGGTCATACATCACTCATAGGCCTAAATCACTGGATCGATATTCGAACGAGGAGATAAAATTGATAGAGTGCAGAAGTCTGTGAGTGAGTTGTTAAACATTAAGTGCGAGCAGAGAAGATATGAAAATGAAACCTCACTCTGGGTGTGAGGCACATTTGTATGGTTTATCACAGATGTGCAACTAGTGAGATTTAACTGCGTCACTTCTCAGGTTCTGTCAAGCAGAGCTTCACATAGCAACGGAAATGGTTACAAAGAAGAGTGAGAAACTCACAGGAACTTCATGTCAATCTAATTAAAAAAAGCGATTGTTTTATCAGTTATTTTTTGCAGACACAACGTATAAACAAAGATTTCCAGCTTTTTGATGTCAAAAATTTATGTGTGATCTTAGTTTGGTAAATGATCTGATGCTAATAGATTATCTTATATTTTTAAAACCTGTATTTTTTTTTATTTCCATAACTTGCACTTATTATGCTGTGTTTAGTTATTGCAATCCCAATCCGACTCGGCTGCACATGAAGGAAACACACCAGTGAGCTGAGAAATGCCTTCTCAGCACTTTTTTTTAAGAGCAGGATGTAGTGATAGATCAGTATGCAGTGGCTGACCATGCATAAGGAACTGTTTTGTCATAAATTGCCCTGATGATGTGCTTCACTGCCATTGTCTAAACACATAGCCAATTTAAAAGATCTCCCTCTATCCCATATGACACTGATCCAGTTTTATACTTGGTAAAATGCATGTTAGAACCCTTCATCTGTCCCCGAGCTGTAAATCTAAGTGAAATGCTCAGGCACAGTTGTCACTGACATTTTATAAATCAGACTGTGTGGCAGATTGAGGAGACAGGAAGAATATTAGTCATCTGATCTCCTGGCAGTTGAGGGGAATTGATTTGAAATTTGAAAGCGGTGTGTTGTTGCTGTGTGGTCTCCCTCAGATTCAGCCCGTCCTGAACATTGCTCAGAGTCTGTGTGTCTCCAATCCAACGTCTCGCAGTCAAATTTCCTATGTGCTGCTTTGCTTCACTGTCAAACATTTACTGCTTCGGTGCTCACAATCATATTTAAATCAGGTCTTGTGACTTCAGTCATTCTGGCCATTAGAGTGACCTGACTGTCTCACAATCCGCCTTTTACTTGCCTCTCTGCATTTCTGTAACGATTGCATTGTTTCTTACTTGGAAGACTCTGCTGTGTGATTCAAGATGGGCTTTTTTGTAAAGGCAAACAAATCCTTAACTCAGCCTTTCTGATGAGGACTGACACATGTTTTTCTTTGGGGAGGAGAAGCAGTTGTAAGGACAGTTTAGTTGGACACAGGAAGTTGCCTAATATGATATTATGAAACCGTAGAAGTGGAAGGAAGAGATTTAAAGGAGTCTTTTTGAATGAAAGTTAACATGGGACTTGTCACTGACAGTAATGGTAGAGTACAATTATTTCATTTGCTCCCTATTTTCCTTGACTTAGCCAACTGATGTAGTTATACTGATTGGAACTGGAACAAAGGTGTGATACATCTCTGCAGGTTTCTTTACACATCCTTGTGTCAATTTAAATATCAGTCCTCAAATTAGTTCTCTTCACGGTCTCATAAGGTAACACTCAAAAAGATGCAAGTAGGAAGCCGACAGTTATAGCTGTGCAAACACACAGATGAAAGAAATCTGAATATTGTCCGTCCACTAAAGGAGAATCTAAAAAAAACCATCAGCCCACAAAGAATGAATAATTAACTAGGGCTGTGCTGACACCCAAGTTAAGCTGGCCACTTAGCACCAAGGTCAAGACATGGGGAACACTTTGGTGTCAGACTCTGTGGCCTGAAAGACCCAAATGGTGGTGGGCAAGGAGTGCAGAAGAAGGTGGTGCGCTTTTATGCCGTCGCTCTAATGAGGAACAGATCCAAAAAAAAAAAAGACACTTGTAATTGTGGAGGCTGACGGAGGGCTGAGCCGCGGCCCTAATGTTCCTCTCTGGCCTCGCCTCAGGCTCACTGTGCCTGCTCTGTCTGTCTGCGTTAGTCACGTAGTCCATACACAAGCGCAAATGCCTTTTGTGGAAGTAACCTCTCTATCCTGCTTCTTGATGGGTCTTGCTGGCTGAACGGTAGCCTCACCGGGCCTCTTGTTATCTGGACCTAATGAGGATGTGCAAAAAGGAAAGGAGCCAAGTCAGCTGCTTCACTGTCCAGACCGTCAGAGTTATTGAGTTCCAGAGGGACACTGTGTACATAGATCAACATGCACTAAATGTACAGATGACTTGTTCCAAGATGCAAACCAACCAAAATCCTCAATTGGCCCATTTCTAAACAAACAGGAGGCAGAATATAATATAACCAAGTCGAAATGCCAGCGGAAAGTGTTGCCAAACCACAAAGCTCATGCCTGTGTGCTCTAACGCATGCACGCACGCTCACTCTCACTCAGTGCAACATGCAGAAAGAGCGACACAACAGAGCTTCACACTTCCTTCCCACTGTGAACAAGCAAGAAAGCCCCACTGTCGGAACAGTTCTGATGAATTGGCGGTGACTCAATGTGGAGTTGCTCACAATCACAGCATACAACAAGTGACCTTTTAGTTTGAAAATGTATACAACAAAACCAGAGCCGATTAAGAAAACACAATGGCACACAGACTGCACCTGAATATACGTCAGCTGGTATTGAATGTGAACAGTGGGTGGTTATTGGAAAAATAAAAGCTACGTGTTGGTTTCCATCACTCTGTTTACTTGAGCCTTGACACTGTTATTTTGTGTAAGCGTGGATGTTTATGCCTTGTTTTAGTTTTCTGCTCACAGATAAACCTGAAAGTGACACAACAACCTCTAATGTGAATGAAATCACTCATTCCGTTGACTCATCGTTAATATACAAAGGACAGCTATTGGCTGCAAATGGCTCACTTATCTCACCATCGTACTTTCTCCCTGGTGTAATGGCGCTTTATTCACGATAGACTCTGGACACGACGATTCAATGTAGAGATGTTCAAGGTTGTCATGGTAACAAGATCTGCCACACATCCGTCCCGTTACCTACATTCACAGCTGGTGTCGTGTGACTGCCGATGCTGGTGTAGGTGTTGCATTAGCGTGTGGCTGCCGATGTTTGTGACTCATCTCTTGTTCTGCGTTCCAGGTACAAGCGGGTCTTCTCAGTGGGGACTCACGGCATTACCACTTACAACCCCACCACGCTAGAAGTAACAAATCAGGTCAGTGAGCAGCGTGTTGCAGGAGGGCTGCCATCATTATTCAGGAGCCTCCTCTGTGCTGAGGCATCATGCCTCACAGGTGTTTGTGGGGTCTGCTGAGACTGCCGAAAATCCATTTGAAATGGGTGCTGCTTATTTTCTGGATACTCACTTACGCTGCAGTGCACGTTCAGCAGGATGTTTACACAACAAACCTGAAATGTGTCATTAAAAATCAAGAGAAGTTCTCAGTGTCCTCTCACTATGTCAGTATTCATTGTAATTCAATGAGAATAAAAACAGTTCAGGTCATAAATAGACACCTATTATTTCAGCCTCTCCTTTTGCTTTTATAAGCAGGGTGTGAACAATGAATGCATTCGCTGTCTCTGCTTTCAGTGGCCTTATGGAGACATCTGTGGTATTGGCCCGGTGGGAAAAGGTCAGGGGACGGAGTTCAACCTCACATTCCGCAAAGGCAGCGGCAAGAAGTCGGAAACGCTCAAGTTTTCTACAGAGCACCGGACAGAGCTGCTCACAGAAGCACTGGTGAGCACCGACAGTCGCTGCTCTGTTGCCACTCTGCCATCTTTCACAATGACTTACACACCCACATGCACATATTTCTGAAATGAGGTTATCAGATGTGGTGTGCCTGTGGCTTCTTTTTGCTTTTATAGTCAGTTGCAGATTTCACTGTGATGTTGAAGACTGTTTGTAACTGACTGGCTCTTCCATTCACTGCAAATATGAATCAGCAGATAGTTTGTTGTTGTGAAGGAATGAGGTCATTGTGCAGAGGTGTTTCTAGGCTGCAGCAGGGATGGTATTTTCCCACTGAAGGCTTCAGAACTGCATATTTCTAATCGGTACTGAGAGATGACTCCATAGCCATCTGTGAACGTTTGCATTTTTTCACGTTTTGTCTTTATTTCATCATCTCCAGAGATTCAGAACAGACTTTTCAGAAGGAAAGATAACAGGCAGGGTAAGTTCTCTTATCTGTCTGTTTATTTCTCGGGAGGAAACGATCGAAGCAGTTTGAGTGTAAGATTGTCTGATTGTTCCCCAGCGCTTGAACTGCTACAAGCATCACTGGAGTGACACTCGGAAGCCCGTGAGTTTAGAAGTGACACCAGGCGGCATCGACCAGATCGACCCCCACACCAACCGAGTGATGTGCTCCTACGACTATCGGAACATCGAGGGCTTTGTCGAGGTGTCTGATTATCAGGGAGGGTTCTGCATCCTTTACGGTGGTTTCAGCAGGCTGGTAAGCTTTCGTTCAGCGCGTGTGTCCGTGTGTGCTTCAGTGCTTCATATGCTGGCTGAGCAACACTTCGACTTCGTTCCCATTTCTCCTCTCTCGTCACCTCCTTATCACAGCATCTGTTTGCCTCGGAGCACCGAGATGACATCATCCGCAGCGCCATCGAGCACGCCGGCAACTACATCGGCATCACGCTACGACTGAGGAAGGAGGCGCTGAGCTTTGAAGATTTCGTGACCGACCGGTTGGGGAAGTACAGCTCGGACGAGAGCATCACTTCTCTGGCCGAGTTTGTGGTGCAGAAGATCACCAGTCGACACCCGGTCAGGACGCTCTGCCTTTGTTTTTTTCATTTCTTTTAGGATCACGCTGTGGTTTTTAATACAGTTCAAAGATTTCAGGATGTTTCCCACATTTCAGTTTAACATTGAACTTTCATGGTTTGAGCAGTTTAACCACCTGATTCCGTTTCATAAAAATCATCAGATGCTCTTGACAATTTAGCCTGCACACTTTGTCAGTTTTGTCTTGTTATGAATCTCTAACAGTCGATGTGTGCTTCGGTCTCTCCAGGAACCTGTGAAGCGCATCCTTGCCCTGACAGAGACGTGTCTTGTGGAGAGAGATCCGGCTTCCTATAACATCGTCACCATCAAACCCTTCGGAGAGGCGAGTCTCCACTCAAACAACTGAATTTCATCAAAATTTTACCGTTTTACATCTCCTATGAGGGGAAATGATAATTGAACAGCCTGTTTTTCTTTCATTATGTATGAACTGCTTCAGTGCAGCTTAATGCTTGAACACAAGCACTCAGGTCTGAGAGAAATGGGTGAAGCACCACGTCCCACCCTTCCCTGTTTGTAACACTGCTCCATTTCCCTCCAGGTATTTGCTCTCATCTGTGACGCCGACAACCCTCAGGTGTTTACAGTCGAATTCATCAGAGGTCAGATCAGGAAGTACTCCTCCACAGAAAGGTGCACACACATTTTGCATGTACTTCTTTCCCTGTATGTCCTGCTGGGTTGTAACATGTTTATTTTGCTCTATTGCAATGTTTCCTGTTTGTTTTTACCGTCAGACGTTGCTTGTGTTATTGTCTGTGATTCTGCCTCATACCACTCCTCCCTGGTCAAGCATTCAGCTGAGTCTCTTGTGTGTCTGCAGGGACTCGTTGTTAGCCAGCCTACTCGATGGAGTCCGCGCATCAGGCAACAGAGACGTTTGCGTCAAGATGGCCCCCACGCAGCGAGGGCAGAGGTGGGGCTTGCTGAGCATGCCCGTGGACGAGGAGGTGGAGAGTTTACATCTCAAATTCCTGGCAGCACCTCCCAGTGAGTCCAAAGCCTTTATCCCACAAGATCTTGGTTTCAGTTGGCACGATAACATTGAGCATAGGAGCATGATTAGCAGTACTTGTGTTCGCTCAGCTCCAGTTTGTACCACTCGCTTATAGAAAAACTTCAGGGGAAAGAGAACAACTGATCCCCTATTAAATTACATTTAGAATAATTCTAAAGAGGGTACAAACAGGAGCATTTCAGGTATTTCTGAACTGCATGTTGTGATATTAGCACAGAGAAAGGGACAAACTTATCATCAGTTAGGATTTTAAAGTGACATAATTTGATACAGTTGGATTTTTTGGCACATTACTTAAAATTTTTCATTTATCCTGAGTTAAACTTAGATGGTATTTTTGTACATAGGTGGTTTCTCCTTTTTTGTGAGGTTGTTTTAAAGTATCTGTTTTTTTTGTACTGCAGCTCCTAGACAGTGAATTTTTCGCTCAAGGCTCTTATTTTTTCAGTTTGGCCCTTTCAGACGTCAACATGTAAAAGGGCTCCAACTGGAGTTCACTGCTGCTCTTGAACATTTTTAGGTACTATTTAGTTGAAGTGTTCCATCCCTTCTTCTCCTTGTAGATGGAAACTTTGCAGATGCAGTATTCAGATTCAACGCCAACATATCCTACAGTGGAGTGCTGCATGCAGTAACCCAAGATGTGAGTGTGCTGCATATCTGTGTAATTAAGTCAATCCATCTGCTTGGGCAGGATCCACAATCATTTTTTCTCTCTCGCTCTGTGTTTTCTCTCTTTTTTTGTTTCCTCCAGGGTCTTTTCTCCGAGAACAAAGAGAAGCTCATCAACAACGCCATCCTGGCTCTCCTCACGCAGGAGGCTGAGCTGCCGGCTCAGAACGCCGAGCTGGAGAGCCACTTTCAGGCCATCCGACGCTTGGTGGCCTCCAAGGCCGGTTTCCAGGCTTTCACGCAGCTGCCTAAGTAAGGCCGCCGCACACCTTCCACGTCACATATGAGGTCTCTTTTTTGGCTGAGCTGCTGGTAACAGGCATGCTCTGTCATTCCAAGGTCTGGTCAAGGGTCTGGACTCTCAGATGCAACGTAAATATGAATCCATACATCTCAGTCTGCCCTTTTTGTCTGCCTGTATATTATATTCCTCTTGATCTATTTTCCAGAGTTCTTTTTCTCCGATGTCTGTCAACCTTCTCCTCTTTTCTCTCCGCCCCGCTTTCATCTCGGGCCCCTTCAGAAAGGAGGTTATGTCACTCCACTCGGTTCAGTCGCGCTGTCTGCCGCAATTCATCTTAACCTCCCATCACTTCATCCTGGCATCGTTTTGTCTCTCTTGCATTCTCTGCTTTGGCCACTCCGTTCTCTCCATTTGTGTAGCCGTCTTCTCCAGGGGCCTTGCAGTCTTCCAGGGTCACTGAGATGTATGAGAGGAAGTGTATTTACTGTTTACTCCTCGTTCCCTGTGAAGCAAATGAGCCTGAATTGGTTTACCTGACAGATTCATTGCTGGTGTAGCTTGGCGTTTCCCTCACACAAGCAAGTTACACACGACTGCTATAAATAAAACCATGACATCATTTATACCTGAAAGCCGCGAATCAGCAAAAGAAACAACAAGCCACTTCAGAAGCAATGAATTCTTTGTGTATCCAACCCCAGACCTTTTTTTTGGTTTTTAATAATACTGTTTTTTATGATTTTTGCTCAGTTACATTTCAGTTCTTTATTTACTCTGTGTTGTCGAGATAAAAACGTATTCAAATGCAAACAAAATGTTTGTGTGTTCTAGGTTCAGGGAAAAGTTGGGAGTAAAGACGGTCAAAGCTTTAAAAAGGAACAACAATGGTGTGACACATGCTGCTATCGACATGCTCTGTGCCCTTATGTGTGTAAGTATCTAATGATTAAATATGAACTCACAGTAATGGACTTGAGTCATCTGCTTCCCGGTATTCTCACATGACGTTGGACTGAGTTTTTGCTCCTGTGCTCGTCTCCAGCCGATGCACGATGATTACGACCTGAGGCAGGAGCAGCTGAACAAAGCCTCTCTGCTGTCTTCCAAGAAGTTCCTGGAAAACCTTCTTGAAAAATTCATCACAAACGTGGTACATGTCAGCGCCTGAGATCAGGCACTATGAGAAAAACAATTTGCTTTTCTGCCAATTCACTTGTTCGCCTGATAAATCATCTTCTTTTTCTTGTTTCTTTTCTTCTCCTTCTCCCCCACAGGACCATGGGACGGGAGCACTGGTCATCAGCTCCTTATTGGACTTCTTAACGTTTGCCCTTTGCGCCCCCTACAGTGAAACTACAGACGGGCAGCTGTTCGACATGCTGCTCGAGATGGTTGCTTCAAATGGACGGACCCTGTTCAAACTCTTTCAGGTGTGGCAAGTACAGGGCTTAAAACCACTGCCGTGTTCAAGAGAATAAAAACTGATAGATCTCAAAGGTGGATGTGTCTTTAATCTTGTGTTTACCTCCAGCATCCCTCCATGGCAATTGTAAAGGGAGCAGGCCTGGTGATGAAAGCAATCATTGAGGTATGATGTTATGTGGTTAAAATGCACCACACCTTCAGTTCTAATGCTGGAGATCACTTAGAACCTGTCGATCAAGGTGATATGAACCAAGCCGTGTTCCAATGCAGGAGGGCGATAAGGAAATAGCCACTAAGATGCAGGACCTGGCCCTGAGTGAAGGGGCGCTGCCGAGGCATCTGCACACGTCTTTGTTTACCATCAGCGCGGATCAACGGATGCTCACCAACAGGTCCAACGTCAATACACAAAAATCAATAAAAATGTGGCTTTTTTGGGCTTCAACTGCTTGTGTGTTTTCACAGAGCTAAAATATTGATGCTTGGTGTCTTCCAGGCAGCTGAGTCGTCACCTGGTGGGTCTGTGGACGGCAGAGAATCCAGTGGCCATGAACCTCCTGAAGAGGATATTGGTAAGTCTTCAGAATCAATTGAGATCAAACAAACACATTCGTTTGATACATGTAACTGTATCAAGCAAGCCAGTCTTTCAGGCTTATATCTCATTTGGTCTAAACTCTGGCCAAATTTACATATTCTGAGTCTTTACTTATTTAATGCCACCTTGGTTTTCTCTTTGTCTGTGTAGCCGATGGGCATGTTGGCTTACCTGGACAGTCAGGACGCCGTTCCAGAGAAAGACGTGGACCGGATGCACATCCGCGATAACTTGAAAATTGCAACGGTACCTGGACACGGACATGATATCAAATTCATATTTTTGGACTAGAGCAAACATGTTTTAGCTTGACTTGATCATTTTAAAAATTGTATGCTTTGCACAGGACCAACTAAATCGCAACAAAGTGCCCGAGTGGCAGCGAATAGCCGGCAAAGCAGCCAAAGAGGTGGAGAAGTTTGCCAAGGAGAAGGCTGACATCGTGCTCATGCACTGGAGGGATAAGATGGGGATAGCCCAGAAGGAGGTAAGGAAGCCTCTCCTGCTGTCTGAACTGCTGCTGCTGCTGCTGCTGCTGCACACTTTGCACAGGTGTCTGTCACTGTTGCTTCTCCCCCTGACGCTGAGCTGGGCCGCAGATGAAAGCTCGGTAACGCTTTTCAGCTGCTGCTTTATGCATGAAGACAGGAGTCGGTGCTGGCGCTGGCTGACACTGGCTTCAGAACCTATTCTTTGCCGCTGTTGGACCTGCTCCTTATATTTTATTGGAGATTTGGTGTGTTTATAGTGACAGCTTTCCATTTCAGGTGTGCTTGTGCCCAATGTAATCTAAAGGAGGATTCTTTGATAGGAAAGTGCAGGTATTTTCTGTTTTGGCCGACTTGAGGTCACTGCTGCTTGCTCTGCGGTGCTTCTCCAGCCTGAATCAACATTTTACGTTCAAACAAAGCAGGACCCCCCAAACTGACCTGACCTGTATTTTCTTCTTCTTTTGCTCTGGCTCCACTTTATTGTCTCAAAGTTGCTGATCAGCCAGATGTATTGATTGGCTTGCTTCGGCCGCGCATAGCCTCATTTCATCACTTCCTGCCTTCATATTTTGTGACCTGTGGTAGCGGGTGCAATAGTCGTATCGATAATCAGTAGTTCAGTTTGACAGATTGAGTTTTGTTTTAGTATCAGAGCCTCTTTGTGGGTCCTTTTGCGTTGTAGAGCCTTTTTGTTGTGATTCATGTGATTGATCAGAGGAACAGTAATCTCTCTGTGTGTCTCCACCCCACCCTCCCTTTGTCCTGTGTGATTTCTGTGCTGTCAAACAATGCAGCAGGACAGAAATAACCTGGTAAGTAGAATTGACCAAAAGGATCCATACTGTGTTCTTTCAATGTTCATCCTCTGATAAAAAACAACCTTCTTCATCTCTGTGTGACACATACTGTCTGTGTGAGTGTGTGTGTGTGGACATAATGGCAGCCAGATAGAACAGATGTAAAAGTGCTCATATAAGCAACTTGTTGTTTTCAAAATGCATGAAATAGAAATTGTTTTCTCAGCTTTGAATCAGGAAACTGCTGATGTTGCATATTTACTGTTGTGCTGCTCAGACTTGGACAGTTCCTGTTTGCCAAACATCATCTTTGGAAATAGAGGTTTCTAGATTTACTGTAACTAAATGCATCAGACACGTACTGATTATGCCACAAACACAGACACAGAGCTCAAGCTGACTGTGAGACACAACTCTGGGTTCTCTTTTGGTTTCTGTGTTTCGTTCATGTGGGTAAAATGTCCTTATTTTAATGTGTGCTCCTCATCCCTGACTTCCTCCTTCCCACCAAACATCTTTTATTTCTCTGCTTCTCATCGACATCATTCATTCTGTTTCTGGTGTTCTTTAATGTCTTCCATGTTGCTCATGTCGTTACTGTTTTAACTCCATTCTTGTTTTTGTGACTTATAAAAAGGGGACACATTGTGAATGGGAGGACTCTTCCTTCTCACTCACTCTTTGCCTGTTTTTAAAGTTTTGCCTTGTTTGATTGCAGAATCCAAACCAAAAGCCCGTCATCCTGAGGAAGAGAAGGCAGAGAATAAAGATCGAATCAAACTGGGAGCTTTTCTACTACAGGTAGAAACAACTGTCACTGA
>JAUESF010000002.1:11389712-11402371 GCA_032274765.1 Malacoctenus tetranemus
ACACACACACACACACACACACACACACACACACACACACACACACACACACACACACACACACACACACAGACGCGCATGCAATCATGTAGACATGACTTCAGGGGACATCATACTGACCTACTTTCATTCTTGGAAACACATTGTAACCTCAACCACAACTGCTATACTTGCTTAACCTTTGCCCTATGACAGGAATGACGAACCCTCACAGCATAATGTATCATTGTGAACAGTTCACACATGGATAGCACAGGCAGAACAAAATAAGACCCAACGAGTCGATTGCAGATTTACACGCCATCAAACTCAGAGACGTTGCTGCAGTCTGGCATGTTTCTGCTCAATAGTTGATAACTGATTTCATGTCAGTAATGAAGTGAGAGAGCATCAACCAACATGTGACAGGTACTAAAACACGATTTAGCCTTTTAAGCAAAATATCACTGTGAATAGGAAAATGCAGAAAAAAAACCATACACATAACATTGTGTTTACAACATAAACACAAAAAAGCCAACAGAAATCAGCATTCAGGTGGGCAAAGCTACTCTAAGTTTTTAGTGCTTCATTAATTTTTTAAAAAATGTGTACAGTCTTGTAACTCACCTGACCGCTCCAACACCTGTCAACCAATCCTCAGTTCAGAATGTATCACCACAGACGCCACAATGTTTTAAAACTCTGCGAAAACAGCAGCAGCGTGGATCCTTCCTCACAGATCTTGCTCCTGACAAAAAATGAACCTCAACGCCGATCACTGTCGTGTCCCGAGCCCACCTGGCATGCGCGCTGAGGAACGTCTTAAACAAATAAGATTGAAATCGTCGAGTCGCGACAGAACACGTGGGGCGTAGCACAAGACCGGATTTGCACTCCATGCAAACTTCATGTAAAAAGTTGGATTCTGCGAGGCCCTTCGGGGCAAGCGCGGCCAGGTTTTCGACGAATTTAAAAGCCGTCAGAGCGTCGAGGTGACGAGATGTCGCTGGCACGGATTATGGTTTACCTGTCTGAGCGCATTCAACCTTGAATGAGTGCTTATTGGATGCAAACGGTCGGGGAGTCAAAGATTTGTCTCCTACAAACACGCACCGACTCAGGCCGACGTTCACGTCATCGCTCGGGCTGCAGGTAAACGCCGTCACTACTGCAGGAGGTGCCACTGATCCTTCGTTACACCGCGGTCGACGCGTCGCTTCGGTGCAGTAAAACTTCTTTACTCCAGTGATATAAAAATGAACAAGAAAGCTTGTGGGCTAAGTTAATTAAAAGTCAGTATTATAAAGCAAACAGGGTGTTTTAGAAGCTGCATCCAATCATTGTGAACACAAGGAATATTATTCAAAGCACTCAGCCAAGGGCGAGACAGTCGTATTAAAAACCAATCACAGACAGTTAAAATGGACCACAGACACATATAATATATTTTTTTCCTTCCATGCGAGTGCCAACACTTGAGGCAGTTTATCAGACTCCACACAGCTCCCTTTTTTTCCACACGCGCATCCCTACAACTCCCCAAGACTCCCCTGTCAACACACTTTAATGTGCAAAATCGCACCTATATGCACCAGCGGAGCCTCTGAACTCTTATTTTACAGAGTGAAGAGTCCACGAATCTCAGCACTGACGGCAAACAATGATGCTTGTTATTAAGCTGCTTCCAGAATTAGATTCAGCTGGTTCATTCTTCTGGAAATTAAATCTCATTTGATGAAGAGCCAACACGGGGCTTTACCAGTTTTGGTGACTCGGTTGAGATATTTTGAAAATCAGTTTTGAAGAGTCAGGATAAAAAAATGCTTGAAAAAACTATCTTTGCTGGGTGAAAACTAAACACCTTTCGCTAAAGTCTATGTGCTCTTTGATATTTATCTGCTACAGAGCTGAATAGACCAAAATAAGATCCAAATCTTTAAGTTAAAACAGAGCAACATCAGGGGATGCAGTGATGTTAACGAGCTGTAAAGGAGAAAAACGAATGATCCTGATGGAAAATAATCACTTCCAACGTAAAGGTTTCTCTATAGAGCCTATATATGCTGTTAGCGCACTGGGCCGTGATTGGATAGGAGATGAACGATGAAGGCTGCTCGTTCTATTGTTTGACAGCGTTATCTCTCTGATGATTATGAACTGTGGCCCACTGGGATCTGCTCCAGGCTAATGTAGTGGAAAGAAAAAGAAGCAGTGGTGGCGGCGGCGGCGGCGTCTGAAGGCCGGTCCTACTGTACCTCAGGAGCCATCCAGAACGGCGTCCCCACGGAGGTGTTCCTCCTCAGACGGGTGTTTGTCAGCTGGGCTGAAACGCCTGCGGGGAAAGAGGAGCCACATTTCAGCCTGAGCCTCTCAACACGACCTCCACGGCTCTCATGACATGTGGTTCTTTACACTTATGGCGGCTGGGAACAGTGATGGCAAACAAACGGAGACAGTGAACAGTAAACGGCAGGGTTCCGCTTGACTGATGTGAGCGGCTTCCTGGGCTTCCTCGCCACCACTCATAGAGCTGTCACTATAGTGACGAGGGATGAAAAAAGAAAGAAATCCGTATTTACATGCACATAGTCGCACACACACGGACACATCGATCAAAAACATTTTCTTTTTGTGCAAATGATGCATTACTTTGAATAACAAATGCCGAGGAGACAGCAAGCGATTGTCTCTGACGTTTCAAGAACAACGTTTGAATACAATGCAGTTGTAAACATGTTTTGGCAGACGACCATGATTCATTGTTTACCTCAAGAGAGACCTGAGGTACATGAGATGCGAGCTCACGCTGGCATGAGGGCCAAATGTTCCAGCAGACGAATTCAGCAAGGAAAAGGGGAGCAGCGCAGATCAAGTGAAACGTCTGTGTTAGTGTGTGTTAGTGGCAGTAAAAAGCCTGACGAGGGACGTGCTGACCCACAATCGTGACTTCGGTCCAGTCCAGACAAATCAGCGTTAGGGGTGCACAGTGATGCATCCCAGGGCTGGCTCAGCTAAAGCGGCCGGCCAGGACGGATGCAAGAGAGAGAGAGAGAGAGACCAAAAAAAAAAAAAAAGCCTGGAGACAAAGGCAGCTGCCCACAAACAAAAGGTGAAGCACTGATGCACGATACGGCAGCAGCACAACGCCGCCTTTGTTTTTTTTGTGCGCTCGCTGTGCTTATGAGAATCCGTGAAGCCTGTAGATTGTGCAAGATTCGACCCCGCTCTGATTTCCTGCAGAATGTGTTTAGGCAGTGAAACGTGGAGCATAAAAGCTGTGAGGAAATGAAAGGCTAATTTGGGGGGGGGGGATCCAGATGGTGAAATGGGCTCGAAACATGACACGTGTGCGCGCTCCTCATCCGAAAACGAGACGACAGCGACGGCTATCTGCTGTAAAAAGCCTGTTTCCGTGCGCACGTCTCCTTACTGTCGGTACAGTAACACACTAATGCTTTTGGGGGGGGGGGTTAAAGCGATGAGTGGTAGAGAGAAAGCAGGATGAGTGGCGCGTGGGGAAACGGTTCTGTGGCAAACATCAAAAGGGATTATGATCATGGCGCGGGGACGGGATACAGGCATGAGGCTGACACACACGGGAGCCGTCACGCCAGTCGAGCCGTGAAACCGGGAGACGTTCCCATCGCCTCACATTAGTGGGAGCAAACCCACAGTTTTACGTTTCCTCAGAAACCTGAGACAAAACTTCCCCTGCAAACACACACATACACACACATCTTTGATGATACATACACACGGGGGTTTATCTGTGTGCGGGAGTACGGCAACACAAAGAGCCCCCACCCCCCCACTATTAAAGCTCTCACAGTCCCCCTCTTTCCACTACATTAGCCCGGAGTGGAGCCTGGTGGGCCACACTTAATAATCATCACAGAGATAACGCTGTCAATTAGAATATTCATGAGAGACCCATGAACGAACAGCTTCCCCTCATTCTTCGGCTGCTGCTCCCTTTTTTTTGGGTCCATCTCTTTTGCTATTTTGTTTCCCCACTGGTGATGAGTCACTGCGGGGGCTTTATCTCCTCAGCTGCTTAGTGTAGCATGCACCCCCTCTGCATGAAAAACCATTAATCCCAGCGTGACGCAGAGCCCGCGTGTAGCGGCCCGAGAGCTCATGCCTGACACTTTTTCTTTGCATTTTTTTTTTTTTTAAACGCTGTCACTCTTCAGGATTTTCCTCTGCACACAAATCAGGATTTCGTTTCCCCACATGGTTTCTATTTTTTTTTTTTTGGGGGGGGGGTGCTGGGGGCTTTTGATGACGTCAAAGACCTGATGGAAAAACTTCCGCTGTCAGCAGAGATATGCAAGGCGGCGGCAACAAAAGAAGTGCAGCAGCGACTCTTGTTCTCGGGGTGATTAGAAACGTTTCAATCAGCGGAGACGTCACGGGCAGATAAAGCTTTGGGAGCTTCATCCTCTGCTTCCGCCTTTTGTTTCTGGAAAATTACATTTACATCAAGTGGAGGCGAAGCTCAACAGTCATATTACTGTATTTGAATATCAGCTTGCGTGTGCGCCTGATAGAAATGATGTCCTAATAAGGTCATGTAGAGTTTTTGGCCTGCAGGTCTGAGATCTGATTGCTAACAGTGGAGCTGCTAACTGAACACTTAACTAGTATAGCAACCTGCACAGTGCAAACACAACCAAGTGTTACTGACTGATCCAGTGTTTTTTTACAGAATGAATGTTTGGTAGAAAACGAAAGTCTTCATCTAAGTCAGTACGATTCACTCCTGAGACACAGAAGTGTGTATTTACTACATTTTTAACCCCCTGGAGCCCCCCAAATACTATCTAAGACAGGCTGTTAAAACTTGGTTTGCTACAACGTAGCAAAGAGGACAAACACAGACACAAGCACACAATCCCACCAAATGTAAAACCAGGAGGCTTCAAAATAAGAGCAATGTTTTCTAGCTCTATGTAGGGAACTGCAAACACTCAACAGGTAAATATCTTAGTAAAACAGAGCTCGGATAAGTACATTTCCAACACTTTTGTACTTTAGCCGAGTACTGCAGTGTCCCAACAAAGTCTTGTTGCAATTAAAACAGCAAAGCGATAAATGTGCCGGTTGAATCGGAAAAGTTCTTTAGCATTCAGTCCACATTTCCCCCAAATCGCCACTCTTTCCAGTCACAAAGCAGATGTAGCTCCTTACTTGCTGCCTCATCTCTTCCTGAACTCTTTATACATGCACGTATTTTGAAAAGCTAGCAAAAATATGAGCGCAGATAACAGCTCCGGACAGCAGCAAATACACTCTGGAGTAGATAAGCTAACTGGTGGTTTGGTGGCGGCGCGGTGATCGATGGCATCATCGGTTCATCGCAATTATTCGTCGGGTTCAAAATTAAAGCGGTAATGATTTATGGACGATAAAATGCCGTCGCTGTGAACACAATTACTTCCTATCTGGCTTTGGGGAGCTTAGCACTGAGCGGCGTTCGCGGGCTCACGCAGCTGCTCTCCCACCTCACAGCCGCCATGTTTTGATGTAATAAATTCCTTCCACAGATACTGTAGCCGCCTTATCGCGGACATCCATTCCAGGTTTAGCCGGCGAAACAGCCGACGCTTGATAAGATGTTCTTAAATAAACAACAGACATTATATCGCGGGAGGAATGGCTCCATGTCGGCGACGCTCGGCCTCTAATCTTCAAACAAACAGTTCCCAGGCAGCATGTGTTGCATCCTCTGGGAGCCTTTAGCTCCAAATCCTCACAATATTTGAAAAAGAAATTATAATGTCTGACATTTTAATAGCCGACAACCCTTTAACATGCCAGAATTATATACTATGGGACAATTTTGTTGTAGCTTGAAAGCTAGCTTCCTAGCAAGCTACATTTGACCGTTTTCAGCCAAAACATTTGCTGCACGTCTGAATCAAACGTCACAGTTTGAGCAACAGCTGGAGCAGCGATGCCCGAGTTGTTGGTTGCGCTGTACGTACATGGAGTGTTCTGAAGAGTACTCTGCCTTACTTAATCTGTTTCTATGGCAGCGCTGAGAGGAAGGAGGAAGAAGGAGCTGCTTTGGAAACAAACCAGGGGACCTGCTACCACGTTAGCGACTTCACATTCAAATATTAAGTGATTCCATTAATACCCCCCCACTCTAGCTCCTCCACCTCCTCCTCCACACCCTCCCTCCTAATATAAAAGCTCTGCACTTTGTGCTTCATGGTTAGGGAAGAGGCTTTTAAAGGAAGCCCACAATTAGCAGACTAAATACAAACCTACACACGAGTTGAGTGGGGATTTTATTTGTAATGAAAACAGGCAGCTGTTTTTTTTCTTTTCTTCTTTCTATCTTTCTGCAGCGCCTGAAGAAATAAAAAAACCAGCGGTGAGTCATCTACTGGAAATAGTCCGGCTCCCCTTTCGACTATCATGAGCCCTCCGACGCGCCCGGGAGCTGTGGTGCGCTGCCCGCCGTGTCTCATTTGGTTAAGAAAAAAAAAAAACAAGGCAGGAGACCAAACGGGCGAACGCGCCGGGCGAATGGCAACAATGTCCTCTGCTGTCTGAGACGGCCGGGGTGTGATGGAACCAAAAAAAGTAGAATCATCTGCTACCTTTGCCGGGTTGTGTAAATATACCGGAGCCTCTCAAGGAAGCTAATTAGTGGCACAAATTATTTGGCAGGCGGCTGAAGGTAATGGATTTGACCCTCTTGTGTTAAATAGAGCCATAATGAGATTTTCGGTGATTATGGGGGGACGGAGCCAGTAAAAGGAGACTCTTTATGTAACAACAACCCCAAAAAACCCACATTACGTACCAAAGTCCACAAGTTTGACCCCTCCGTGTGTCGTCAGCAGGATGTTGTTGCCTTTGACATCCCGGTGGATGGTCTTGTTGATGTGCAGGTGTTGGAGCCCCTGTGGAAACAACACAAAAAAAGAGGTTAACAGCTTATTTTTGACGAGCACCTGTCTGCAAAATTACCCCATTTAAGCCCCCTTTTTTTTCACTGAAGCACCTCATTCAGGTGGGGAGGTGGGGGGGGTGTACAGGGTGGTCCCGACTCACCATGAGGGCCTCGTGCAAGATGTAGGCAATAATGGCTTCATCCATGCGGTCGCCTCTCTTCAGCAAGCCTTTGGCCAGATCCGTCACGGAGCCGCCATTGCAGAGCTGCGGCACAAAGGCGCACAAAGAGGGGAGGACAATGGGCGAGCGCTCGCCATGAGTCAGCGCCCGCGGCTCAGCCTCGCACAATATTGCCGGAGCCTGATGCAGAAGTTAGAGGGGGGGGGGGGAATAGTTGGGGACGAGGCGAGATTTCACAGCGAGAGAAAAGCATGCTGGGAGTAATTCTGTCCATCTCGGGAGGCTTATCTCTCCCAAGCAGCTGAGTGGGAGGTTGGAAATCGCGCTTATGGGGGGAGAATGTACATTTTGTGTGCATTTTCTGAGGATGCTGTGATGACTAAGCAGAGCGAAAAGAGGCCTCAAATTGTCATCAAATAAGTGGGTTCGCGTGTTCAGACAATGGCCAGAATCACGTTATGATCAAACCACCATTTGTGGGAGGAGATTTCTCACAGTCACAGAACCCGGTTGTTTAAGAAGAAAAAAGCCTTCACTGCTTTCTCTTATGTGTTTGTAGGTGTTTTCTTGCTGGAGCTCTCCTGCGTCTCCAACATGAACCCCCTCCGTCGATATAACAGTCCCTCTTGGAAAATCACAGAAAATTACCCCGAGGGTTGCCTTGGCAACAATAATAACCCTTAATTTGGGCCTTTCTTCGCTTGATGCCAGAGGTATACGAGAAGAAGGGAAAAAAAAAAAGCCCCGAGACGTCAATCAGCGTGATGGGGGGGCCTGCTGGAAGCCAAGAGAAATGGTGGCTCCGTATACGAGCGCTGTTTGTAAACACGCATCTCCATGACGGCGGCGCGGTGAAGGATATCATCCACAACACGCGTCGACCCTCCTTCCTCGAACACTCTGAAGCCCCGTCGCCTCCCAAACCACACGCATGGAGCATCCCAAACATTTTGGTGTTTGACAGGAAATTTCCACGGCACCTCTTTATGTAACAAACACTTGTTCTTTTATAATTACACTCATTTCCCTGCACTTGTATACTGAAAGCTTAATTAGCTTATGGAACATGCAGAGATGTGTGGTTACTGGGGGATAAAAATCAGTTCCCTGCAGTGATTATACTGAAGAGATTGTGTGGCGCGCATCAGAGAGGTGCATTAATAAGTAAACCGATGTACCACGGTGTTTTGTTGCGATGGTTCTAAACACTAGATGCACCATCCAAACTCCACAAAAGCACACCACGCAGCTAACGACGCAATGTTTATTTTCCCCGGGACGGTTAAAGAAAGAGGTGTTTACCCGTCGCGCTGCCTGGAATAAATATGTCGCGTGGAGACATTCAATAAGGAAAAAAACTTGTAGCGTTATCTTGTTTAATTGTTGGGAGTGAAAACATCTTCTCCTGCAGCCCGAGGAGAGAGAGAGAAAGGAAAAGAAAGAAGAGGCGCTGATAATATTTGCGATTGTGCGCCCAAATCTGCAAACAGCGACTCATTTTGTCATGTGGTAATAATTCGACCCACAGGGCTCAAACAACAGGAGGCGAGAAATTGCTTCATCCACTTAGAGCCCACAGTGAATGCTCGTCACTACACTGGAGTTTATTAAAGGTGCAGACGGGCGTCTCTGCTGCTGTTGGACTGTGCTGGAGTTTTAACCAATTCATTGAGCGTATAAAACGATAAATCTCACCACTTCACAGTCCTTTTTGTCATACTAATGAGCTGTAATAGTGGTTCCCTCTCTGAGACCTGGGACCCCTTTGGGAGGTGTCAGAAATCACAGGGGCGTCCCGAGGCTTTGCCTGCTCGGAGGTCTTCAACCCTCATTTTCCACATTTGAAAGAAACCTTAAGAAGGTGTTTTTTTTTTTTCATTCTACAGCCGAGCTGGAAAATGGTGTGGTGCTTTTATTTTGAAGGCTTCTGCTGCTCAGAGTTCCTGCGATGCTGCGAGCGCAGCGAGTGTTTGACCTTGAATGGGCGCCGGCATAAGTTTTCAACACTCGGCCCCCGCGCCTCCTCTCTATCTGCCTATCAATCTACCTATCCATCAGGCGCCCAGAGGGGCTGCGGCAGAATGGATGGCGTGTATCTCAGCTGCCACATGGGGAGCTTAATCACTGCCGCGCGCCGCTATCGGACGTGCCGACAAACTGAAGTTGAGCGGCGAATACCGCAGAGGGTTTTGCTTTTTTTTCTTTTTTCACAGGCCGGAGCCGCGCGCTGACAGCGAGCCGCGTCTGACGTCAGCCCACATCACTGCTGCCATATCACCTGTCACCATTAAATTACACCGGGCAGACGGACAGATCCATATTAATGAGGGGCCCCCGCGCCCCAGATTTAGCCGAGCTAAACGCCGGCGCTCTGACCTAAAGACGCTCCGCCCGCGTTCACGAAGAGACGCGGGGCATAATAATTACAGATGGAGAGAGGACTCCAGTCTCAGGAGGCAGGAAGTGAGATAAGAAGCGTCGGCGCTGGTTTGAGCTCAATTCCTGACTGGATGATACGAGATGAACGGGCCTGTTCAACCAAACGGGGACTTTGAGATATAAAAATGTTGGTTTTGTTTCAAGATACATCTTTTGCATTGACGTCACGACCTCAGAAGAAACAAGCTCTCCTTTTCTGATTGGTCACATCATCGCAAAACAGGAAGGATGTTGGAGCACCCAAATCACTGGTCTTAACTCAAAGTGAGAGTAAGTTTACTGTTGGAGACGCGGTGCAGGGTTGTGACTCACAATTATGAGCCCAGAGGCAAATTGATTACTTGAATACACAGAAAATACACACAAGAGTGTTAGTTTGAGATATAAACATTAAACCTCATTAAAAATAACATGGGAAATTAATTTTTTCTGTGTTTGGATTAGTGAAGCACAGCCCCTTTTTTTAGGCATTGACTCTGATGTCAAGCAAAACTGACTAACTCCAAATACAGTTAGATTTACATCAACCTTTATGATCATAAAACAGCTACAAACAGCTAAAATTGAATCGCAGTGTTCTGTATTTGTGTCTCCAGAGACAGAACCCAACAGGTCCTCCAAGATCCACCTCCATCTTCCAGACCACGTGAGTTTGCACCGACTGACCGCTTTCAAAGAAAAAAGCCGAATACGTTGAATACTGAGCAGGGTCGTCTCCATTACAAATGAGGTCAGGTGCTCGTTCAGTCATGTAAATGAAAGCAGCCCATCAAAGACCGGTCAAAGAAGCGGATGAACCGCGTGCGAAGATGAAACAGACGCGCAGGTGCTGACTTTAGCCGTCTTTGATTTTCCTGCCGGTAAACAATCCGCCCCGGTGTCCCTTTATCATTCACGGCCAACATGGCCGACGAGGCGGCGCGCGTGTCGCCCGCGCGTGTGACACGTTGGAGCGTCCCCAAGTGAGAGACGGCGCTATTGTGGCCGTGGCCTTATCGTTTACGCCGACATAATAGCGGAGGTGTCTGCTTTCAGGCGCCGTGTATTGCAAAAAGTCTGAACGGGGCAAAACTGTTTTAAGCCTCATTGTCAATTAATGAGTGCAGAGGGTGAGAGCACGACGCTGCAGGACTGACACTAATGGGGACAGACATGGAGACACGGCGCAGCACAGCTCTCCAACAAACAACCAAACATGGCAGCAAATAAACAAAACAACTTTTTTTCTCCACTGATTGAAAAAAGGGATTTTATGGACTAATTAAAGGCCCAAACGTGACGCTAATCAACAGACTGCAGCTTACAATCACACTGCTGATTTCTAAGGAGGTGCCCACACAAAACATCTGAACAACAACCACTTGCAGGAGAGACAATTCGAGCTGTACTGGTCGTCTTACAAAGCTGACCTAACAGCTACTGTTTCTGGAGACTCCTGTTTACTGCCAGAGTGCATCAATAATCCAGAATTAACACAGATTTCCTTAAAGTATGAAAAAAGGTGCATTAGTCAGTAATTTATCCCAACCTGCTTTTTTTCTATTTTCATTGTGTTTCTTTCAGGATATACAAACTACTACTACTTTATAGAGCATCTTCCTCCCACTGACACCACAGACAAGCTGTTTACATCAGACCTCAGACTCCAATCAGGCCACTGAGTGACTGAATCAATTCAAACCAAACAATCTTTCTCAATTTGGCACCGTGGACGACATCTTCCCGTCCGCCTTCGTTCCCCAGGTTCACTGGTTGTGACGCGAGGGTCTCACAAGCGACATGCACCTCCGAATCAGCTTCTCGTGTCCAATTACAGCATAAAAGTCGCTCCATCATGGCTGCGTTTGAAGTATTCTTTAAGCCCCGTGCCAGCAGCGATATTAGGGCCCCTCGTACATGAAAGCTCGCTCATCTCTGCCCACATCTGCGCTCATAAAGGAGCTCGCTACGGAGGCGAAGCCAAAAGCTCGTGCACCCCCCCCCACCACCAATGAAGGGTGGGCTAACAAAGTAGAGGATGCAATT
This sequence comes from Malacoctenus tetranemus, assembly GCA_032274765.1. Classification (NCBI taxonomy): domain Eukaryota; kingdom Metazoa; phylum Chordata; class Actinopteri; order Blenniiformes; family Labrisomidae; genus Malacoctenus; species Malacoctenus tetranemus. The sequence goes on from JAUESF010000002.1 coordinate 11,401,248, forward strand.
TGTATGAATTCTCATAATGAGCGGTCGGCTGCCAGCGCAGGGGGGCAGAGAAAAGGCTCCTCTCAGCACTGCTAAAGGAGGGAAAATTGCAGTTTAGAAAGGAGGGACAGTAACCATGGTGAATGACCACTCTGCTCCCTGCTTTCCTGTCTTTTCAGTGCTGAACCCCCCCCCCTCCCCCTCCCCCCCATGTGCATTTCCTTCACGGCACACACACCTCCAGCACGGAGCTTGGCCACTTAGTAAACTGTCAGGCAGCGGTTTCAGCCCTCAGGATTACCAGGGACTCGGGCTGCCGGCTGCAGATTTTGCCGGAGAAAAAGTGAGCGCGCGGCCGCAGCCCGGTAAACAAACCCAGAAAACAGATTTGCGGAATTAAAGGCTGGCAGGGAAAATCAATTAGCACGATGTCGAAACACGGCGCAGGAACGATAACTCCACCCGTAGGAGGACCCGCCTTTGTTTCCCCGCCAATGAAGCGTGTTCGTCTGATAATCGGCCGTCTTGGTATCTGAGAGAAGTAATTGTGGGGGGGTTGAGGGGGGGGGGTCCGTCTGCGAAGGCCGGGAGGAAGGACGGCGTTGAAAAGGGACAGAAACACAAGTAGCAGAGGTGAAAACCATCTCGTGGGCTAGCGTCACACCGCTGCCGTCGAAGCAAAGCCCACTGAAGCTTGGATTACAGAAATATGGACACTCTGTTCCAGCTCTGCTGCACCTGATAACAGGGGGGGTGGGGGGGGAAGGAGCTGCAGCCCGACGAGCACGGAGCTGGCAGAGACGACTCGCAGCTTCAGACCAGATTAGAAAATAAATGATTTTGTTTTTGATGAAGCAAAAAGGCTCCGAAAGCTTCATGTCACATTTATACTCCAACTATATCAATTGATCTCCTATAAATGTATAAATATACATCACATTTCTTGTAATCTCTAGCGCCCCCTAAAGGGGTCCTAGAACCCAAGGTTGAGAACTTAGATAACAGTGTGTTTACAGTGCTGATCTTGACACAGGCGATAAGTGATGCAGACTGTGATTGATTGTTGATGCAGATGAATTTCTTTCATCACAGCAGTGCTGCAAACTTTGCCAATTCAGTGAAAGATTCCCGACAAAATGCCACAA
>JAUESF010000002.1:11429103-11444286 GCA_032274765.1 Malacoctenus tetranemus
TGTGTGTGTGTGTGTGTGTGTGTGTGTGTGTGTGTGTGTGTGTGTGTGTGTGTGTGTGTGTGTGTGTGTGTTTGGCCGTCTCAGGTGCGCGCCGCTCGCCACAGCTGCGTGGCTGGCTCGGACCCTCGGCGCCTTCAGGAGGAAGACGAGTAATTCCTGGCAGCGCCGAGCCGCCACCTGCTCTCGCGCCTCTCGACACAGATAATTGTGCATCAACTTTTGAACTTGTCTAATGGAACAAGGTTATTGATTCTGATGCTGTTTTTTAATGCGCGTCCCATCGCCAATTAGCTGGTGGACAGCGTATTAGTCTTTGGGCTCCTGGAAGGGACAGAGATGTCTGCAGTGGCGGCTCCAGCTAAGGCAGCAGTGTGCGAGCTCAGACTGTGGTACCTGATAAACTTACTTTAACACCAAACAGGCCTGTTTTAGGTCTATTTATACTCATTTCATCCAGAAGGCTAATTTGTTTAGAGCAGGGTTGTCAAACCGTTTCAGTTGGAATTGGGCCAAACCAGTAGAAACAAATCATTATCCCTTAAGTATTTATTATCCTTCTGTTTCAAAACAAAAAAACGTGCAATAAAATACTTTTTTTCAATCAAAAAAAATCACAATTTTTTAAGGATTTTCACACAATCATCCTCCTGCTGTGACCCGTTCACTGAGGCTAGTTTGCAAACAATTAGGGAACTAGATGTATTTCAGCATTGCTGCTCTCCAGTTGGGTCTTAATGTTGCATGACGCCTCTTTTTCTGATTCACTTTGACACCCAGCGGACAAATCAGGAGCAATCCCCGGGCCACGCTTTTGTCACGTGCAGAAGTGGCAACTGTATTTTTCTCTCCTCAGGCTGCGTTCACATCTGTTTTGACTCTGCGACACCAAATCTACTTGTGTTTTTTTTTTTCCCCCGGGTTCCATTTTCACCGCTCGGCAAAGCACTCAAAGGAACCCGAACGGCAACAGGAAGTGTCGCCTCCATATATACCAGCAAACTGTTGCGCCCTGCAGTCGTTGGGTGTCGACGTGTCGGCTCGGTGCTGCCGCGCTGCTCCTCATATGAGCTCCATAGTTTCCTTGTATGTTGACTGAGAGCTGCTTTTCTAACAGTCTTTGTCTCCTGTTCACACCTCCAGAAATAAAGCCCTTTCATAGTGCAGTCACACCACGGTTTATTTTAAATAGGACCTGACAAGTGTGAACGCACACCCTCCGTCTTCCTTCGGATTCAGATGACAGCTCCGCTGTGGTTCGCCCGTGCTCGTATCGGGACCGACCCTCGCCCGTTCCAGCAAACCGTTGTTTATTCTGGGAGGTACACTGATTGGTTTCCCCTGCAGCGAGTCAGGTGAGAAGAGCGTCACACCGGGAGCCGGTTGGGTGAAGAATTTGCGGTAATTCAACTCACAAATAGTGCGAGTTTTCTTTTGCACAGCTGCTTTTTGAACAGGAAGTGCTGTGAACTTCCTTAACAGTCCCTTTTCTTTCTAATTGACTCATGAGAGAGAGCTGCTTCCAGAGAAGAGTCTGGATGAAGTCGGGGTTAATTACCGGACGGCACTGCCACGCTCAGGCTCCTCCCCCTTTTCACTCGCCCTGTCACAAGGGAGCGAGCACTTCATCAGAGGATGATTGGCAGAAGCCGTCACCGAGTGAGCGCGGCGACCCCGGGAACGCCGGAGGCCCCCCCCGGCTCTTTTATAAGGTCAATTTTTGGCCAGTAGTCTTCTGGCATTTCTGAACAAACAGCTGTGACCTTTTCCCTCATATTAAATTGGTATGAGGCAGCGAGTGTCACCAGGAATCGGGGGCCCGCGAGCCTCCGAGCTCCGTCGCGCGAGTTCACGGGTGAACTGACACTAAATCAGTTTGATCGAAGCGAGAAGTTTGTGATTATGCAGGAAACGTGAGCGGCTGCGTCGATTTTGGGTTTGTTTTTTTTCTTCTGTCTGTTTAATGGAAACCAGTGCGCCCACAGACCTTAACCATCTCCACAGCAATTCGCCAGATCTGCTCGACCGAAGGCGGACGACGCGGACCCCAAGAAGGGCGCCAAGCAGCGGAGGACGTGACAAGTGAGTGAGACGGCGAAGACACCGAGCCGGCAGCGGGGACGCTGTCGCTCCGACCAATCACTCGCGCAACTAAGAGAAGCTCCATCGCCCGTCCGTCCGTGGTTGTAACGGTGTTTCTCTCTTCACGCTTGTGTTTGTGCAACGTAGTCAAGAGGCCCAGGATTGATATTGTGACACCAGCTCAGCCATTCGTATCCTTGTTGTGACATATCCTTTTGGGGGAGTGGAAGCGAACGGGGGGGCCGAGTGTGACTGTAGTAACGCAGCTGGAGCCTAAAAGGAGTTGACGTGTATTATAGTCGAAATCTAAAACAGGAGTCGGTCCCGTGATTCATCGCCTCTATTTCCGTGCCTTTTTAAACGTCCACTGATCTCGACCTCGTTTGACTGGATTTCAGGTGGTGGTCATCCGACGTCCTCTCCTTCTTTTCTGACTGATAAATAAAGTATTTTGTTAAAATAACTCGTCGTGTCGTCTCCTCCTCCTCCTCCTCCTCTTCCTCCTTCCGTGCCAGCCTCGGAAAAAAAAACACGTGTCTTCATTTGCGGGTACACTCCAGCAGAAAAACTATCCGAAGTGATTATGTTTGGACCCAAACTTAAAGTCCTGCTGGGTAAATACAGACTAGGGGAAGGTATGAGATCAAGATTGGCTCTGCGGCAGATGGTGGGCTGTCAAAACAGGGGGGGGAGAAAAACACAGTCCTGAAGAGACAGCAAACAAACCCAACAGTCTGCAGTCTGTGGGAAATTACTGCGAGTGGGTTAGCTTACCTTTACAATCCCTGGCTGGCCCCATCTGTGTGATTATGGAGAGTAAACTTGGAGGATGAACTTCTCTCCACCCCCACCACCCCACCCCCCCACCCCGGCAGCCATCATATCTAAGGATTTTTTGGGGGGGAAATAAAATTGGCTTTTGTTGTTCTTAGATATGAGCTGCACCGGGTGCGTGTCAATCACGGCTATAGTTTGCGATGCCTGTGATATTTAAGGCATCCTGAGAGAGAACAATAACGCGCGGCGCAGAGAGGTGATCCATATCGCAGTTTTTTTTCCTCCAGTGTTGGTTTTTTTTTTATCACTCGGCGAGGGTTCGAAAGCGGGCGAAGTCGGCTCCTGTCGCAAAGTTTGAGCAACAGCTGAAAATGAGTGTTTTTTTCTCAGTTTATCCACAAAGTTACAAATGAGCCAAGTCTGACAGCATTAAGCAGAGAACTGGAGCTTTCTCCTACAAGTCTGTGTCCTTTGTGTTTGGGTTGTGCTGCGAGGAGGTTGTGTGTCACGCTGGCATTAGTTTTTTCTCCATCCACACACACACACACACACGCTGGGACTATTAAAAGCTCTCAGCAGCTGGTGAACTTTGTCAGCAATGACTGTCAAATTTAGGTTCTCCAGTATTCACGCTAAACACCATACTATGCTGGTTGCTAGGTGACCAAATGTGTCCTGGAAAAAAAAAAATAGTGCACCTTGAAGCAACTTTTGGAGCTTTCTTCAGTGCGTTCCTGCTGCAGCACACCTGAACCTAATGACGGAGTTGATTGATTGATTACAAGCAGGTGTGCAGAATCTGGGAAGCCTTCAGCCATGCAGGCACGGGACCCTCAAGAGACCAGCGATGCCCGTCTCTGTCCCTAAACGCAGTTTGATGCCTCTGTATCACATTATTAATCGATTAAAGGAACTTTTTGAAATGAAGCACTTTAATTTGATCCTGTTTGGTCTCCTGGAATCACCGTTCTGCTGCGACGTCGGACCGAAGTAAGTAAGAAGCGGCGCGGTAACGTCTCCCCTATCTGTGTTGCTTTGCCTCTGGAGTGGGCTGCGGTTCAGCGGGGGTCCCGGCCCTTTGCTCTCGAGTGCGGGCCTCTCTCTCTCTCTGTGGTGGAGGCACGGGCATGCACGCGCCAGCCATCAATCACGCGCGGCTCGTCTGCGTTCGGCCCCGCAGCCCATACGTCAACGCCACAGCGAGGGAGGAGTTCCCATCTGTGCCCGACTCTGCCCGCCACCTCAACGATGACAAATGTGCCACCCGCAGCGGAAATATTGAGAGTTACCGGGACATTTATCAGGCGGCGTTTGAGCAATATGAAAGATAACCTTTTGTAAGTGGACGCAGATAAAGATGTATGTTCTGCCTCGCCTCTGCACAGGCTCCGGCCCCGCTTTAATACTGCGACTACCCAGAAGTAATATCATGATAATGCGTTTCGCATTTTGGGCTTAGCCAGGTGTGCACTTGGTTGGTGGTGGGGGAAGGAGGAACCCTGGGGATCACTGAATCTGTGTGCACAGTGTTGCAGATTGAAGGCTGGATGCCTGCGAGTGAATCAGGCCTCATTTCACAGTTGTTTTTTTTGTGCTGTGTTTATGCGCGATCGACTGTTTTTTCAAAAAATAGCAGGGCAACTCAAGGCGACATCAGCGTGCCGCGGGCCACGGAGGGTCTCCAGGTACCTCCGGTGGCGTCTGTGTCTACATTTAACCCGTGGGCTTCTCCCCGGTCGCGTCACAGCTCGGCTTGGCCCGGCGCCAGCCGACTCTGGCTGAATTTTAATGATCTCTCTGCCAAAGTGAACGCGAATCACAGCGTCAGTCGCTCCGTCCGCGCCTCCAGTCGGCTCGCCGTGTTGCCCTTCGGTTCGCGACGCACGGAGACATTTGTTGAGCGGCCATCATCGGAATTTGAACCCCTATTTGCTTTGGGTCCTTGGGCAAGGCACCAAAACCCAAGTGGCCCCCAGCGGCGTGCTGCTTAAGGGGTTTGTTGCACTATATAAGGAAAAGTCCATCAAATATTTGTTCGTTTTCCTCTGCTGACTTTAAGTTGGTGTGAAATTGTTTCTCTGCAGCACCCAAATACCACATTTACTCCCTCTGTGTAAATAATATAACCTAATTTGTCACAATCTCTGCTTTGTTTTGCATACATTAAGTGTGTGGTGTCAATACAATTATTAAAACTTTATTATTTTTGGACTCTGGGATGTTTATATTGATCGTCAAATGATTTTTTTTCCTCCGATATGTTAATAATTTGGCTCCAGTCAGATTTCAGGCTGCCTGTTTTTTTGCCAAGATCGCATTGGAGCTGCTAATAGATGTGATTTTTTTAATTACGATCCTCACATGCAGCTTAATGGGCTGTTAGTTCATTTGCAAGATATGAATCAATTTGAATAAAAAAACATTAAAGGCCATTAAAACAATCCTTGAGGGCTTTCCTTAATTTAGAGACTTTGATGTTCAGTCGTCATATCGGTACTGAAGCATTTAACCATTATTAGTTTAAGCTGTGTGTCTGTTTTTACAGTGCAAATTGCTGCATCATCTAAATATTTAGCTCCTCAGTCACTGAGGACAAGCTTAAAATATTGTTTTGCATGAGACAGTGTGTATGTAAATATATCTGGGAGGGGGGGGGGGTTTCTCCCTCCCTCCCATACAAGATATATTAAGTTTCGCATTTTAAAAAAAAGGGGAAACCCCAGGAGTGTGAAACAACAACCCAAGCAGGAGAAGGCAGCACTGCTTCAACATGTGCTGTTATGAAAACAGGAAGTTTCTCTCTGAGTGGGAGCATACTGTTAGCGTTCGCCGAGCTGTTAAATGACATTGAAGCTGACAGCGACGCGCCACTACCAGGACTCGCTTCCCCCTCCTGATTGAATTAATGTTCATGAATTAATGTAGAATTCGCATACAGCGAGTGATCGCCCGGAGCTGTTGAGGAGCTCGGGTCTCTTGCAGGCCACAGCCCCATTTGCATACGAATCTGAGGATAAATCGAAGGGAAAAAAGGAAAGAAAAAAAAAAAGGTCTCTGTTTTGTCTGGCTTTGGCCAATTAGGAGGCGAGCAGCGCAGCCGTCTAATGGAGATTCAGCGCGCGTGTTGCTTCAGAAGTTGGCACAGGCTCCCTGAACGCGCATCACCCACAGCGGCCGTCTGGCGCAAATTGCAGTGTCCGCGCGCTACCTTGTTTTCAGATCTTCGCAAAGTGTGGAGCAGGAAGGTGGACGAGCAGCAGGGATGCACATGATGAGCGGTTGCCGAGGACGTCTCCCCGGAGCCGGGCGGCAGAGGGAAGACAAAGCTAACACCTACTGCTCCACTCCTGCAGCCTGTCGTTAACAAATTTCCAGACTTAAAGTTTTTTTGTTTTTTTTTTTTTCCCCGTCGCTGTGAGCTTTCGTTCGGGGCCGTCTTGTTTGACGCCACTTATGTCGTCTTATTTCAGTGCAGCATGTGATATTCTCGATACACCATCTGCCTCATCCCCCCACATGCTTTAATTCCCGCTTTTTTTTTTTTGCCATGTAACCTGACTAGTTAGTAAACGGCCAGCTTGCACTGACTCTACATTGTTTTTCTATGTACAGACCAGCTGTTCCGACAGAGGTGCTTATTATGCTCGCTTATGCGCGTCACAATGAGTTTCATTGTCGTGTTTTTAAGGAACTGGGATGTTGTCTTGCCAACCCTGAGTGCTCGCCGACGATATAGATGAGCAGCTCAAGTCCTAGAGTGCATGCAGGGAGATTTCAGTGGGTGTTGGGATCACAGAAAGGGAGGAGACGAGAGAGAACGGTGCTGATGGAGAACATGTGGCAAACAGGAGCAGCGTGTCTCCCCTTCAGAAACCAAAACAGAGAGACGTCAACGTCACATAAGGGGTGGGGGTGCAAAAACAATCCCAGGAGGGGGGGGGGGTTATACATTCTGCACACTGTAGGTGCAAAAGTAATCAATGTGTCGAGAAATGGAGCGCTATTGTCGGCCTTCACCTTTTGAGTGAAAAATGCTTCTATTGAGGGAGGAGTTTCCCACAGACTGATGATGGCTGGAGCCACAGTGGCCACGGAGAGGAATGACAAGTGGCCGAATCCTGATGGTTCGTTTAGATTACAAGCGTTTAGGAATAAGAAGGATAACTCTCACTGTCCATTTGTATTGATTTCAATGGTTTTCCCTCTGTCGTGCTGACCTGCTGATGCATTTAGTGGCGTTTTCTTTCCTTTGTTTCTGCCTGCTTTCGCCATCCGTCACGTTTGTGTCACAAGGAGACGGAATTAGATGGAGGGCGGGCTCCCCGTCAGGAGAAATCCGTCCACAAGACGTACACGAGGTCTCCCCGGAACAATCACTTTGTCCCTCTTGTCGACCTCCTTCTGAACTGAGACAAGTATAAACAATTAATGCCTCCCCCCCTCCTCCTCCTCCCCCCAAATTCACTGCGTTTCCTTCCACCCCGCACCAGCTTCAGCAGAGCTGCTTCTTTTGCTGACTTTGAGAAGAGCAAATGACACGGCGACGGCGTCGCGCTGCTTAGTCAACTGCGGAGCGGATGTATGTCGTCAGTCTTACGAGGCTTCTGCGAGAGCGAATGTGTCGATCCGAAGGTATGCTTATTCATAATGAAGCGAGTGATGGCTCGCCCATGCATATTTCATGCGCCCGAACCCTGCAAGTTTCATGAAGTTGTCCGAATGAGTAGCATTTAGAACTGAAGAGAAGTAATGTGCCTGAATAATTAATCGATAATGTCTTTGATGAGAAGTACAACCAAGGTCATCGGCGTTTTCCCTCTCAAGCCACCAAGTTTACTTCTTAATCCCAGCTGCTAATTCAGCCTGTTTACGTTGGGATGTTTATAGATCTGGAACTCTTCGGAGGGGAATGAACGTCGACCCTCCTCCTCTTCCTCCAGGTTCGCGGCAGGTCAGCTTTCCCCCCCACCCACCACACACACAAAGTGACAACTCCCCTGCTGAAGTTGTGCAGCCGATGTGGTGAGTGGGAGACATCTCGGGCCGGTTATTGCGCGGCCCTGCAAGTGCTCAGACTTGCCGCGTGAAAGTACAACCCCCCCCAGCCCCCAGCCCCCCCTTGCAAGGCTATAAAGTGCTCAGCCCCGACGCGAAGCCGCTCGCCTCCCCGCTCCGACGCCGCGCCTCCTCCCCCTCAATCGCTCTGCCCGGCCGCTGTCCGAGTTGCCAACTAAATCTCAGCCTCATCTTGTCCGCCGTAACCTTGTTTATTCCCAACAGTGGCATTAGCGAAGCTGTAAAACTATTTATGGGGGTACAAATGCGGGACAGCCAATCTAAGGTAAATCTATAAATCCCGGCTGTTGATTTCTCAGGGCCAGGAGGTGCAGGCCGGTGATCAGTGGAGGTAGAAAGTATTCCCCGGGTGACGCGCTGTGACTAACACACAGCCACCGAGCAGCATGCCAAACAGCGCCACGGCGACACTGTTGTGCTTTTAATATGGCTAAGCCGGCCTTCGCCTCTGAAGTGAGACGCCGTGTGGCTATCCATCTACCATGAGCTGCTATCATTAGCTAACACCCAGCAGGGACCTGACTCAGCAAACTGTGTGTGTGTGTGTGTGTGTGTGTGTGTGTGTGTGTGTGTGTGTGTGTGTGTGTGTGTGTGTCACATTTTGCTCTCTGTCCTTGGCTTGTTTTTACCATTGTACTCACCATGCATCCTTAGAAAATACAATGACAAAAAAAGACCATGACTACACACAGTCCAAAAACCTGTTACTTGACTTGGTGTTCACAGCTGTTTTTGCTGTAACTTCCTCTGCAGATTATTGGACTGCAGGGTTTGTTTGTTCGCAGCTGACGGCCAGTAATATTTGCCTTCTTCCCCCGGACAGATTTTTACACCAGACACCGGGTCACGCGCTTTGAAGGGCGACGCTTCTGTTGACGCGTTTGTCCATCCGACAAATAGTCTGGTGTTTATTTGGCTCTTTGACTGGAGCTCACTGATAACGGCTGAACCAGGGTTTGGGTTTTTATTTTGGGACATTTCATGAGGAAGAGTTTGTAACTTAGCAATTCACCAAGATAAGATAAACTTATTTTCTATCAATTTGTTGCTGTAGTGAAAAGCCTGTGTTCGTTATTCTTCAGCTTTTTTTTCCACACACATGGATTCTGCTAGAGTGCCGTATTGATCGACGAGCCGCATGCCAGCTGTTAGTGATTCACTCAGAATGAAGCTCCGACTGCCCAGCGTGTGTGGTTTTTATATGGCGAGCCGCCTCCACCAGCGCATGTGTGTGTGTGTACCCACCAAGTCACATAGACTCCGTTTCACCACTGTTGCCTCCTGTTTCTGCCTCTCCTGCCTGGAAAAAAGGGACGACGGGGGCCAGAACGGTGTCGTCGCCCTCCCTCCACCTCAGGGCGGCTCACGTCAGAGAACGCGAGTGGCCATTCACGGAGGACCCTCCTCTGAGGAATACAACCGGTGTGATGCGGATAATTCAGCCCCATCATCATTTTGATATTTACAGAGTGTGAAATGACTCAGTTTGTTCTGACGGTGACTCAGACACAGATTATTTGGACGCCTTTCACTTAAGCCCGCCCACTTTTATGTCTTTTACGCACCACCATATCTGGACGGATCGCACTGCTGAAGCCGGGGTTTCCAACACCCAAGGTCGCGAGTTGAACACTATTGCAGGCAGTGTGTGTGTGTGTGTGTGTGTGTGGGGGGTCTTAATCCCTCTGGTGGCAGAAGTAAGTTGCAGCCAACATCTTTTCAACCTCTCCCCTACTTGTTTCTTCTTTTAACCTTGCGCTGCTCCCGGTGCCGTGCAGAGCAGGCGTTCCCATCAGCTTCCATCTCTAATAAGATTTACAGAGTATGGTGGGAGGGGGGGAGGGGGGGGAGGAGTGGAGGGGTGATATGTCTCGGGAGCTCGGGGCCTCGATATTGGCAAGGAAATCAATATGGTGAGTAAACCTACCAGCACAGTCTGCAATCAGCTGCAAGGCCCAAAGTAATCATTGAATTGAAATAATCCTGAAAGGTTCCCCCCACTGTAGCAAAGTTAATAACAAAAGAGTCATCCGGGCCTACGCCTTGAATTAGATATTAATCCTTGTATCAAGAATAATTACCAGAAACGGTGACCTTGCAGGGAGGATTCTGCCGGTTGACCGTCTGGACTCCTCTCAGCATTCTGCAGGCGCCTCCGAATCCCGGCTATGTACTCAGCGACACAATGAGCGGTGGGACGATGTGGTTTCCGGCTGCATGGTTCTTGGTGCGGACACGGTCGAGGGAATGGTCCCCCCCACCCCCGACTTCCCGGCAGGCAGGGAGCTCATCATCTGCAGTTTCTCACCTGCTGTTCTCATGTGATTTCATACGTGGAAGCTGATCCGCGTGTGCTGCGGTGGGGCGGTCCGACCCCGCTCTCAGACCCGTGTCGCGGTGCCGCTCGGCTGTCGGGCAGCGAGGTCGGGTCTCTGTCACAACCTCAATCATGTCGGTTTATGGGAGGTCAAGTGGGGCTGTGTGTGGCTAGGCAGCGAACCCCCCCCCACTCTCAGGGATTGAATGAGATTTATTTTGCAAGCTTAAAGACTAAACACATGTACGTTCACATTTCTTCTCCTCAGCACCTGCAACTTTTCAACAATGTCTTTTATAACTCGCCTCAGTTTCCTCCCAACTGTTGCTTTGATTAAAGCAATTATAAAAAGAAAAGCGCTTCCAGTCATCTTGACTTCCTGTGAACCTGCTCATCAGGTGGACCAATGATCTGAGCACATGTAGCTGAACAGGCCGCGTCGGTCAACTTATTCCGATTCAGATTGACTCCAAACTGCAGCGCGGTTATTTATATGCCGCGGTGCCAGACGATCTCCTCCACAACATGATGGATTCCTGCTGTGGATGCACAGACAGTGTTTACATGTGAGTGTATGCATGAAAGGGGGAGAGAGATGTCACCCCCCCCCCCCCCCGCGCGCGCGCACCCCCTCCATCCCCTCCTCCTCCTTTTGATATTGACACAGCTCCTATTAGTTAAACGCGTTCGCAGGGTCCACCCATCAAGCGCTCTCTGCTCATTACTCTCAGCGCGTACATGTGGGTGCTCTGCCCCCCCCACCCGAGTCAGTGGGGGCAGCAGTAATGACCGTGGAGAGCCCATCGGCATGAGCTCCATCACGTTTACCACAGAAGTACCACCTGAAGAGACGGGTGGGAGGGTGGATAGGGGTGGTGGTGGTGGTGGTGGGGGTTTATTTATTTATTTAGTTTTATCTTTTTCATTTTTTTACCAGTTGGACTTTAATGCTTGGAGGTGTGTGTTTGTGTGTGTGCGCGTGCGTGCGTGGACACTGCTGCGCGGCGCGGCAGGGCTCGCTACGTGGCGCTCTCCGCGGTGGGTCCCCGTGTGATGTTCAATAATGACCTGTCAGAAATGCAAGGCTCTGAAAAACACGGGATAATCCGCAGAGGCTATCTGACCAAAATTAATTCAAACCGCAGCCCAGCCAGCCTCCAACCCCCCCCCCCCACCCCCCACCCCACCACCACCACCCCCCACGAGACCCCTGAAAAAAAGCATAATCTATTCTGCTGGTCTCTTATCATAACTGACGAGAGAGGAACAAAAAAAAAGGAGCGGCGCCAAAAATAGCACAGACTTGGCGAGAGGAGGTGATTTCTGTTGTACTTCAAGCTGTTTGGAACCAGACGATTATTGCTTAATATCTTCCCAAAATATCGCAAAGGTGATTAGTCGTTGCTTCCATATTTGGTTCATTTGCTCATGTCCTTGTTATCATTTGGGGAGCACAGATGTTGCACATGCAATATATTGTGTCCAGATGTTCTCCGGACACCCCGTGGAGTCCACCACCATTTTATTGTGAACACTCTACAGACTGTAGTTTATTAGCTCGTCTGTACTTTTCTGCATGAATGTCTGGAGTGCATGTGAGAAGACTGCACTTCCTGACTCACAACTGATCCTTTTGAAATTTAACACGCACTTCGCTACTGGATAGAAGAGGAAGTCGGGCGATTCTGGTCTGGTTCGAGTCGGGTCACGTCAGGTGGGCGTCAGGTGGGCGTCACGTCGGCGCCGAGTCGCGTCGGGACTGCTGTGCATTTGAGTGCTTCTCCCAGTGTTGCCCGAAAGGATCGGATCCAAACGAGTGCTTCATCGTCCTAATAGCAATCATTATGTAGTTTGCGAAAGTAATGAAAGTAACTTTGCTGCGAAACCTCTAAAGCCGACCTCTCCCCAAATGGAGGTGTGTGGGGGGGGGGGGAAACAGTCTGAGAGTAAATCGAAGGTATTATGTGGTCTGAAAGCGTCTGCTCCCTCGCCGCAGCCGGTGGGATTCGCGTCAGCGAGGCTGTTTATGTTAACAAATAATTGATTAAAATTAAAGCTGCAGGAGGCAAAAGAATGGAGTCAAAACACATCACCATAAATCACAAAGTGGGACTGCGGCGCGGGCCCCGGCTAAATGAGCCATCGTTCAACTCCAACCAAATTCATCTGGGGCGTCGGCACGGAGTGAAGGAGGAGGTAAATAGTGGGCTCCTGTCTGCTGGGTAAACGAGTGGAGGAACACTCGCGGACTCGCATCACACTGATCAGTTTAGATTTGACGGAGTGATTCGGGTTATTGTTGCACTTTGTTTGCAATACTTTCCTTTTTCTTCACTGAATGGGTTGTGATGAAGCGCAAGTGGGCACGTGAAGCGCATGCAAAGCAGAGGCAAAGTCACACTGTCTTTATTTCGTTGTGCGACGACTTCAAACATCGCATCGTCTTGTGTCTATCAGTTACATCTATGTTGAGAAACCAACTTCCACTCTGGTTGCAATCTGCCCCCTCACCACTAGAAGCCACCAAACCTTACATGCTGCACCCAACGAGGCTAAACCCTCAGCGAGGTGGGCGCTGCCTCTAAGTCTCGGCTGTCAGCCGTGTCAAAGGTACTTCTCCTGTCAGAAGTAAGTGACGCCGAATCTGAAGCCTCAGTCTGCCAAAATTGCTTTTTGATGGAATCTTTCTCCCCCCCATAATAATCCTATTCAGTCGAGTAATCAGTCTCTGCATGGGCCCCCTGAGTGTGAGCGAGCCTAAACTGTCAGCATTCAATTAGGCAAAGATTCGGATCTGGCCGTGGCAGCGCTTGTCAGGCTGAATAATATAGCCGTCACCCCTGAAGGTGAAAGGAGGAGGGGGGTGGGGGGTCTGGCTGGGCTGGGCTGGGCTGGATGGAGACCTATTGTCTGGAGGATTGACAAGGGTTGATGCAACAGGCGAGAGTGAGTTAAGGTCTTTCTGGCGCGCACGCGCGCGCACACACACACGCAGCAGCGGCAGCACGCTCCCTCTCTCGCCGGCTCTCGTCCTCCCTCTCCGTCCCCCGAGACGTTATTTTTCATGCTTTCAAACCACCCAGCAGTGACAAGCCTCTGACAACCCTTGCTTACTGTGACACCTTTGTGGGTCCAGGGGAAGTTTCAACCACAATGCCTCCTTTTGACGGGCATTCTTGAGAGAAAACACGCATTATTCTGCCTTTAACGTCCCCCCCCCCCCCATTTGATTGATTGGCGCAGTCGAACTTTTAAGTGAGGAATGGCTCAGAAGAGCCCTGACACGCTTGTTTACTTATTTATTTATTTCGGAGGATCTCCAGTGAAAGTTTACGAATTCGGATGTTTTATTCAAGATCTGGGCTCGAGGAGAAGAACGACTTTGTCCCTCAAAAGTTTCTACTCCCATGACCCGTGTTGTCATGTGGCACTTTGCCATCATTAATGCAGATTACACAGATGATACAACCTCTGTGCAACCGTCTACATTCATCAATCAATCAAACGGTGTGAGATGACTTTTCATATTTTCCAGATCTGTCTGTTTGGTTTTTGTTTTTTTTATAGCCAAAGGATCACATGGGATGCTGGAGCCAATCACAGATCAGATTGGTTGGAGGCAGCCGCCTGTCCAACAGCACATAATACATGTGGTGGTGTATGGGCTTTGTGTGATGCTGGACTTCTAAAATTGTAAAATTTGATAAATAGTTGATCCTCGAATCCTGATTTCGAGTTTATTTTCTACCTCAATCTTTCCTTCATCCTCCTCTTGTTTATTCAGTTCGGTGTCTGATTTCTCCTCAAGTCCCCCCCCCCTCCATTGTTCAGGCCTTTTAACTAATCCCCACCCGTCCACACAGAGACCTGTAGCCGTACACCAGAGTGTTGTTGTTTTGTGTCAGAGGGCAGCCCCTCGCTTTCACCGAGCGGCCATGTCGGTTTCGGCTGACTGCCGCCGTGACACTCGCCATGTGTGGCTGGGAGGCTCGAATACCTGCTTCGGCCGGAGGCCCCCCCCCTCCCTCGGTCACCTCCCCCACCTCCCACCCCCTCCCACTCCACCTCTCGCTTCGTGCCCGGCGCGGGGACAGCTTCCCAAGGTCAGTCCACCCCGCCACACACGGATATAAAAAACAAACACAGACGATGCCGCCCCCCACCCGACATCAAATCCTGTGAAATCTGGAATCTGTATCGTCCTGGAGGATGGAGCTCACGTGATGGGTGGGGGGGGAGGGGTTACAGACGTCTGTGTGTGCAGACGCCCAAATGAAAACACTGCGATGGGACGATAAATCTGTTGTGTTGTGGCATGAAGAGACGTTCCAGTGGAGAGTCAGAGAGAGAACAGGAAGGAGAAAGTAACAGGAAGAATCACCGCTGACAGTCGGAGCCTGTTGGGGAATCCGGTGGACAGCAGCAAAATGTGAGACTAGTACTCTGACACCCCCCCACCCCAAAACCTACATTTGAGGACTTTTACCTAAAGCAGAGTACACCGCAGACATCTTGATGTGGCCCCCCCTCCACCACCTTAACACCACATGCGAGCAGTCCCCACCCCCACACCCTGCCACCCTGCCTCAACATATTGCACCTGTTCAATTATTTAGCTGCTACTCTGTGGTTGGGTCTTGAGCCGCAGTGAAAGCTGTACCTGCCGATTAGAGCGGGGCTTGTCACCAGAGCTGGCCAGATATCTCTGTCCTGGAGAGAGAGGGAGAGAGAGAGAGAGAGGGAGAGAGAGATGGAGGGAGAGAGAGAGGGAGATGCGCCTTTGGCCACATTACGCAGGAGGAAATGTCATTACCTCATTCCCAGCTTGTCATTTCCAGCCTTTGGTTTCCTCGGTACAGCGAGGTGTGTGTGTGTGTGTGTGTGTGTGTGTGTGTGTGTGTGTGTGTGTGTGTGTGTGTGTGTGTGTGTGTGTG
>JAUESF010000002.1:11524953-11535382 GCA_032274765.1 Malacoctenus tetranemus
GTGATGGGGAGAGGAGGAGGAGGGAGGGGGGTGGGTGCGCTCTGTGGCCGACTGTCCGCTGCGTCAGACGAGGTCTGTCGATATCTCTCATCAAACAGGAGCTGATCAAAGGGCCGCCTGTGCCCATGCAAGCAGAAGGATTAAGCCACATCATGCACCACCTCCTTGACGGGGGGGGGGGGGCCCACAGAGAGAGAGACAGAGAGAGAGAGAGAGAGAGAGAGAGAGAAAGCCTCTCCACACGAATAAAGAGATTAAGTCAAGAGTGAAATGTAATTCAAGGAGAACAGTTGGAGCGGGGCCTTGGTGTCGCGCTGCACACCTGACCAAGACAGCACTTTTGTGAGATTTGTCGCACACAGACAGTCATTTGTTATCAAATGATATTTGTGTCTAACTTCACCGTTAGGAAACATTTTAAGTGATACGTTTTTCTTTTGTGTCGTTTTCAGTTTCACCCTTTGGCCCTTGGACTGAGGGTTCCCTGACAGGGCCACGTGCGACGCCGCGCATTCAAAGCAGGCGTCCAAACCTGAACCTGAACGGTCGCGACGTGACAACATGGCGGCGCCGATCAGCAGGTGGGATTAGCGCGGCTTTGTTTCGTCTGATCCACCCCTCACGACACCTTCGCAGGCTTCCAATTGCCAATCATGCGGCTGGAGGCGATTGTCCTCCCCCCTCCTCCCTCCTCCCTCCTCCCCCTTTGCTATTGTAGAAAGCCACTGATGGAGGTGCTGAAATGCAACATGCGAGTGGTTGTTTGTTCGTTACACGACGTGCTCGTCTGTCATTCCCCGACGTTTCTTCAGCTCTTGACTTTACGATGTTTCGATCCATGAAGCAGCAACACGTTGCAGAAGTGAACGCGGCGGCGCCACCTCCCACCTAAACCAGTTGTCGCGTTTTCCATATCGTGATCTTTTAGAACCGAGAGCCTAATCTATCAACATTGCTGCCACAAACACGTACAAACAGGGAAAGTGAGCTGGCTCCCGTCCAATCACAGCAGAGCGCTGTCTCGGTTTGGATAAAGGAGGCGGTGAAATCCTCCCGAGTGTCCCGGGACAAAGTGTGGTACCGCGGTATCATGGCTGCTATTTGTCAAGCGTTTTGTGCAGGGATGTTTTCAGCTTCTTCTTCTGTGGTGTCTTTTACAGACCTGCTTTTTTTTTTTTTTTTTTTTTACTCCTGATTTTATCTTTTTTCCACTCATCTTTCTATTCTGGCCCTGCCATGCAATTACAGCGCCCATTAGTGTCTCCTTTGTCTCCCCTGGTCTGCTATGAAATGCCCCAGATCGGTGTCAGGAGAGGGGGGAGGGGGGCGAGGGGGAGCGAGGAAGGGGGGGACTGAAATAATCTCTGTATGACATGCGTGTAATACACCGGGCCCTGAGAGGCGACTCGATATTTACCCGCAAAAATGCCGGGAAGAATAAAACCTGCACCTCCTTTGTAGGGTGGCGCTCGTGCTGGGGTTGGCAGCACTATAAACTGCTCCAGCAGAAAAAGCATCAGAGAGAGAGAAGAACCTGGCAGGCAGGTCAAACGCTTTGCCAGCGCCGCTCTATATTTATCCGTCATTAACGACGGAGACGTCTCAGGCACAACAGGGAGACGCTCGACTTTGAGGGGACCCTTTCCCCGTCTGTATCTGTGCGACGGCATCGTCACGCTCCAATCTCGTGACCTTCGTGGGCGTTTCGTACGCTAGGAATGTTTACATGAGAGGAGGGTGGGGTGGGGGGGGCTGTTTACTGGAGATGACGGAAGTGGAACTGAGTGATCTCGCCGGTTGTGATGCGTGCGAGACAAAACACCAGCAGGCAACTTGTCAAAAGGAAGCGAGGAGCCTGTGATGCTGATGCGACGCACTGATACCAGGCACGGGATGGAAGGAGGGAAACAACGTATATATGTTTATACATCGGACCTGCGTCACTTGACACAATCTGGGGGGGCGGAGGGGGGGTCTCATCCCCTCTGTCCACAACCTGCCGTCCCCTCTGCTGAGGCACTGTTGTGAATACCGTCCCATAAGACGGTTTTACTGCGTTTCTGCGTCGACTCCAGAGTGCAGAGTGAGCAATATGTTCCGAAACACCTCAAAGAGTCATAAATAAGCCGAGAGAGGAGTCGCTTTAACATAGTAGGAAAGTTTGGTTTTTTTTACTCCCTTTTTTTTTCTGGCTCGACGGAGCGGAGTGGGAAGCGATCAGATTACTCTGTATACCGTCTCCAGAAGCCTCTGTGCATTAAGACAGCAGGCCGACATGAATACCAATCACGGCTGAATGATTCTGGAGAGCCGGTATAAAAACACCTCGGGGAAGAGGAAATATCAGCCCACGAGCTGTAATAACCTCCCAAATTCACAGGATCGCACATTATTACGCCGCGCCCGGAAAACACACACACGCGCGCGCGCACACACACACACACACACACACACACACACACACACTTGACCTGATAAAAAAAAATATCGTACGTGCTCAGTTTCATCCAGAACTTCAGGATCGCGATCGTGCTTCATAGGTTCCCTCCCGTCGCCAGGGACCATCGAAACCCACTCTGAGTGGGGGGGGGGCTCTCTCTGAATGACAAACACTCGCCACGTGAGCACAACCTTTTTTCGCGGCGCGGCTGACACTAATGAGCAGTCATTCATCACCGTGATATAACCCAGCAGGAGAAGGGGGGGCGAGGGGGTGGGGGGTAGATTATTCTCTCTGAAGTTGCCGCGCCGACGCCGAATGACCGGCCGTCAGCGTGAGGTATGGACGGAGCTCAGGTCCTCGCGAGCGTCCGTCGGTCCGTCATCGCTCTCACTCGCTCCTCAACGTCGGGATGGTAAATCGTAGCTTCTATTTATATCTTTCAAATGAGACCACCCATTTGTTTTTACACATTATGGTGTAAAGCAATGGTGGTTCGGCTGTTCGACCCCTTTCGGGCGATCGCCAGGTTTGCCATGAAGCTGTCCCGAGGCTTTGCCTGCTCAGAGATCGCACACAATTCTACATGTGAAACAGTGCTATCAAAAATCACTCTGAGAAACTCTCTCTTGCTGACCTGTGTTGATGATTCAAGTTCTGAGTTGACTTGTCACATATCCCAGAGTTGGCTGTTGAAAAGTCTTTTGCAACCTTTTTAACTTTTACAAGGAGGAAAAATTAAAGCCATGATGGAAACTAATTAGAAGCTCGCAAACACGATTTTGTCAACTTGAAATACGTGCGTGTTTGTGTGTGTTATTAGCACCAGTCGGCGACACGTTTCTGTGATTCTGAGACGCCCTGAAGTCACCGGAGGGTCGCGGGGGGCAGACGACGGCAGCAGCGCGTCCACGCGGTCCAGCTCCGGACCCCGAGATGTTTCCCCGTTCGGCACACGCGGGCGCCCGTCGCGGGGGCCCGGGCGCGCTTGGTGGGAGGAGAGGTGAGACGAGTCGCTGGTATTTCAATGGAACTGGGATTTTTTTTTTTTCATCACCGTCCTCCTCCCTCCCCCTTGAGATTAATTAAAGCACTTTCCAACCAGCAGATGCATCCCGGTGGGGATAGTGGTCGAGGAGGCGGGAGAAAGAGTTGCTTCCAAAACAGAGGAGATATTTCTCTTCTTTAAGTTTCACCAACCAGCAGATAAAGACGGATGAGCATCGAGTTAACCTGTGCAAATGTTCTGCTGTCTCCTTCGGTCACCCAGTTTTCCAGAAGACACTGTTACCTGTGAAGTAAGTGGAGGAGAAGAGGAGGTTTTTTTCCCCTTTTTTTAAATCAGCATTTTTTCGCCCAGAACAGATAAACAGATGGTCATAATTCATGACAGAAGCCATTTTTCAAAGACAGTCTGTTCAATAAATGTGCCGCGCTCACGCTGACGTCCTGGACGTGCAGCCGCGCAGATATTCAGCAGCGCTGCCACCGCCTCCGAGCGCTCACACACAGGGGGGCAAAGAACAACCTACCACCACCACCCCCGCCCCAACCCCCCCCACCCCTCCTCCTTCCATCAAAGTCGCTCCTCCTTGGGAGAGCGCGGTCCGCGGCGGTGGCTCTCAAAGTGGAGGTCCACGCGGCCGCGATGGACAGAGATGGAAATGGGAGTTTGGGATGAATGGCGTCTGTTCTCAGTGGCTCAGAGACTGTTTTTATAAAGCAGTGCAATAAAAGCCATTTTCAGTGGGTGTATTGACCCTTTAACGCTCTGCCCACTGATTAAATCAAGCAAATTAACTTTATTTCTGATTTTTTTCCTGCCACTTTGAACCACCTTTACATGCTTCATAAGACATTTCATTTCATTGAATTTAATTAATTTTATTTTATTCAAAACTGAAATATTGTTAGAAGAAAAAAAAGAGAGATAATGTGTGGCTTTTTACACTTTTTTGAAGCTTCCTCAATTCTGTTGGAAACAAAAGTTCAAGATCAAAATAAGAAAAAGAAATTTAATTAAATTAAATCAAATTTTAGTGAGTTTAGATGGAGGTGCTTTACTAAGGCTGAATGGCTTTTCTATAAATGTTTGAGAGGCAACTCCAGAACACGACGCTGAAGGCTTCGAGTGTTTGTCTCATGTGAATTTGAAGCGAATCATCTGTTCGTCCTGAAAACGTCTTGGTCGTCCGTGTCAGTTCTGCTCCTTTTCCTGAAGTTCGGAAAACTAAACGTGCAAACTTTGTTCATGTTGTCTGTAATAAATGCAGGGAGGGGAAAGAGGGGGGAGGAGGGGGACGGGGCGGAGGGGGGGGAGGGCGCGGAGGCTTGTTTTCCTTTTATCAATCTGCTTGCTGATCTTTTTGTGACCGGACCAGTGAATTCAATCAGAATGCAACCCTTAAGCCCTTTGATTCCACCAAGAAAAAGTTGATGCTCTCCCACCTTGTAAGCTGCCTATCAGATAATAGTGGGGAGGGGAAGGGGGAGGAGAAGGGGAGGGCGGTGGGGGTGGAGGCGGGAGGGGGGGGGCTTGAATACCAGCCGGCGTGCCAGAACGAGGGTGGTCCTGATGTTTTCACCTGATGTCCGGCGCGTCTCCGCCGGCCCCTGTCTCGCTCTTCCCTCTCCAGGGAAATCTCCTGAGAGCAGCTGTCCTTATCAATGCGCCGGCTCCCCGCTCACTGCCTGCCCGGCCCGCGTTCTCCATGACAGCAGCACCGAGGTAGCCGTAATCTGCCAGGACTTCAACAAAATTAAACCCGCCAAACCGGGCCGCTGGAGGGGAGGAGGGGAGGAGGTGGAAGGGGGGGGGGAAGATTTCCTGCGTCCGCAGGAAGCGAGCACTTCCACGCGTACAAATGCGGAGGCCCCTCGCGGTGGACTTTCACGCGTTTTCCCATCAGGTTTCCAACTGAATCTACTGCTACTCACTTCCTCCTGATGAGACACAGAGTACAAGTAACTACAGTGTACCGTCATCAGATCGCCAACGCAGAATAACAACGGAAATACTTCGTTTTTGATGCACCCGACCGGAGAAAGAGACAGAAGATTTACTCACTTCCTGTCCGAAATTCAACAGAATCCATCGATTACATTTTTGCTGCCGAATAGTTTCACCTTGTAAACAACGTCGAAGTTTTGAGTCCACATCTGGAATTCGTGTGGAATGAAAACGGGGAGGTTGCGGGGACGTGCGGCTGATGGTTGATTGATCCCACCATTAAAAACGTCTGAGAAACGGTGAATTTTTCCGACTGGAGGTCCCAAAACAACGTGGTTTTGTTCGAACGTGTATATATATCTATCTATATATATGTATATATGTATACACATAGTCAGTTAATGCATTTGAAACCAAATTTTCCTCTATCTCCCATTTGAAGTGTCTTGGGAGAGCGACGCCGCTCGTTGAGGGCTAAAAACAAGGAGGGGGGTGGGGGGGAGGGGGGAGAGAGGCGCGAGGATTAGATAAAGTCTGGCACATACTGAGATGATAATAAGCGAGGCAGGAGAGCGAGGGGCGAGCGAGGGAGAGGGAGAGACACAAACAGATGAAAACAGAGAGGGGGTGGTTATAAAATGATTAAGGGGGGGGGGCGCTATATGGAATTTTTTTCACGATTTGACCAAACGCGAGCGCCTCCGTCAGATGGCTCTGCCTCCCCATCTGCTCGCCGCTGCCAGAATGTACAGCGAGGAGCCATTTGGGACGCGTCGCCGTTTTTGAACGCAGCACATAAATAGCTTTGTGATCCCGCATTATTGGAGGAATATTGGCGCTCGCGCGGGGACACGTGCAGGCAACCGCGCGGGGGTATGAATATTTCGGGAAGGGGGGCGGGGGGACGGCATTCAATTATTCATCCATTCATCATCCAATGCCACGATTTCATCTGGGAGGGTCGCGGAGGCTGCGGGAGCCGACCGTGGCTCACCTTGGGTGGAGGCAGGCTCCTGCCG
Organism: Malacoctenus tetranemus; assembly: GCA_032274765.1. NCBI lineage: Eukaryota > Metazoa > Chordata > Actinopteri > Blenniiformes > Labrisomidae > Malacoctenus > Malacoctenus tetranemus. The sequence goes on from JAUESF010000002.1 coordinate 11,531,363, forward strand.
TGGAGACAAAGTCACGTGACCAATCAGGAGTCAGCAATTTGAGCGTGAGAGAACATTCAAACCCTGAAGCGAAACCTCAAACTTTTGTCTGAAGTGAAGCGAATGTCACAAAAGGAACTATATTTCATTGATTTTCTTTCTTTCTTATGGAAATTACAGGTATTAACCAAATAACTTGATGATTTTTAGAGTTGATTTATTTTAATATTCTTTTATTTGTTCCATCTCGGGGATTCTGAGCGCATTAAAGCAACCGGTTGAGCATCAGCAGCGCTGAGAAACAGGTGATCAGTGTGGGCTCTGTAAATACCCTGCTGGTATTTTTGCCCCGCGGAGCCTCTGGCCCCGTCTTGTCCGGAGCCTGTGAGTCTGGACACGCAGGCAGAGGGCCAAAGTGGTACCGGCTAATGCACACGCACACACACACATAGATGTATAAACAAACACACACACACAGAGAAAAGAGGGATTTCTCTGTGGCAGCCACCCAGTGCTGTGTAAAGTGCACCTGTTTTTGATCACATATACCGTGTTCAGTACAAAGACCAGAACCCGATACGGCCTCACAGCGCCGTTCAAAAAGCATCGATTCGGGAAGTTTTCATAAGAGCGAGGCTTCATGCATTATGGTAACATGACGCCCGCTCATTTCTGCGCCATGATGAATGGCTGCGGACCGCGCCGCCATCGCTCCAGCCTCGGCTTACGTCTAATGGGCGCAGCTTCAAAGGTAATTATCCGGAAAGTGTTTGTTTGAGGCTTTTTAACATGAATTAATCATCGGCGGAGTTACTGCGGTCTGCGACGGTGGCGCGCGGGGGAGGGGGGCACGTGATAATCGGCTTCACGTCAGAAACAGGAGGGGTCCCGTTACCTGGCAGAGCTGATGCATGTCTCAATGATCGTTTCTTCAGTCGAAGGGTTAATAGTTTACCTGACAGGCAACATCTACTTTTGTTGTCAATCTCTTCATGTATTGGTATAAATGTGTATATATTTGAATCAGAGTTAGTGTGAATGTATAAAGAAATGAAAAAAATCCCACTATTATGAAATAATGGAAGGATTTAGGCAAGAAATACAGCATAGAAACTTCACTTCCTGTCACTTCCTGTCTTGGTCTCTCAGGTCTGTATTTTATCCCTCATGCTCAGTGAAATCAAAGGAAACAGTTGAGTAACCTTTAAACACTCTAATGTCTCATTTTGTCCCTTTATGAAAAAGGAAAAAAAATAAGTCCAGAGAGAAATAAAGTAGCAACACAATAAAGAAACAAAAATACACATTTTCTTCCATGAAAAACACACAAACAGGAAGCGTTATTTTCGTCACAACACTGAAACGTGCACAGAGCCGCTCTGACGGAGCGAGGATCTTTAAAAAACAAGGAACGGAGTCACTAAGCAGTATTAGTTTATAAGCCATTACAGGGGCTGGCATAAAACAAGGGTGGGAGGGTGAGGGGTGGGGGTGAGGCGGGGGGTGGCTGTCGCCATCATATTACACGGCCATTGCGATGCTGTTTTACCTTCATAGTCCTCCTGGATGATTACGATGGCGGCGCGGTGGGAGGTGAAATAAAGCCACGCGGGCCGGCTCTGTGGCGAGCATCAGATGACTTAATCAGGCCATAAAGAAAGCCTCACTTACAGATGCTGTGTCGCCCCGGTGCTCCGCATTTCATCAGCCCCGGGGAAGGGTGAAATATGCTTCCTCTGAAGGTAATGTGCCCTATCTCTGTCCGGGCGCTGACAAATTTATCGCCCCCTCGACTATTTACAATCCATCCCCGGCCCTGATGATGTGGCTCCTGTTATTTAAGCCGCGCCCGGGTTTTCGGCCGGGGTTACTGCCGTCTGGGAGGTGTCCGCCAGAAGGGGGGGAAAAAAAAGCGACAACGCAACGTCGGTCGGCGAGTGACGTTTTGTTGTTCCCCCCGCGTGAGACGCCCGAGCCGATGGAAATAAAGCAAACTGCGGCAGTGCAGGCTTGAAAAGGAAGAGGAGGAAAACGACACCTCCGCTCGACCGACGGAGGCTAAAACTTGGTGCTGGTTTATGTGGGGCTGTCTCAGAGGTTCAGAGGGAGGCGAGCCCAGCCTTTTGGGCCTAACTCCCCCCCACACACACACACACACACTCCTCCCAGGCTGGAGCCATAAAGGGCTGGCGGCGCGGCAGAGGCTCGCTAAAGCTTTCAGCTCAACAATATCAACATGGCGTCACGTGAGAATCCTCCTTAAAGCCTACAGAGGGCGCTGTAAAACCTCAGAGTTCTGCCAATCAATCTTTTCCTTGCAGTCTCAAATGAATTAAACGTAAAAAAAAAAAAAAAAAGTTGTTTTATTTTGAAAGAATAAATCCCTTTCCTGTTGTTTCCACTCGTTTCGAGGCCTCCTCTCACATCTTGGTCTCCTTTGATGGGGGAAAATCGCTCAAAAACCTAAATGGCATCGACGTTATTTAATCAACAGAAACAAACAACTCGTGTCATCCAGACAAAGTTTTCCTGAAAGCAATTAAAGCCACGTCGGCGGCAGGTGATCGTTCTCCCAAAACGCCCGCTCGACTTATCCTCAGAAAGCTAATTAGCCAGTCACATTTAATGAACCTAATTAGCGACATTCTAAACTCCCGTTCGCAGCAGTATTAGGATATTGGTTAACGCATACATCCGAGTTGCGTACCACCATAATCAATAAAAGCTCATTTGCTCCTGTTGAATTATGAATGATCTGCGCCGGCCTCGATGAATATCCCGCAGCGTTTTCATCGGATGAAAAGCGTCCCGTAAAAATCGGGCTGAGCTCCCAAAATAATCGACCTGAGCGACATGTTAGCGCAGTGCAATCCTACATGAGCTCTGTTCTCCTTCTGTCTTCGTTCTCTGCTGTTCTCTCCTGTTCCACTCTGTTGCAAAGCTGCATGACTGGTTCCAGTTGTGGTGACCGTGAAGGTCACCTGAGAGCGCCGTAATGGTCAACGGAGCAGGTGAGGGAGGATTCGAGCTGAGTGACATGAGCTGAGTGTGAGAGTGACTGAAGAGTGCATCTTCAAGAATCTCGAACAGCAGCTGGACAAATACAACAAGGTATTCTTTGTATTATTGTACAGCTGTAAGTAGCCATCAGAGGATGATTTTGTGGTGCTCTGAGATTCATTCAGATGTGAAACCTACAGTGGATCATTGTGAGTCTAACAAAAGTGCTGTAGTTCAGCTAATGTTTCAAACATTCATGTCGACGGAGAGAAAATCCAAAGAGATCAACTTCCTCTTAGTCCCGAATGACACTGAGTCAAAGAGACACTTCAGCAAAAAGCTGGATTTGTAATTGCAGGTTCAGATCCTTTGTCTCTTTGTTCCGTGACTCCTTCTTCTTCTGCTGTGTTTTGTTTCTGGAGAGCGGCGAGGTCGGAGCCTTTACCAGCAGCAGCCTCCGCGCGTCCCCTCTAATCTGTTTCTTCCCCGTTCATGAGATCTGCCTCATCACCGAAAGAACAGACGCACGTTTAACGGGCCGACCTGAACCTGAGTCCTGCCGGATGCAGCCGAGCGTCTACTGTGGGCGCGCGGCCCCCCCCCCACCTCCTCTGGACGTCTCTCTCTGTCATCAGATCGGCGCGTGCCGAACTCTGCCCCCCCGTGTCTTTAAAGCTGTCTTATCTCGAATCTCTTGTTCTTTTAGTGTAACGGGATGCCAGCTGGAACTCGGCCACGGGGTCGAATCGGCGCGCTCCGATGTGAGAACACTGCAGTGTTAGCACAACTAAGAGCAATAATCCAACACTTCCAGGCGGCGACGAGGCCGCGATGTTTGTCTGCTGTTTGTTTTTTTGTTATTTTTTACAGTGGTGATGTCATGACGTGTGAACAAGCGGTTTCCTAAAACTCTGACACGAATTAATCAAATCAAATATTGTCACATAGCATCCAAACTGCTACATAACCTCTGTGTGTGTGTGTGTGTGTGTGTGTGTGTGTGTGTGTGTGTGTGTGTGTGTGTGTGTGTGTGTGTGTGTG
>JAUESF010000002.1:11551280-11564927 GCA_032274765.1 Malacoctenus tetranemus
AGCTGGAGCTAATCCCTGGTGACACTCGGTGAAGGCGACGACACTTTGTCTGCAATCCTTGACGATGAAAACCGAGCTGATGGGCTTCGTTTCCCTCGTGCTGCCGCAACCTCTTGATCGTGCAGGTATCAGGCTACAAGATGCTGCTGCACGGCCAGAGGGTCGAACCAAAGCGCCAATTACTCAAATAGGAGCGTTCTTGTTCCTCTGGCCGCACTGCCAGTGCATCATGGGATAATTTGTCACGGCGAGAGACGCCTTAACCTGTGAGGCTGAGCTGAACTTACCTACATTTTGCACTTTGTGAGATCTTTTCAGTGAAGCTTATCGATTCCTTTTGGCAGCTCTTCATTTATGTTCATTGAATTTCGTAAAAAGTGGTTCTAAATGTTTGTTTTGGGGTCAAATTTCCCTGAATGAATGTATTAAGTGAGCGACTGTCCAAACGCCTTCCTGTGCATCGACATCACGGCCGTCTCCCAGCATCTGCTCTGATTCTGCTCTCCTGGACTGACACTATTTTTGCAGACACATCGTGCCAGCGTGAGCTCCTATTGATTTATTGCAAAAAAAAACAACAACAACAAAAGGTTCACTGAGAGTTTGCCCAAGTCCTGCCTGTAATTTACATCCATGCTCGGCAAAGGTAATAGTGGAAAACAAGGCGGGCTCCAGGGGCGCGCCGAGTCCCTGGTCTCTTTGGTGGGGGGGAGGGAGGGAGGGAGAGGGGAGAGAACCAGGCTCCATCCAAGTGAATGTCTCCCTATTATGCCGGAGAGAGGCCGGAGAAAAAAGAGGCGAGTGAATCTCTGACGCTTATTTACAGCTTATTAGCCAGATACAGTGGGGCATTACTTAGCTTCATGCTGCGTGGTCTGCCATCCCGGCTGCACCCGGGGACCTCCCAGCAGAATCCTGTCATCCACCACACATTGTATGTCTTTGCACTTTTCTTCCAGGCGATGTGGCAAACTCTTTACTGGCTCTCTGGGGACGGGGGGAATGACCGGCTTTAACTAAATGTCCTGTTCAGTGGCCCAGAGTAGCCATTTAGGGATGCGATGTAATGTTCCCTCTGGCACATACTGCCTCGCCAATTAGAGGTCAGGATGGAGCTACTTGTGCGGAGCGCCGCTCGAGACAGATGATGTCATTGTTCGAGGGGATGAAAACAAAGCAAAAAAAAAAAAAAAAAGGAGGGGGGGGCAGTACGGCTTGGTGGAGAGGTGCGGACGAACCGCGCGGCCACACTGCGTGAGCCTGCTCAGGAACGCAGCGCTTCATGTTCACGTCAGCTGAAAAGAAAAAGGGGACGACACACTCGTGAACGCGCGGCCTTAACCCAAACTGGCAGCTGCTGCGAGATTCCTTTATCGGTGGAAACGAATCTGTTGTGGGGCCGAGCAGCAGCACTTTGTTTACTCTGCCCGAGGACACTGGCTCGGGTTTTCGCCTGGAGCCCCACACAGTCGCTATGACAGGTTAAAATAAGGACGTACGGACAAAAACAAAACACCCAAGGCGAGAATGTACGTTTCACTTTTGGCCAATATTTTCCTTTCCATTCCCCCCCCCCCCCCCACACACACACACACACACACTCTCCAGTGTGCTGCGGTGCCTCAAAACCCAAAGATTTTGCCTTGGTATGAATTTGACATATCAAGGGAGACACAAACATTGCTGAAACATGGTCATTTTTACCTTTCTTTTTTCCATGATCATTTAAATGCCTTCTGATTATCTCGCTAGTTTTAGGGCTTCATTCAGCAGTTTCACGTCCTGTGGGAACCATTTTGGTGCTAAATGTCTTGCTCAAGGACACTTTGAGACACCACCACACATCATCTTTCTGTGTGTTGCTCTGTTACACAGTTTTTAATGTCCCCCCCCCCCCGTCCTCAGAATGACGTCGCACTCACTTCTTCGAGCATCTCTGCCATGTTCCTCAGCTCCTTCACTCCTGCCCTCGTTCGCGGCTTCTCTTCCTTCCTTCTCATCATTATCAACACCATCAGCTACTTCGCTTCCTTTATTGGGCTCTTTGCCTCCTCACGACTAATCGCTTTAGTCTCATGCTGCCTCTGGTAATACCCCCCCCCTCCCCCTTCCCCTAGCTCTGTGGCGTCACTCCCACCAGCACCCTGCTCATCAACACCGACACCGGACGCAGTTGGTAATCATTTTTTTTTCAGCCTCGACCGATCCGTTATGGAAATCTGATTTACGACCTGCGTGGGGGACGGTGCTCCTCCTGAGTCAACGGCGATGGAGGACGTGGTCCACAGCAGGTCACAGCACCGCGGACAGTCGGGTAGAACGACTCCACTGAGCTGGTAGTTCCAGAAGTTCCCCCCACTGGATCTGCAATGCGAATGAGAAACGAGATCAGTGATGCCGGATTAACCGATTGGTTCTGGGGTATTTTTGGCTCGTGGACATCGGAGTTCCCTCCGTTTTCAGGAGGGTTTGAGAACAGGGTGCTCATATCTATCACATGCGTGATGTCCTATTCATTCATTCGTGTTGACTTTTCTCCTTCAGAGAACAAATAGACTCTCAGCCAAAGAGGTCTGGAGCTGCACAAACTCGACTCTATAGGCTTGGATTGTATTCGTCATATCTGAAATATATGGCCGAATGCAGCACAAAATCCTTCATCTGTCCACTTAAAGTCTTTAATTTCACAATTTCATCTCAACCGGGGGAGGTTGTGGACAGATCAATGTGTGCCATTAGACACACAGAGCCTCGCAATTAGCAGTAGTGCTAATGTGCCGGAATGGATTTTCTGATCTGGTTTGGAGGAAAGCAATACTGTACAGCTAAATCTCTCCCTGGCTGTCCTCAGTCAGCGTCTCAGCGAGACAGAGGAGTAAAGCACCTCCGTCTCGCCCACACGTTACACTACCAGCACACCGCCGCTCAGACCACATTTCTTCTTCTTTTATTTTTTTCCTGCAAATAGACGGATTTCTCGTTTAAACTGCCACGCTTCGCATTTCCTGCAGTGTTTCTGCTGCGCTTTTTCTTTTTTTTTTTTTAATGGAGGCTGGAGCAGCGGTGGATCCTTCAAAGACTCAGTTTCAGAGTGTCTCCATTGTATTGTTCAGCTGTCTGTTATTAAGGTGCATATGGCACACTTGTGTCTACTAACCCCGCCAGCCTGTGATTTTCGACAGAACACAAAAAGGCACAATAGAGGCGAGCGCACAGCTGGGTAGGGAATAAGGTTTAACTCGTCGCTGCCTGGCGCGGTGGAAGCGGCGTCGGTCAACACGCGCTCGCTTGAAGCAAACAGTCGGGGTACGCTGCGGCGTGACGCGTTTACAGACGGACGGGAAACGAGAGTTGGAGAGAGAACGTCGTTGGAGGCTGTCTGTGAAAACTACCGTCAAATAGCTGGTTCCTCATTGTCAAGCATCCCCCTCTAAATTCTAATGTAGGGTCTTATTGGAAGGATATTTCTGCAGCTTTACCAGTGTGTAGCTTGCCTGCACAATGTAAATTCATAGTTCAATGATATTCTGTGCAAGTTTTTTGTGCTCGTTGTTAAAGAAACTCTTATGTTCCCTCTTGTTTTGAGGTTGTTGAGTAACAAATAAACAGTTCCTGCGTGAAATCATGTGTGTGCAAAAATAGATAAATGTAACAAACTGTGCGTTGTGGAGTGTAATGCCACCCGAGTGCACGCAAGCTGTGAGTCACCTTCCCGTGGCGCCGCGCCCTCAAACGGCAGCAGCCGCTCTGCCGCTGACAGAGGAGCCTCCTTTAAGTGATCAAGAATGCAATTTCCTTCCCTGGCCTCCAGACAGCCATGCATCACCACTGTGCGCTTTTCACATGCGGTTCTAAAGACCCCCGTTTGTACGGCTGCAAGTCGACTGCGGTGACGTGAAACTAGCAGGCTCGCCGCCGCCGCGGTGCAGGTGTGAGATCCAGCCAGCTGTCGGTTCGTTATACAGCTGCGATAAAACACCGATTCTCGTGCGTGCCGGCAGCTCCCTGCTTCAGTTGAGGACAGGCGACGGCTAATGCTCCACTCCTGGTGACCTGGAGTGTAACAGCCGTCCCCATGCCGGTGTCGTTGGGTCCGTTTCCACCCCCCAGATAGAGCCCCCTCCTCCCCTCCCCCTTGTCAGGCAGCGTCTCGGAGGCTTCCTCCGCGTCCGTCCTGCCCCAGTGCGGGAGACGCGCGGCGCTTTAACAGAAAGTGAATACTGCCGTCTGTCCTTTGAAAAAGCATTGATTTTTACTTTGCAGCGCCCAAGGTCAGCGCGGAGAACAAGCCGGGAGGATCTTATCACCTTAGAAGTACAGGCCTTCCTCTTAGTCTGTTTATTGAAGGGAAAATAAACACAAATGAAGTTGAGAACCGGGGCCGCCCGACTCCCCATGACCTTGCGTACGGCAAACAACGAATTACAAAAATGTTTAAACAATGAGGGAGATTGAGTGAAAGCGCTGTGATGTCACGCCTCGTCTCATTTCCTGACGTTTTCCGCTCTGAGCCATACGGGCCGATGCCGTTGTGGGGTTTTTCTTCCTTTTTTTTTAATTTGCTGCGCTCCTGTTTATCTCCTCTTCTTAAACCAGGTTTACCTCATAACCCCAGACGAAGCATTTCCCTCTCTGTCTGCGTTATCATGGCTACAAAAGACGAGGCGAATGCAGCCTCAGAGGCAAGAGAGAGGGAGGGAGGGAGGGAGCAAGAGAGGGGGGGAGGCAAAAAAAAAAAACAGCACCAGGCCTAATCATGGTGGGTGACAGTGCTTCCAAATTAATTCTTTCCCAGTGAATGACATGAATTTGGCCCCGAGTACATGAGCTGAATTACAACTGACTGCAGAACACGGGAGGTGAGATTGCATCAAAGGAGGAATGAAGACCGTGCTAATTTGTTCTGAACACAAACACCACTCGTTACACGGCCACGGCGTCGGCGTGGAAAAATCCCCCCCGACATACGGCGTCGGCGTCGCGCAACGACACTTAAAACAGCCCGTTTCTCCACTAACTTTGGTGGAGAGAATCTCGCTGCGCTGACGGATAATCAGGTTTCTCCCCCGCATAGAATCCATCATGCTATTTATCAGCGTTTAGCATAATTTGATCGATGAAAATCGATACGCGACGTCTCCCTTTGCTGCCCCCGCGGGCGCGGCGAAAAAAAAAAGGGGGGGGGGGGCTTTTTCACGAGCCCCGACTTCCCTCGTCATGACTGATTACGAGAAAGCAGCTCGAAGAATTACACCAAATGTCATCCTCCTTAGCCTGCCGGATTGATCCTGTTATGTCAAACACGGCATACATTTGCATGTGCTTAGCGGCACTTTCAACTCCCCCTCTGCCCTTTTTTGTCGCATGTTGCGCGCTCGCTTTCCCAGCTGCGAGTGACTGACGCGCCTTCTTCCGAGAGCGGACGGGGAGCTGAATATTAGATCAGATTGGGGGAGGCGGGGGGTGCGTGGCGTGGGTATTGGTGCTGAGCCGCGGTCCTTGTCCCACCGCTGCCGTGGAAAGAAAGTCTCAGGCGCACGAGTGGGAGGGGTGAGGGGGGGGTGTTAGGATTATCAGGTAATCCTGCTTTGTTTGGAACACAACTGGTCATCGTCCAGTAACCCCCAAACACCTACCAGCGTGTTTGTGCCTGTTTCACGGCTGGACTAGTGGGAAAACTGTGTCAGAAAGTGGGAGATTTGTGTGAACATGACAATTGTTGGTGGTTAGCGAACAGCAGATTGTTTGTAATTCTCTGTAAACTTCACTAGAAGATTATTTCTCGGGCCTTTGACTTTGGACTCTGTTAAACGTCAATGGACGTCAGCAGCTCTTTAATATTTGAGTTTCCAAAACATTCCAGCGAAGCCAAAAACTCCTGTAAATACATTGGTCAGTTCATAAACCCGGGATCCTTCAAAATAAAAGCACCAGGCAGTTTTCCTCTAGTGGCTCCAAATTCTAGAATGTGTCTAATTTTGTTATAATGTCCAATTCTGTTTTTTTGACCCACTCTTTCATCCATGAAATCTTACAACATCGTATTTTCAGCCCGCGTGCCTCAGTTCAAACTCTCGCATCCGCGTTTGCAGAGTCATAACGGGACGTGGAACGTGGCGCCCCTCTCATTTACTTATCAAATAACCGCCGCCAAGAAGCAGACAATATTTCCATTGGGCTAATTGCACAGAGGGCTCGTCACGGCGTCAGCAGAATACTTCCGCGACGCCGCCGTTCGCTGCTGTCAGACGCAGGTTGTACTTGGTAATTTAATCTAATTGCAGCGCGATGTAACCGACACCGAGGTGGCATCGGGGAGGCGGATCTACGGGGGGAAGAGAGGTGGTGGTGGTGGTGGGGGGGGTTGTAATTAATGAGGTGATTGCCGCCGCGCTGGGCGGACGGGTCAAGATCGCACGGAGCGATTGGTGGGGACGGGGATTGGGGGAGGGAAGGGAGGGGGAGGGGGAGGCGCTTTGTGCAAAGTGTGACATTTTGCGGACTGTACAAACAAAAAAGACGCCTGCGGCTGGAATTTCTCCGCTCCAGCCGTCGTTCCAACTTTTCCCACTGATAAGTGACTGGCACGCGCTGTGTCCATATAGGGAGATGCCAAAGCATGGAGGTAGATAACGCACGCTTGGCACGGGCGTCCGGATGGATCCATGCGTGAAACTGTCTTTTTTGGACGAGACGAATCGTGTTTGCCGTGAGAAGGAGCGGGCGAACGAGGAGGAGGAGGAGGAGAAGGAGGAGGAGAAGGGGGGTGGTGGTGGGGGTCGAGCAGGAGATGGAAAGTGTGTTATGACACACCGGCATTTACAGATGCAGGCTCTTTTCTCTGGGAGTGAGATATCAAAGTAGCCCCGCATCGATCCCCGGGAACAATCGATGTGCAGCCATTGCACCTCAGTATTTGTTGCTCAGCAGTCTGCCTTCCTCTGGAACGGGGGGGCGATCATGCGACCAAAAAAAAAAAAAGATGGCCGCCTGTGTGCGGACGTGCGCCTGCATGCAGCATGTGCACGGCTGTCACGGGGGCGCTTTTTTTCCCCCCTCCTCTGCACGCTGTTTGTGCAAGCTCCCGTGCATTTTATACATATCGTATGCGACGGATGTTGGGGTTGTGTCGTCGTGCGTTTGCTGCGGCAGCTGACAGGTCCTGTAATAGTGACAGGATGCAGGCAGCTCCCATGAGGCCGTGCATGCTGACAGCAGCTGGCCAAGAAAAAGAACAGCTGCTGATGGGCTTCCAGTACAAAGAGCCCGGTACTGAGCCTCCTCCTCATCCTTCCACTCCTCTTTGGATGCGCGTCCCTTTAATCCACCCGGTCCTTCGCTAATTGTTTATATCAATGCCATTTATAACTCGGTGTGACACGGTGCTCTGTCGGTTTCTATAGGGTTGGTCCTGAACGCATCTGTTCTGCGACTCCGTTTTGGAGAAGAGAAAAGTCGAGGATCGATTTCTTCTTCTTCTTCTTTTTTTTTTTTCGCCACGACACTTCCTTGTCGTCCCGAGTGACGGGACGCCATCGGCCCCGCCACGCTTCATGAACCCGGGCTCCGGAGACACCCCCCCCCCACCCCCACCCCCTCTCCCCTCCCCCCCGCTCCACTGCTCCAGCTCTCCTACTTTCAGTATTATCTCTGGATTTGCTCAGAATATTTCAAGCACACACACACACACTGCTGCGCCGCCGCGCTGCACTTCTTTACACCTGAGCCCCAATCACTTGTATGGGGAGCTACGATTTAGGTGTGCAAACAAGAATTGGCCAAGTTTAATTAAGGAGGATGAGCTGTGCATCTCAGTGCAAATATTGAGCTCTTTTCTTTTTGGGAGGGGGAACGGCTCCTGCGCTCGTCTGACGGTGTGAGGGGAGGGAGATATTTCTCAGGTAGTGCTGAGGACTGAGCCATAAGAAGAGGTGAGGTGCAGTGTGCATGTAAGTGAGGATGAAGGGCTGTAAAAACATGATCCATCACTCAGTCGCTTTCACAACTGCTGATAAATGATGCCACTGAAACATGAAATTTGACATGCTTATTTTACATTTAGTCCATTTTTTTTACATCATCAGTTCTGACCAGTCTGTCACTCGTTGCAGTCCCAAACTTCTGTCACTCGAGCACTAATAAATGGATCCGGGCCTATTTTACCATCGGGCGTGCAGCGAGCATTTGAACCGCGCTGGCCTGCTGAGCTGGCTGTTGGCTCGCGTGCAGACCCTGGCAGGGCCTCCACCTGAAGCTCCAGAGGAGGGGTGGGGGGGGGGGACGACGACGCGGCCAACAGCTGCTTGTCTGTCTGTTCTGTCTGCCGCGACGCCTGCCGACGCCGCTGCCAAGTGAATCACAGGCTGAATTCCTCCGTCTGCATGTCACACTCCAGCAATCCTCTCCTATTGTATGTTTCCAGGCCCACTTCAGGTTTCTTCCAGCGTGATTTGGGATCCGTGGGATTGGGAGGAGGGGAGGAGGGTCGGGGGGCAGGATTACTATGCATATCTAGATGAGTGTTATTGTGCTTCAGGTTTGGAAACAGTGAAACACACCTGAAGAGGAAAGCTGAATCTTTGCATGTGAGACCTGTGTTTTAACACAAATCGTGTTCGGTTTGAGGATCAGTTCATGCAGAATTCTATTTGCTGTAGTCTTGACATCTTTTTGAAGCAGCAGATTAACTAAATGCATATATTTTCCCAATGTGGAGCGGTGTTTTCTTGAAACCAGCACTGAAACAAATTTCGAGAGATTTCATTCAAGTGTGCGCCCATGCACGGACACCCACCTATCCACCCACCCACGTTTCCCCGCGCTGCATCTTTTCTCCTATGTTGCAGCGCTGCCATTCCTCTTTCCCCTTCATTACATCGGGCTGTTGTTTTTGCTTCTTTCTTTTCTTTTTTTTTAAACGGCAAACTCCACAGCATCTTCCTGCACGTCTCCTCTCAAAGCGCCGCCTCCTCCTCCTCCTCCTGCTTTTCATGTGTTTGAAATGGGATACAGCTCCTGCTCATTTGTCCTGCATCTTTTGCCAAAGATCCCTGAAAGAGAGTGGAGAGGGGTCCCACAGGACCGCCCGAGAAGAGAGAGGAGCTGAGCCACGAGCAGCTGTGCTCTGCCTCCCATAACTTTGTGTGGTGGGGGGGAGGAGGGGAGGGGCTGCTCAGAACTGGTAATGACCATATTGTGTTGTGCAATTATAAGACGGACACTGCAGCGGTGATCGCTGGCAGTCAGCCTCTGTATTAATTACAGGAGGAGAAATGCTGCAGATAGTTGGTTGCTGTGGTTTATTTCCTCAGGCCGTTGCAGGGAGGTAAAAATCTGTTCGTGCATCTTCACTGCGTTGGCTCCTTTGCATGGTACCTGCTCCTATGCAGCAATATGAACAGAACATGGTGCGGTTTGGAAACAGGGGAGACTTTATGTGTGTTCTTATTGAGCAGCATGTAGGTAGGATGTGGGTGAGCTGCCTATCAATTAAATCCCAGTTATGTTTATGTACTATTATCTAATTCAGCGTAAAATGTCTTTAAATTAATGCTTAATTCTTTTTTTGAAAAAATAATTATTCAAATAATTAAAGCACGATATTTAATTTATAAAATCCAGCTCATTTTAGACAAATACAGATACGTGGTCTGCTATAAAAACGTAAATATTGCAATAAACTTCAAAAATATTAATCTATTTTCATTGTTTGTTGCCACGTGTTGCGCCGCATTTAAACGCCTGAAAACCGTTACTTCATTGACGTCGTTCCTCACATGTCCCGTCTTCACCCTGCCCCTGAACGCCACAGTCCTACAACAGGATGTGTATCATCTGTGGCTGGGAGTTGTAGTCCTCTTCACCATATTCCTGACTGATATGCTGACGCCGGAAACTACAACTCCCAAACGCTAAGACACGGAAGTAGTCGGACAAAACACCGCTAGCCCGTCGCGAAGCACTGCAGACATGTCTCATGTTGGCAAAAAGAGAAAACTGGATAAAAGCCGGCAGGACCGGGTCTATTTTGACAGCTACACCGATGTGACCATTCACGAGGAGATGATAGCGGACCACGTCCGGACCAACGCCTACCGGAACGCCATTCTCAGGAACAGTGAGTCCATCAAGGGGAAGGTGGTCCTGGACGTGGGTGCCGGAACCGGCGTGCTGAGCATCTTCTGCGCCCAGGCCGGCGCGAGGAAGGTGTACGCCGTGGAAGCCTGCTCCATCGCCGAGCAGGCCGAGAAGATCGTCGCGCTCAACAACATGGAGGACAGGGTGGAGGTCGTACGGGGCACCGTGGAGACGGTGGACCTGCCGGAGATGGTGGACGTGGTGGTGAGCGAGTGGATGGGCTATGCCCTCCTGCACGAGTCCATGCTCAACTCGGTGTTGTACGCGCGCGACAAGTGGCTGAAGCCGGGCGGCATGATTCTCCCGAGCCGGGCCGAGCTGTACATCGCGCCCATCCTGGACCCGGTGGCCGAGGACCGCCTGCACTTCTGGTACACCGTCAAGGACCAGTACGGCGTGGACATGTCGTCCATGTCCGACTTCGCTCGGAAGTGCATCATGAGCTCGGACATCACCGTGAACACGGTGACCGTGGAGGACGTGCTGTCCCACCCGGCCCGCTTCGCCGAGCTCGACCTGCACACGGTGACGGCGGAGGAGCTGCGCTCGGTCAAGGGCCAGTTCAGCTGCGACGCCTTCGGCTCGGCGTCGGTCAACGCCTTCTGCGTGTACTTCACCGTGACCTTCCCGTGCCCGGACAAGCCGCTGGTGCTGTCCACGTCGCCCTTCAAGCCGGAGACGCACTGGAAGCAGGCGGTGCTGTACCTGGACGCGCCGCTGGAGGTGGTGCAGGACACGCCGGTGGCCGGCGAGGTCAGCATGTTCCCCTCGGAGGACAGCGCCCGCTTCATCTGCATCCGCGTGGACTTCTCCGTGGGAGGGCAGAAGCGGCAGTCCAAGACTTTCTCCATCCCTGACTGGAGCTTGGAGCCTCAGACATGATGCGGCTCAGACGCGTCCACCAGTAGAGTCCTAGTCTTTCAATTCCCACCCCCCCCTCCCCCTTCAGTTTAGGATGAACAACGATCACTGTGAGCTCCTCATGAAGTTACTTTTTTTGCCGGCACGTTCCAAGTTCACACCTGGGCCGGGGGAGCGGCGGGCAACCTGTTCCTTCCCTGGTTGACCTTTTTTTTCTTTGAAGTCCTACCACATCGTTGTTGCTGTCCCGATTGAAACCCACGGTCCACATTCCTCAACTGTTCCTCGATGTTCAAGCCTGATCTCAAGTCAGATAAAGAAGGCAAAGAAGGCTTCACACAGGCGTACGTTGAAAACAAGACGCGATCCGACGAGTTTGACTCTTTAGTTTCGAAACGAACCCGACAAAAGTTCCCGGCTCGTCATCTGTTTTGGTCTCCGTGCGCGTTCGACCACATTTCCATTCCAGTCCAGCTTCATTTCAACATGTTCCAGTGTTATTAGTCAGATCTGCAACCAGTAACCTTCAGTATTTCCAGCTCATGCGCTAACAAATCTCTTATTCAATCAAGATCCGACTCTCTGACCCACGTTTCCGAAGGAATCACCACAGCAGAGACTTTACACGTGGCCCAAGTTATACTTTGAATAAAAAGAGTTTACTCCAAAGTTCAAATGCAAGAAAAGTTCATAATTAGTTGGAGAAGAGTTCGACCAGCCGTCGAAATAAAGTCCTGAAAGTTTGACCTTAAAGTTGTGAGTAATTCCAGGTGAATTGGGAGCAGCGTGGGGGGGGGCCCAGTCCACAAGGTGTCGGTCTAATTTGGACGCCGGCGCCGCAGACATCTGATCTTCTGATGAATTAAATCAGGCCCAGTGTGTGGAATCCCACCAAAACGCTGCATTCAAATGAGCGTCCGTCCGATATATTGATTTGGACCGGACGCGGTCAGGCGGGCGGCCGGGCTGCAGGTGTTTGACTTTGGCCGACGCGCCGCTCCGTTTTTTTTTTTTTTAACCAAATTGGCTCATTATTTTTGTGTTTAAACCAAGAGGCACGATTCATCTTTCAGGCACAAAACCAGCAGCTCGGTGAAAAGCTGAAACTCCTACTTGAGCTTTTTTTTTTTTTTATCGTGAGATCACAAGGTTGCATGGATAGCACTCGCATCTTCTTGCTGTGTCGGACTCAGTGCGATGGTTGTCGGGTTGTGCGTTCCGTTTGTCACTCGATCATGTCGCGCCGCTCCGGATCTACCTCATCGATTATTGACCCCGAAATGTTACCTGGTCGCTGATGAGTCATTGTTTCATTTCTTTGGATTTTGAGTGTGTAACTTTTTGCTTTGTTGACATGTTTTATTGCCTCCTTAGAAAAAAGAAGTCAGAAATCGCGTGCCTGCTGTGATTTGTACTCGGTTAAATGGAAGTTAGACCTAAATAAATGGACAGTCTCTTGTTTGACAAGTGGTTGATGGTCGTTCTTACACGTGGATGGGCTTTCCTGTAATGTACGCACATCACCACAGGGGGCGCCAGAGAGAGACATTTTAAAGTCAGCTGAATTTTCTCACTTTGACAAATTCCCTTTATTCCATTTTCTTTTATAAAATCAATTAATTTAGTGTCAGCAGTGACATGGAAGGATCAAATCGTACAATTTGGACAAACAAACATAAACAAGTATTTCCGAGTGCTGCTCTAAAAGGGTGTGTGTGTGTGAGCTCTCTCTCGGGGGCGCAGACTGCTCGGCGATCCGTCCCATTAATTATTGAGCTCCTCCTCTGTGTGCCGATTAATCTTCAGAAAACTCATCTGTGTTCATCAAAATTGCATATTTAAATATTTCTCTCTCTCTCTGAAGTCTCTCCGACGCCTGAACGTTAGCTCTGCTTCAACAGTTCCCGCCTTCCTCCAGAAGGTTTGAACACGCAACGAACATGAATGCAACTCTCTACCTTCATGCTGACAACTCATATGAGTGAATAAGTGAGACACGTTATACATTTGATAATAATTATGTCATTCATATCAACAAAAAACATCAAATGGGATCAAAATGTTCTCAGAAAGCATCAGAATTGGCTTCAAAACGTCATTTTGTTGTTATATTGCTAAAAATATTCCTGATTTCTAATAATACTGGTCAATTGTTTCCTGTTGTATTTGTTTGCCATCACCTCCTTCACTTTGTAACTCTCGATTAGACATTAATAATAAATGTTCTCGTATATTATTCACTTTTTGGGGGAAGAAAATACAAACGCTTGTCAAGCGTAGCTCATATTTTTTGCAGGTGCGTTGGGTTTTAGCGTATTATTTGACTCTCGGGTCGGACCAAGGACAATGTGTTGATTACACCTTCGTGTAATGCAAGCAGACACCGCAGACGGCTGATTGTCTCGCTGTCTCCCGGCCTCATGCTGTGGGGGGGTGGGGGGGGGTCTCGGAGCACCGACTCTCCCTGTTCTTCAGTTTTTTTTCAAGAATAGTGCCACAAATTAATTTGTCACATCTCGCCGCCTGAAATAGCCCGGTGTGTTTGCCGCGTCACCTGTAACAATGTGGACCCGCTCGGTAACAAAACCCTCCTGAGATTAATCAGAAGTCATAGTGTCGACCAATCAAGCGCATTGTCAGTCCCCCGTT
>JAUESF010000002.1:11630143-11640561 GCA_032274765.1 Malacoctenus tetranemus
CTGTACTTAAATTGATACTATACATTCACTTGGAAGATCTGTCCAGTCGAGTTGTGAAGTAACTTTGATTATTCTAATTGAAGAACTAATCATTTTATTTTAGAGGAAGGTGGGGCGTAACACCATGTACCCTGGCAAGGTATTATTGTATATCTAGTGTGTGAACAGGCGAACGTGGAGGTTGTTTTTTTATGTGAATGCTGAAAACGGAGAGACGTGAAATAGTAAAGCGCTCCACATAAATAAATTCCATTTACCATTTGAAGCTTATTTAAATTGTGAGCTGTGATGTGAGAAGTACCCACTTCCTTTAATTAATTTGAAGTAGCGCTACTTGTAAAAAGGAAAAAAAAAAGTCTCACATATCAAATGGATTTTTTTTCTTTCTTCCTCCATTCACGGCATCGTACGTCCTTCTGCGTTTGAATTCCTCCTGTGAGAAATACATCGCTGTGTGATCGCGCTGCTCAGTGGATGCGACATCTCGCTGTTACAGGCAGCCCGGGCCTACCGGGTAAATTTAAGGTGTCGTGATTTAAGAGGCCACTCGCAGAGGGACTACGAGACAAAGCAGCCCTGGAAGCAGCAACATGAACCTTCTGGACAATTAGTTAAAAGGAAACCTTGAGACTTTGAAAGAAGCGACTCGTCGGCATCACAGAAGGCCACGAATAAACTCAGAAACAGCTTCAGTCTTTAGAATGTTTTATCAGCTACTCATGTATTTTTCTTAGAAACACTTCAGAGCACCAGTGAATAATAGGCCTAAACATGCACAGCCGAGTGTCTTTTAAACACTGTACGTGCATCACATGAGCTGTGAGAAGCTTTGCAGCTTCTGGTGTGAATTGACTTTTAATCAGGCCGATTTGGACGGTTGGAGGAGCGGCGATGCTTCATCTCTGTCGAGAGGCTTTTCTTATGTGAACGATGAGCGTTGCGATTACAGACACAGATTGTAGAATCAGATTTGAAGTCTTGCATTGAGTTCACCCCCCCTCACCCCCCCCCACCCCCACCCCCAACCAGCCCCGCCAACGCTCCCGTCGTTTTCCCTCGTCCGTCCTTCGACGAGCTTCAAAGTATATCGTGAAATTTTACAGATGCGTCTTTTATTTTAGTTGGTGTGAAGCAGCAGAGAGAGGAGGTGCAGGAGGCTCTATGAACCCGTTGACTCCAGGTTTTTTTTTTATCCATTTTTTACCTCTTTTTCTGATCTTTCCCATTTGATCTGGTGCTCACTGCCTTTAACCCTTTAACATGATGCTCAACCAGTTGGGAAATTCTGTGGAACTTCACTAAACCCGACTGAAGCACCTCTCCCAACCACACATTTGTTATTTTATTCTATTCTGACCTTATTTTATTCACTCCTTTAGAATAATTTTTTTAAATTTTCAGATAAAATAATTGATTAAATTGAATTTGAAGATTCAATTAAAACATTGTCTCCATATTTCTTTTTTAAAGCGCTCCACAGGTCTACAGTGTGAATACCTACCTCTGACTCATTCAATGAAATTGAGCTGGAAAAAGAGTGGAGGAGATGTTCAACGTTGGTTGACTTCATTGGGCTCTTGTTGCTGTTTGACCCGTCATTGACCCTCATTCATGTGAGAAAGCCTCTTGACCTCCCTTTAGCTCCTTCAGTGTGTGTCCATGGTTACCTTGTCTCCTGTCTGCCATCAATGTCCGTCCTGCTTTAGACCATGAGCTCCATCGTCACCAAACCAGGAAAAGTCTCCTTCTTCGACGCCTTCTTTAATCGAACGCTCGTTCAAAACAATTTAGCCAAATCTAAACCTTTTTTCTCCAACTGACTTTAAAACCCTGAAACACTGATCATCATATTTATGCGATGCGTTTCCAGTGGTTCGCTGGTGTTAAGTATTCACCTCTCGCAGTTATTTACAACATGTGCCCGTGCTGTGCCAGCTGCCGGCGTGCGCTCCTTATGCGAGCAGTATTGATATAGAAACAGGCCCCTCCTGGCCAATTAATAGGATATTCCCAGCTGCAGCAACCTCCCCGAGCGATGCACATGTGAACCGTGAAGGTAAAGAAAAAAAATAAACGAGCAGGAGGGCGGATACGAGGAACGCACGGGGGTTTGCAGAGACGAGAGGCGGGTGGAGACGGTGGCGGCGGCACCAAATTTAGAGGCCCGCCTGATCGTACGCGTGGAGACATCAGCATACGGCTGCTGGCAACATCACACGCTTGTCACGGCGGCCGCGTCCTCTGCGGCGAGGTACAAAAATGGGACGCGCTCCTGGGTGGCGGGGACTGAAAATACTCGGCGCGGCGATGCGCGCACTGTCAGTCACGGGCCCGGTGTTCAGATGGCTAATTAGCTTCGGCTAAAGAGAAAGGTTGGCAGCGATGCTAGTAGCACGTAGCCGTCACTCATTCATGGTTAGAAAGAGTCGATTGAGGAAATAAAAGCTAACGGGATGATTCTAAAGGGAAGAAATGAAGAGATCAATGTGATCACGCGTGTCCACTTTCCAACTCACATTTTGCAGAACGAGTGAATCAAACAAGACGCCTTCTCTCTCACATACAGTGTTTTGCATTAAGGAGTCTGCAGTGCAGCTTTAGGAAAGGAAAAGATACAGTCGTTTATAACGCGAGGTAAAAAGTGCAAAGGAGGAGAGGGTGTCTCACAGGCCTCCTTCCTAAAAAAAGGTCTCACGGCACAAATATCATAATGTTGCATTCTTGCAGTTTAGGGGAAAAGAGGCGCATCACTCGAATGTGCTTTGCATCCAAAGGAGCTTAGTCAGCGTTTGAGGGCATCGCTGTTACTGTACTGGTGCCTTTTTATTCAGGTTTGTCTTTAACCAGCGAGTGTGAGTTTGTTTGATTTTGTTTTTCGATGATTCTTCTCGCTGCATTTCCAAACCTCATCCGTCCCTCCCCCACTCCGCGCGCCGCCCACCGCACACAAATGACCGGCTGAAAGGAGGATGGATTTCCCCTGCTTAGTCTCTGTTTGCTGAGTTGCCTCTTTTTCCAAAAGACAATCCTGCTGAAGCCTTTTTGTGCTGTTCCCTCCCTTCAATTTTTACTTTTTTAAGAATAAATTCAGACGGCGTTTGTGTCTCGCTGCTGAGTGAAGTGGCTCCGGCTGAGGTGGCCTGCTTCTAGAAATCTCCGCAGGCGCAAGTTTGTGTGAGGAGAGGCCGGCTGGCGAGAGTGGCAATTTTTTTGGCTTTAAAGAGAGCGAGCGCTTCAAAATTACTGCTGATTTCTGAAGCCGATCATCAGGGTGAGGAGAAAAAAAAGGCAATCCATTCGACGGACCCTCGACTTTTCCTCAGCTTGCAGCAAAAGACGGTTTCCCTCTTTGTAACAAACTTTGATTTGCCTCCGATCGCTCCGTCACTAACTGGCTTTTTAAACCAATGAACTCTTTCATCGACGATTTATGTACAATTAAAGGTCGGACGGCTCCTTCTTTCATTAAGCGTCAGATTCATTAAAAAGTCAGAGTAAAAAAAAAATATTCTCCATTATCTCTTGTAATAGAAAAAATAGATTTGGATAAATCCGCTGTGAAATGAACACTTTCGAACCGGAGAGAAAGTTGAGTTCATAATAAGTGTATCTCGTCCCTGTAGCACAAATAATTGCTATTCTTTCTGATATTGAAAGTAATAAAAGGGACACATGTGAAACTGGGAGCGCGCAGAGACTCCAAACCTGTCATCCATGTCATCCAAATTAGGCAGACGGAGAAACCCACGTCGGACGTCACATCTCCTCCACTGAAACCTTCATGTAAAACTATACTGTGGTGATAAATCGCGACGTCATAGACTTTAAAGTGGTCGACGTTGTCGGTGACGACCAACATTCCTCCTTTTAGTTTCCAGTCGTTTTTTTTTTTTTTTCTCCACTTGGTAAAATGAAGTTCGCTCCTGAACTCGATACGCTTGTTTTCCTGAGTGCCGCATTGCTGATAATGCAGATTCCCCCTGCGTTCGGCGCAGCGATTGGTCTCCCGATGGGTTTTTTTTTTTCCATTATTAGCGGACGCCGCAGACAGCAAATTGGATTTACGTCTCGGCCTGGAAGACCGCGCCGCTGATGTGACCCGCGTGGCGAGGCGCTCTCCGCTGGTGGACTGCTGATTGGATGCGGCGCAGCGCCGACGTTCGGCCGCACAGGCGAAGTCTCAGGTGTTTACCAGCAATCCGGAAACACACGACTTTAAGGATCACCAATAACACCGGCACGCAAACCTGATGCGACGCTTTAAAGAGTGTTACGCTGAATTTCGGACCCTCCAATGGGTGTAATGAGCCATTTCCCTGATCTAAATTCCAAGAAAGCCGCCTTATCTTCAAGCTCGGCCGGGCAATTTCCTCTATTGTCGCTTAAAAAAGAAGGTCTCAGGCGCCGAAAAGCAGGAGCATCGGAGGCTTTTTTTTTTTCTATCTCCCTCACCGTCTGGAGAGCGCATTCAACATTCATGTGGTGACCCATTTCATTAATGGAGGGGGGGGCTTTTTTTTCAGCGCGCCTCCTCCCCAGCCTCCGCCGGGGCCGCAGCCACCCACCATAATGGGCCTTCCTGTCAGGGTTTCATGACTAATCCCCCCATTGACCTCTCCTTCACTCGCAGCCCCCACCACCAGATTGATGATTCAGTAACTGGTTTGAAGATGGTGGTGGTGGGAGGAGGTGGAGGGGGGAGGGGGGGGGTGTTGGCAGCGCTCGCCTGGTGAGTTGCATCCAGGAAAAACATGAACCGCCCCTCGCAGAGCGAAACTCCAAGCCCGTCTTGTTGTGAGATATTGCAGATTGCGAGCTGCACCGACAGACCTTTAACCGGGATTCACATTTAATTGGAGATGATTTAATGTGCGATAAATACAGGGGGTGATTCAGAGGGGCCGCAGCGCCATTGTTTCTGAATTTCAAAACTGCATCTTTGACCCTTTTAGCGTGGTGATAAATTGAGTTGTGTTGTTTCAACACGAGCCTTTTTTCTTTTTCCCATTGTGTCCCACATCTGCCTGCACATCTGCTAAATTGAATATAACAGTGAACCCCTAAAGTAGGGTGGCTGCCCCACTCCCTCCTCCCCAATTAGTAATTGAGTATTGAATTGCTTAAAAAGTTTCCAGTTCGTGTTCAAAAAGTGAGAAAAGCTATTTTTGCTTGTTTTTACTTTAGTTTATTTTGAAGTTATTCTTCCTTAACAAAGCATGTCTTCAACGGACCTTGAACGTCACACGTTCTTTATCAGGGATTCTCAGCATTGTCACACAAAGAAACATTTGTTTCATAATTTTTGAAGGGGGGCATGAAGGACTCACTGGGACTCACTGGGATGCTTTTACTGCCCTGTATTAAGATCCCTCTTCCTGTAGATTTGCCTCGTGGTGATGGATTGGTCACTTTAGCAAATTTAGCTAATTGATGGACTGATGGAAGTCGTTCGCATCCAGCAGTGTCAGCTAAGTCCTGACTTCACAGTTTCCAAACTTAAATTGTTGGCAGTGAACATTCAATTGAACAAAAAGAAGGCCAAGTCTCTCTTTAACCAATATCTACTTTGGCAGGAGGCTTGTTGTCCCCCCCCCCCCCTTTTTTTCTGTGCTGTTAATCGATACAAGACTAAAAGAGTATGAAGCCAAAGAAAGTTGTGATCCTTCAGCAACACAAACTCGTGCCGTAATGACTTATTGATGTGAAAAATAGCAACTAAAGACCTGATTACCTCCGAGGCAGAGGCGGAGCCAAAAGAGTGGGGGATCTTTATTTTTTTTTAGCCCCCACAGGAGGAGAAGTGATGATTCAGTGGTACGTAACAAAGTCCCAGGAAGATCTAGATCCCGTCGTCAGCGAGACCCCCCAGCGAGCGAGCCATATCGGCAGGGGCGACATGAGAAGGAGCGCCTCGTCACTGAAGCAAACACCATATGGCCGTGTTTCCCTCTCACAGGCCCGAGCAGATCCAGCATTTCCAACGCGAGGCGAGGTGTCGACCGCGTCATCGCTCTGTGTCTGTTTGTCGAACTTCCCCCGACACACACACGCGCGCGCACACCGGCGCCCGTCCTGAAAACGTCCCCCGAGCGAGATATTTGATTGTGATCAGAAGACGACAGGGAGTGATGAATAAAAAAAGAAGAAAAAGAAAAAAAAAAGTAAGAAAGAAAGAGAAGCGCCTGATAATGGGATCATTGAGTCATGAAAAAGCGTTTTTTTGAACGAGTTATCTTTCGCGGAGGGAGCGCCATGAATGCCGGCGCTCATTATGTATGGCCATCCGACGGTGCTGTAGCCTTCGAGCAGAACAGGGACGCACAATGGAGACGCGTCCGACAGAAGGGGGGAGAAGAATGCAGTCAAACAAAGGCGGAGTGCGACGGAAAAACGGAAAGTAAAGTAGCTGAGTGGCGCAGGAGACGACGACGATGATGAGGGTGATGTGGCGCCGGAAATGAGGCTGATTACGATGTTTGGGAACGGCAGAGTTGACACGGATTTTCAGGCCGAGTGGGAAATTTTGTCAACAGGAAATCCAAAGCAGTAATTTCATTTAGCACTTATAATAATCCCCATATGGAGCTTTTTTAACCTTTGTTTGTGATTTTAAAGCATCTGACAATTCCTTTAGATCTCACAACTATTCCTAAAGTTTATAATTCCTCTTATGTTCGTCACAAAAAGCCCAGAGAGCAGCTTCCCCTCATGAACGCAACAGTAACTGCTGCATCATCGCTGCTCTCTCGCATCGTAAGAACCCTTCACCCAGTCGGTGCTGCAGGATGAGTCTCCAGCGTCAACACACCGGCCCGACAGTGTAAATTTGGGGGGTCGCTGGCAAGTTAAACAGCGAGCGGATAGCTTCAGTCCTGATTTAAACACACACCAACCTCGCTTCGCTTTCTAAATCTTCCCCCCTCTCACACACACACACACCTGCACAGCCTCCTGCGAGCCGCTCTCTCCGTCTCCTGCAGCTCATTAATCACCAGGAGCTCCTGCAGCCTCTCATTTCAGTTAGTGGAAAACATTTGGCAAACTGCTCTATCAGGGCCTCTTGTTTTCAGCACAACAGTGACCAAAGCTACTGCCGGAGCTGTTAATGACCCTTTCCCGGGGTTGAGGCAGGGAAAAGAAAAAAAAGGGAGGGAGTGGGTGGTAAAAGTTAACCCCCTCCGCAGGCTGGAGAACTGCCAGTCTGCCAGTCTTTACTGTAATTACACCTGCACTTTGGGTCCCGTCCTGGTCTCAGATTGAGCCCCCCCTTGGGTGGGTGAAGTCGTGGGAGACGTCTGCTCCAGACTCTGGGATTAGGTAACAGAGAGAGGTGTGGGGGGGTGGGTGGGTGGGGGGGGGAGGCTGGCAGACTCTAATGGTGACATTAGAGGGGAGCAACAAGATAAAAGACGTCAATTAAAAAAGTGGCTTCGTTGTTTTGCTTTTTTTTGTCTTTTCTTTGCGGAAAAAAAGCCCAATGTTTTAGCTGCTCACCCGTGTGATTGCTTGTCGATGAAAACGTTCCAGCGCCGCTGAATCGGCTTTGTTTCCCTTCCTGCGGTGCTGCAGGTGATCAAACAGGTGACAGCCGAAAAATGGAGTCCTGTTTGTACCAAATGTCAGACAAAAGAGAGAAAGCGTGCGCGTGGCTGTGAGAGAGGCAGACTGGCACAGTGAAACGCGCTCATTAATGCGCTTTCTAAAGCTTAAAGCTGGGAAACTTTGTCCCCATACTTTATTGTTTTTCTTGTGAACGCTTTACCGACTGCCTGCCTTATAGCGTCCAATCAACTTTGGCTGAACTCTGGTCCGGTTAGGTCGGATCGCCTCCTCCGTCCATCTGTGCTCGACTGCGTAGTCTGTCTAATTTACTCTGTTTGGGGACGAATAGAGGTGAAAACACGGTGAAACACGGTGACGGACGCCCAAAGCGAGTTGGACCAGCCCCGCCGAGTGTCGTGTGCGCCCCACAAAGATAGAAACACGCCACAGAGACGCGGTTCAACTCTCCTGCGAGCGTGTGGACCGGCTAACGACCCAAACTGATCAATGCTGCGGCACCTTTGGGGACTTTGTTTCATTCCGGGCTTCAAGCAGCTCTTTCCCTTATGAAATGACGAGATGAATCGGATCGGTTGTGTGTGTGCGCCCCCCTCTCCTCCTCGCCCCTCCCTCAGCTGCTGCGGTCCTCCCACAGCCCCGCAGCGCTCTCACTGTCTCCGGGTCCGCAGCCAGTAGTCTTTAGCCGAGCGCAGTATCAGTGAGGCCCAGCATGTCGATTCTATTGAGCCGGCTTGGCATGTCACGGGCAGTAAAGACCTCTTGATTGACTCCTGCTTGGATAGCATGTCCGACTCCATACATTAGTAATGCCGGTGGATCCGATGGATGGATGGCCCGGCCCGATTGATGCGGGCAGGCGGGCGCGTTTGCCTCGGTGCATCTGGAAAGCAGACGACAGCTGAACTGGCAGAGTGATGACGTGGGGGGGACGGGGGGACGGGGGGGGGTTGACGGAACGCTCGGCGCTGCCAGGTTTTCTCCCCTCGGCTGTTGTGCGGTTTTTGTCGTGCAGAAGTGGGACTGAAATGCCGCAGGTCCTGGAAGGATGTGATGATTTAGAGATTTTGGCAGTTGTATATATATTTTATACATGTAATAGGCCTTAATGCTCGTATAGGTTCACGTATGTTGAAGAATAGTCCTCACATAAATGATTAATCTGAGTCCAAAACAAGCAAACAAACATGCTTCTGTCCACTCTGGGCCTTTGGACCACCCGACCTTCCCGCCATCCCATAGTTCAAAAACAGAGCTAATTCATGCATCTTCAAAGGCTCCATTAGCCGAACTGTATTGACGCATTTGTCGATGTGGCCATTTGGACAGTCTCCTTTTTTTGGGGAAACGCCTCGTTTGATATTTAAAACCCTTGAAAGTATAAAGCTGCACTAGGACGTGCAGACGTCTCACCGAAACACAGTAAATCTCATTTAACATCTGAAACATTTGACGTCATTCGCTCTGCTGCAGCCACGTTTGTCTCATGCCTGAAAATTGCCTGGCGATAAATTCAAAACGATGTTTATGTTTGTCAAAAATTAAGCACAACTTTTATGCTGCTTTTAAATAATGTGACAAGAAAAAAAACTTTTAACTTTCCTACTTTTTTTTGTTTTTGTTTACATTTTATTCCAACTTTCCCTGGATTTAGTCTCATAATTAAAGTCCCGCGCTGAGAGTGGAGCGGCTAAATTCTATCTGCGGGGTATCCAATGTGTTCCAGTCCAAGGTTTAATTGGCTACTTAACCAATTTCCCAATATTTACTGAAGCTCACTCAGCCGGTCCAGCTGAGCACTTATAACTGTGAAGAATCCACTCGATTGCGCGCGGTGGAAAAAGTGATGCCTTCTCGCCGCGCGTGTTAAAAAATCTTGTTTTCCAGGATTGACCTCTTTGACCTCAAATTATTCCCTGCAACGCATTGTGTCTCCTGTGTGTTTTTTTTCTGCCGCCGACTGCGCGGATAAATAAACCGAGGTGGGGGAGGGGGCTTGAAGGTGAGAAGAGTTTGCATTTCTTTGAAAATGAAGTTAAAAAACAGGAAGACATGTAGCGCGGATCAAAAAGTGGAGGCCACGCACTCGCGCTGGCCGAGCGTTCCTCCGCAAAGAACGAGGTGCCGGAGCGAGTCTGGCGTGCGTCGCAAGGGGGCTGCATTCACGGCCGGATTCGAATCCAGGAGTTTTTTTTACTTGCCGATATCGTCGTCGGCAGTGCAGATGTGTGTGCTGAACGTGGCCGCCTTATTCTCCAACAAAATCGAAACCGAACATCGATCTTCAACGGGTGGAGGGGGGGGGAGAAGAGAGAGCTGCGAGTCCCTCCCCCTTCGCCCCCTACGCCCCCCGCTCCGACTGCTGACTGTCTTGTGAGAGCAGAGCGCTGCGATGGAGAAGACGGATATAATTAGGGGTGGGGGGGAGGAGGTTGGGGGGGGGGTTGAGGTCCGTCCCGGGAGATCTGCTGCTGAGAACTCACTCCTTCCACTTCCCACAATGCACTGCCGGCCGAAGAAAGAGGAGGGAGGGAGGGAAGGGAGGAAAGAGAGAGGTAGAGGAGGCAATTAGCAGGTAGCACGTTGGCAGACAGGCTGATCCGTTTTAAGCTAATACAGATGGCAGCTGCGAGAGCCGACATGTCAGCAGGGGAGGGGGAAGTAACCGACGGCGTGTGTGTTGCTTTTGAGTTCGGGGGGGGGGGGCGAAATAGATCGCGCGGTAAATGTTCGGCCGGCCCGCGTAATTAGCCGCAACACCGACAACACATCACCTGCGCGCGCACCTAAGGACCGCCCTGCGGGGGGGGGGGGGGGGGGGGGGGGGGGGGGGGGGGGGGGGGGGGGGGGGGGGGGGG
>JAUESF010000002.1:11664970-11677060 GCA_032274765.1 Malacoctenus tetranemus
GAGAAGGAGGGGGGGGGGGGGCTCGACTCTTTAATCGCAGTTCGGCCGATTGAAAAGAGACGAGGAGGAGGAGCGGCGGCGCGCTGGTCTCGCGGCCCGTCGGACGATCGGGGAGGATTAAAGAACATATTACTACAATGCCCATTTCAATGTGCCGTCCCCCTCACACCTCCACCTCCTCCATCCATTCGCTCGTTATCTTTGTTTCATTCTCCATCCCGAACCCGCTCATCCCACAAGCTGTCCTCTCTTCCCTTCTTTCTATGTCTCCAACTCATGCACACAATAGGAGCATGTTCAACCATTTTTCCATGTAATTTTGAAAGCTACTGATAATGCTTTGCATATTTGCTCATTGCACGTTGTATACTTGTAAATGAAAGTGGTAATTTTTGAATTAGCTACATATATATCGATATACTGTAATGAAGTGTCCATGCATCTGGAACAACCTTCATCTCTCTCTCTCTCTCTCTCTGTCTCTGTCGCCCTGTCTCCATTCCAGTTGAAATGGTAGCATTTCTCCTCTGTATGAGTCTTTAAATCTTGTTTCTCTGCCCGCTAAAACACCGAAGCGCCTCGTTGAGTTCAGAGCTCGAGGACTGCGGTCCGCGCTGTGAAAAAAAAAAAACCTGTCCCAGACGTGCTGGGAAGCCAAAAAGCACCACCCTGTTCTCCAGCCTGTGTGTGTATGTGTGTCTTGTTTTTCCAGAGTGTAATTGTAATCCCTTTGGCTCAGTCAGTGATCGCTGTAATGGCACAGGATTTTGTATATGTAAGGAGGGCACTACAGGGCCCAAGTGTCAGGAGTGTCTACCCGGCTATTTGTGGGACGATGGCTGCAAATGTAAGTAGAACCACTACTCCCCACCCCACCCTCACCCCTTCTCCCCACGCAGCTCCCCACTGTCCTCCTCCTCCTCCTTCTTCTCCTTCTTCGTCAGCGCTCATTCTTTCCTCCTTTCTCTCTCTGATGTCTCCTCTCTCTCTCCCTCTCTCTCTCCCTCTCTCTCTCCCTGTGATTTCTGAGCTTTGGCTGGAAGAATGTGCTGCACATGCCCAGGACTGCCCAGCTGCCTGGACTAAACACAGACCTAACATATCCTGAGCCAATTCTTTCATTACTTGAACCTGCATTTCACACTTGCTGTGGCCGCGTTCCCGGCGTGTGGTGTCAGCAGGCGCCCCCCTTTACGGCTCCAGTAGGAGGAAGAGGAACGAGAGAGGGGGGAGAAAAAAGAAAAGAAAAAAAAGAGAGAGATGACGCAGAGGCATGGCAGGATGCATGCTGCTCGGTAACTCTGTTATCCAGGCGTGTCGCACACCGACAACACAACAGCTGAGTCAATATTGACTGCTTGACAGGCTGCCTGTGATCTGTTTGAGTAGCCATCACCCCTCCACCCCAACCCCCCCCCAACCCTACCCCCCCCCTCACCCCCTCGCCAGCTCACAACAGGACAATGTCATCCAACACCCACATTTGTTTTTTCTTTCAAAAAAAGGAGAATGCAGGTCATTTTGAGTTTCTGCTCATTTTATTCACTGTCGACCGATTTTATTTCCCCCCGGTCATTTCTCAGTGCATGTTCCTGCGTTGCTGTTGTTGTTTGTTTGTTTGTTTTTCTTTAAATGTCAACAATCTTTCATTGTTTCCGTCGAGTTGAGACCAACCTGCAGGAGGTGGGGGAAAGAAAACGCTTGAGAATGATGGTTTAAAGCAACAAATCCAGATCCGCGTGAATCATTCAACGCTGGTTCGAACGACTCCATTGCCTTCGGCTGGAGTCGCTACGCTCCAACTGGAGCTCGACCACGTCCGAGCCACATTTCTACCATCTCTGATCAGATCTCATGTTTCTGGCAGGGGTCTTTGCCCACCTCCTGGAGCCTCAACGTTTATCTTTGCTACCAACGTGCTGATTAACCCTTCCGTCTCCTCCTGTGGACGCCAGGTGATAACTAGATCAAACAGAGTCAAAATTAAACTCCAATATTTGACATTGAAGCTCAAAACAAAATTTATGCAATAAAAGTGCCCACATCAAAATTACAAATTAAAGAGAAAACTTGTTTGCTTGTCAAATTTTAAAAGTCACCTTTGAATTAAATCAGCATTTTTATGTTTCTTTAATGATTTATTTTAGAGTAGTAACAGTTGAACACTCTCAGCACACTGCATGGTTCAATTCTACTCTGCTTTATTTATATGTTGCCAATAACAATGGAGCCAGTTCGTGACCCTTTACATTCAAATGAATGAAGAGCAGTTCGTTTTGTCAATGAGTTTGTCAATTACACTGATTTAAACCTGCGATCATGCACGTACTGTTTGATTACTGGGAAAGAAATCACCCCTAAAACAAGGAAAAACAAACCGACGCCAGCTGCGCATGAGACATCCCCCACAGCTCCCCTTTAGTAACTGGACCAGTTTATCTGAATTCTATTTATTTACTCAATTATATCTCGTGTGCGCTCAGACCTTTCGTGGACACTTGTCTGCAGGAATCAGCACCATGGCAGTGCAGGCACAAAGCCTCTCGTTGAATGGCGCGATGCTCCCAGGGTCTTTTATTGTGTTAAGTGGGGCCGCACAATACGGCACAGAGATGTCACCGTCGTGACATCAAGATGAACATTACACAAATCAACCAGGGCCGACCGGACGGCGATCGATCGCGCTCCCACGCACCTCTGAGTGTTTACGCTCAGCCAGTCAACACGTCCAGGCCAATCAGACGACTGGCTCGTCCCACGACTGGCATCGAGACCCACTCCGGTGCTCCATCAGCGCAGTTGATACCGTGCATAATGTGGTTCAATTACACACGACAACCCCGGCGATTGATATGAAAAAGCCCTTAATAGGATCGTTTTAGTGGCTTCATGCTCCGGTTTTTCGGAGCCGACCCACATATCTCCAACGCTTGGTTCAGTCATTGTCTGCAACATATAAATAAAGATGCCAGTCTGAGGCGCCGTCATTGAGATGCAGCGTAAAGAGAGTCACAAGTTTATTCCAGGAGTTCCTGTGACGGCTGAAGTTTGATTAAAATGCACTGTTTTCCTCTGTTTACCCTAAATTATTCAGTGTGTGTGTGTGTGTGTGTGTGTGTGTGTGTGTGTGTGTGTGTGTGTGGCATAAATACACACTGTCAACATCTGCTACCAAGCAGAAGCATGAAGGCAAAAGGCTGGTATGGCTTATATCCCATGTCGCCCTGATTGGAGCGCACGTGCAAATCATGTGAACAGGCGCTCTCACTCGCGTGAAAAGCACCAAGAAAAAAACGAGACCGAAAAAATGTTTTTAGTTGCGTCAGCGTGCCAGCAAAAAAAAAACCAGATGGGGGAGGCACTAACACAGCGAGCAGGTTCGCACAGGACGGATCAGCGTTTTTCTTCTGTTTGTCGGGTGAGTCGTGACGCAGTGATCGGGGCGATCGAAGACGCGTGACTGAGTGAAAAAAAAAATGTCTGCACGCGGCGTCGTACCTCGAACCTCGGGCTGCGGGACCCCTCGGAGGTTTGAGTCTCCCTGCGGCGCTTACGGGGCTGCGAGAGGAAAACTCAGACTTAGCCGCAGACACCTTGATTTACTGTGAGTCGCGCCGCAACAAACCTCCGCTTCATGACAGGGTCCTTCCTGGAGTACTCTGATTACTCAGCGAGGAAAAAAAGGTCCTTGCTGTGTTTAACTGCAGACAGAGACAGAACACACGTCACAAGTCCTGGAAATCTATTACAGTGGCTTAAAATTGTGTTCACCTACGTCGGTGACAGCAGCTTTCATCACACGGAGCCTGTATTTACACTCTGCTTGTGACAATGTATTGACTACAACTCCCAGAATGCAACACCCCCAAAAAGTGTTGCTAAAACAGCAGTTTCTATAAACCCAAGGTGACATCAAAAACGTTGCTAGTCTCTCATCTGGTGCTGTGAACTCCACTGAGGGGCAGCGGAGGTCACAGAAATGACCGTGTGACCATAAGGTCACTGGTTCGAGTCCCCTGATGATCAAGACTTTGAAACATATAATATCACAACTTGTTCCTCGCCCTCGAGCAAGGCAGTGAACCCCTGATTGCTCCCACGTTAGCGAGGTTAACTAAGAATCTAACGGCTTGATAGCAGAGTCGTAAATCACACGAGGGGGGATCGATAGAGGGCCTCAACTTGTTGACCGCGACTGCTTTGCATCACGGTCAACTGAGGCAGTCGTTCCAAGTTTCCCCACAGGTTTGTTTTCTTTTCTTTTAATTGATAACTCACACGAAATAAGCTCGTCCCTCTGGCTGCGACCTCACAGTTCAGTTTCACACAGTGATTAAATAGATTCCAGGAGAAACAGCGCAGAAAAGTTGTAAACACACAAGTTGTTTTTTTCCCCTTGTTTCCTTTTTGAAATGGAAAAGAAGTGGGTAAAAACATGGCTGCGGAGTGACTCGCCCAACTGAAAGTGAAAAAAAACTTTCCAGCCTTGACCTTCGCCAGGCTCTCCCCCGCTGCTGCAGTATTTATGTGCATGGGCGAGACTCTTATCTGCATGCAGACTGGAAAATGCAATTAAAACTTAAATCTCTCATCAAACACATCACTCTTTCCGACGGGCGCACCTAGTTCATCGAGTCCCCCCTCCCACCCCCCCCCTCTCTAAATATTATCACTCATATCAAAAGCAAACGCCGCAAATCTTGTCATTTACCGGCTGCGCCGGCTCTGTTTACATGCGCTAATGCAAAAAAGGAAGGGAAAAAAAACGGTTAATGTGAGAAACTCCGAGCGGAGGAAGGTGCGTCGCCTCCGAGGGGCCGAGCTTTTCCCACTGGTTGTGCCCCCAGGTGGTCGTTCCTTCAAAGTGCTACAGTACCTTTTAATCTCGCACCCCCCACCTCTGTCTTTGACACAACTTGTTATTGATGCTTCTTTTTTTTAAATAATCAATACCTGTGTCACTTTTTTTTTTCGGACTACAGCTTCGCCTAATTGGCGCCCACCGCTCTGCCCGCGGGGTCCCCCGGCCATTACCCGAACTCCGCTTTGAAATCAGCTGCGAGCCGGCTTCCGCGGAATTCATTTAGCATGTAATGGTTGAAAACGCACGCCCTGAGCGTGTCGATGTGCTCCCACCGCTCCCACAGTCAAAAAACCCGCAGAAAACGAGCATGCTCGGAGCTTTGCAGCAACGTTCTGCCGATGTCCTACTTCCGCGTCTGCTTTCTCCCCTCCTGAGACGACGGCGAAATGCACCGCGGACGGCCGCCGTGACTCATCCCCTGAGCTGTAACCTCCATAACAATGCTACACGCTGAGCTGAATGGGACACAATGCGTGTTGCACGGGAACACTTAGCTCGTCGCTCCCCCAGTTTCTGTGTTTTTTAAAAGGCTTTAGATCCACACGGCTTCGAGGACACAGTGAAATTCTGGTTTCAGCTTTTGTTTCCCACGTCAAGGATTCGCACTTTATCGCCTCCGAGCGTGGACGCGACCTGAGCCTTTGCGAACTGTCCGGCAGAGAGTTCCAGTTCCATGAGATGTCAACGCGAGGCGGCGATGAGAATACATTGTGCTTTAAATATCCTCGGATAAACCCCTCCGGCTTTTTGCGTCGTGACACCTAAGAGCACAAAAGACGGACAGGATGAAAGGTCAGCGGCTAATTAAAGGCGGTCCTCCTGTGTCCCGATCATATCGAGGCCTCGTGGGTCTTTAATTAATACACCTGATGCTCCCTCCGTGTCATCTTGGAGGAGACATTGTAATTATCAAGTTCGGGCTGCTGCCTCAGCGTAAGGCAGGAAAGTGACTGAAGGCACCGCTCCCCCCCCTCCTTCTGTATTGACTCATTCCTGAGGTTTTCTCCTTAACGGCCGCATCAGTCCTGAAGATGATGCCGTTTGGGGGGAGGGGAGGGGGAGAAACCGCGGAGAGGCAGAGTTCAGACGTCTTATTTCGGATCTCGTCGTGTATGGTAATTGGCGAGCTGTGGCCCGAAGCGAAAGTTAGTGAGCCAAACAGCAGCTTCCACCTCCCCCACCCTCCTTTTTTTGGTTTCCTCCAACAAACCAGGATTCGCGCAGTCAATGTTTCTTAACAAGCCCCCCATCAAAGCTCTATTTGGCTGTTCCAGGGAGACAGCATGCAGCCGATCCCCAGCATTAGGAAAGCGGCCCTATATTTGTTATTGTGATATTTACGTCCCGTGGAGTTCATAGATTGCTCGCCACGTTGTTTTCCACTCCCATAAAGGACTGCGACGGGCAGAAGTGGCCCCCGTGTTTATCACTGTTTATTTGTCTCTGTTGGTTTATTAGTTTGTGCAGCGCAGCTTTGTTTGCCTCCAGCTTGCTTGACAGCTTGCCTCCGCTGGGAATAGAGTGGCCTCGGCGTCCCAGCTCTAAATATACACCAATTTTCACCTGACGCTCCTTTTTTTTTTTTCCTTTTTTGTGTGTCTAACGTGTGCTGCTGTTTGGGAGGGGAAGCCTTCGCGGGGGTGCAGGGCTGCGGGGTGGTGGTGGGGGTGGGGTGATTCTTTTTACTGTGCGCTTTCGCCACCGCCGACCTGACGGAGGCTCGAGCAGGTTTGTGATTAAAGAAACGAGCCCGGGTCGGCTTGGAGACATCCGATGCTGTCGGATGCTGTGATGCCCAACTGCAGTTCATGTTGGATGATTTTGCAGTTTTAAAGAGGCAGCATTGAGAATGATGTCATGCGATGGCTGCATGATGCTGATGTCAAATAATGTTATTTTAATGGAGTCATATTCTTAACAAAGTTGTGTGTTTTCATGTGACTAACAACACTTTTATCTGAAGATGTTTTGAAGCACCAATTGACTTGATTTCTAATTTGATTTTAAAATGTAAGTCTGATTTCTAATGAGATAAATAATTGAAAATTTGTTTTCAATCTTTTGAATTTAACTCGGTGTATTTCATCAATTTGCTTGTTAGTATTAGGTCCTGGTTATAATGTAGTGACTCTCATAGAAAAGCCTTCTGTTAGTTGTTGTTAAGCATGAGATGAATGTCAATGCTCTTGAAATTCACCTTGTGTGTCAAACTCAGCCCCACTGCTGTGTTTTTATTGCACCCCCCCCCCCCCGCCCCCTTCAAGTGTCACCCAGCAGGGTGTCGGCGTCCCCCACAACTAACCGGTCTCTCCGTTGTTCCCACCGCAGCCCGGGTGTGCGACAACGAGCTGCTGCGCTGCCAAAACGGCGGGGTGTGCGTCAACAACGTCCGCTGCACCTGCCCGGCGGCCTACACGGGCCTGCTGTGCGAGAAGCGCCGGTGCGAGTCCGAGCTGGGGGGCTGCGGGGGCGCCGACTCGGGCCAGGCCCCCCTGGCGCCTCCCCCCGCTGCTGCCCTGCTGCTGCTGCTGATGGGGTCGGCGGCGCTGACGGAGGCGCTCTGAGGAGACCCCCTCCCAGTTTCCTGGTGGGAGTGATGCTATCTCTCCCCGCCCACTTCGACCCGCCTCCACCTGAAACCCCGCCCCCCCCTCCTCCTCCGTCTCTTCTTTCAAATAACCGACGACCATTTAAAAAGAAGAAAAAAGAAGAAAAAAAGAAAAGAACAATCATGAGCTTTCTGGACTGTAATGTGCTGAGCTTCTCCGCCGCCAGACTCAATGGACACTCGCGCTGACGATGAAGGGAATGTGCCGGATCGACGAGTGCGACAAACTTTTCATTTAATTTCAAAGAATATATAGAAATACAAAAACATATACTTCTAAAAAAAAAACTCCAAAAAAAATACAAGAGCCAGATATTATAAAAAGTAACCGAGCGTTTGCCTAATAAGAGTAAAAACAGCAAGGAACAGTGCGCCCCTCCCCCCTTCTCCCTCCCTCACCCCCTCCCCTGTCGAAGCCATAACAGGTACATGAGCTCCTTCCAGTTCGAGAAAGGGGGGGGGGAGAGCTGAAGATGACGGACTCGTTCGCTTCCTCTCCCATCGCCACGGCAACAACAGCTGCGACCAATCAGCTCTCACGCGAGCTGACAGTGGCCGCCGATCCCCCTTCCCCATCCTACCCCCTCCCTCGCCCCCCCCCCGCGGGACGCTTCTGCGAGTTAATGTTGGCTGGACTTACGCCGAAGAAATCTCCGATAAAAAAAAAAAGAAGAAAGAAAAAAAAAACAACAATAAAGAAAAAAAAAGGACACAACACAAACACACAAAATGAACATCCCCCAGCGGAACGGCTATGGCGGGCACGGCCCCCCTCCCCCCACCCGGGCGCACAACCAGCCAGTCCGGTGCCGACGCCGACACAGAGAGGTGACACACCCAGGAAGCATTCTTTGCTGTCAGTGCATTGTGGATAGAAGGGAAATCTGTCCGGACTGCCACTTTGTGACACACGACCTCGCCCCCGTTGACCCCCCCCCCCCCCCGCCGCCCCCCCCTTTTCCACCCTTCCACCCTCCCCTCTTTCTGTCTCTCCTCTCATCCTCCCTCCTGTTCACCTCCACCTCCCGCCCCTCCCTCCGATACGACTCCCTCGCCATGCTGCCACTGACCTGTGCTTTCGTGAACGTTACTCTGTAAAAACCCTCGTTGGTTGAAAGATTCTTTTGTCCGATGTTAGTGATGCACACGTGTAAGAAGCCCTCCTCCACCTACCCCCTCCTTCCTCCCCTTCACCTCCTCCTCCTCCTCCTCCACCTCCAAGAAGCTAACCCAGTAAAGCTGTCTGATTCCTTTTCTACCTTAGAGCCACCTCGCTCCCCACCATCATGGTCAGAGGGTAGTTTTCACCTGAGCAGACGACAAGTGCATAGAAAAAAAAACCATCAGTGTGTTTGCAAGTTCCTTTTTCTCAACAGAGCAAAAAAAATAAAATAAGAGTCATGTAGTCCTTTTGTATCTTTGCCGAACTGTGACTGAAAAAAGGCAACCTTTAATGTATCTATTTAAAACATCCAAATGCAGAGGCAACCGTTTTATTTTCTCCTCTTTATTTTTATTCTTTTCTTTCTTTCTCTCCTCATTTTTACATTCACTTATTTTATTCAGGACTTTTCGTTGTGCCGTTGATTTTCCTTTGTATTGGCAACGTGCTGGCATCAAAGAATATCAGTTTACATATACAGTATTAATAAAGTGTAATAAAAATCCCACCAAAGGACATTATAAATGTTTTGTTCTTGCTTTAACACTGGAGAATTTAAGTGAATAAAAGTTTAAAAAATAAACAGCGTCCATCATTTGTGACACCACGTCGACGGCCTGCAACAGAAGTGTAATTGTGGCTTTACATGCGGTGAAATGGGTCAGTCGTTTCAGTGAGTTCCTGTTTACAGGGTGATGTTTAAACGCTTTTCTCCCAAAGAATTTGTTTCTAAATGACACTGAAATCAGAGACTGTTCGGTTTCATGAATGTATCGAAGTGAAGTGCTCAGGTCCCCCGCAGATTGATTTAATTTGGGCACCGCGGGCCGGCTGAGCATCAGAGCGATGCGGCGTCTTACAATTCCGCACACGCGGAAGGAGAGTTGTGATAATGTGTGTTCCTTTTTATCACGTCAACACTAAAAGCACAGCAGGAAGAAAAAGAAAAAAAACCAGCATCCTCTTTGAAAGAACGAGTCTTACATTCATGTTTTCACTGGAGTCATGAAGAAAAAAATGGTGTCATCAGCATAAAGTAAAACACATGTAACATATGACTCACTTTGTATGTTTAGAATGTGGTCAAACACACCAGACAGAGCACATTTTCTACCAGCAGGCTTGATGTTTTTAACTTTGTCTCATCACTCTGAGCTCTTTTCAAACTACAATAAAATTGATAGTAGGTTGTATAATGTTCACAATGATTACAAATGCAGTTTTATCAAGTTATGTTTGTTTTGTTTACAGATAATAACCAAAGTAGTTTATCAGATGGAACCAAAGTATAAACAAATGTTGTTGCCTCAAAAGCACTTGGTGGTTCACAGACACTCAAAAAGAGAGTGTTTCAATTTTTGTCCAGAAGAAAATGTCCTTTGTTTGTGAATCTTTTGGTGTGTTCACGTTTGTTTGTGTTCGTGCTTCGTGGCCAGAGATCAGGTGCAGGTCTGAGCAGAAGGTTTAACAAAACATCCGATAACGTCTTCATCGTTTTGTTGTTTGTGATACTGATGCAAGACGATTTGCGCCGAGCCTTTGGCTGCGGCTCACAATCGTGGCTTCAAATTTTTTTGTTGACGGTGTAGAAGTTTAAAAAAACAAAGTGTGCCTCAGGTTTTAGTTTGCGATACGTATGAAAACTCTTTGAGTCGCCCGAAGTGACTTTTCTCTCGTTTTGTCATTTAAAACTGCAACTCGCGCGAAAACGCCTCGTGACTTTCAGCTCTCTCACATTGCTGACGCATTAGACAAATTAATACACCATATGCAACAACCTCCCCTCCTACTCCCCCCCTCCAACGAGGCCACCCTGACAAAATGACGATAGAAAGAAAGCAAAAAAAAAAAAAAGTGTGTGTATCAGCTCCTGTGATATTTCCGTGCTATTTATCTCGAATTCAATCTGCTAAAGATTTGTCTCGGTGGCATGCATTGTCGGAGGCACCAAATTAAATATTTACAACTATCGATGTCTCCCAGAGAGCCTGTGTTCAAAGTTTATATAGTGGCTCTTGTCAGACACTCGACAGTTCATCCATAACCTGAAATATTCAAGCCGCAGCTCCGGCTAAATAGACTCCGCACTTTGTTGTGTTATTTTTTTCTTTTCTTTTTTTTTGGACTCAGACAAGGGAGAACTTATAGGACCATTGATTGCTCCGCTAATGCCTCATTAACGACGACTACAGATTGTTGCTTGCTGGCATATTGGCTCGCGCGTGCCACATTAATTGAGTCATGTATTCCAACAGTCTTGTTTGTGTCTGATCCAGAGCCTTCAGAGTCTCAGCAGCGGGTTTATTTCAAGGACTCTTATTCTGAAAGGTCTGGTGTGTGTCATCCATGCATAAAAAAAAAAAGACTTTTTTTTCCCCCCACTATTAAATCCTCAGGATTCCCATATGCTAACAGAGCGGTTCTGTATTCACAATGACACAAACACATTTGTTCTGCAAACGCGGCTGAAAAACAATCCAAGGGCGTCAGAACTCATCGGACGGGCCAAAAAGTTTCCCGGGGATGTCGGTGTTTGTGTGAGGAGCGGGTTCGACTCCTGGGGACGCCTCCGACGAATTCAGTCAAAGTCACTTGTTTGTCAATGTCCCACCCCCCCCACCCCCCTCCCCCGCCCACCCCCCCTGCAGTGGCCCTAATTTTAACCATGTGTTCAGCCCAGGTGTCAATGCGCCACGCTGCGCCGAGAATTAAAATAGAGGCGGCGGCGTTCGGGGAGAGGACTCCATCCTGGAAATCTCACCTCCAGCAGCTGCCGGCTGACCCGGACGGCAGAGCGTCACCGACATACCTCGGAGCAGAACGGCTCCCGCCGCTGGATTATCTCCTGCCTTTTATCTTACTCTGTAGAAACAAGTGAT
This sequence comes from Malacoctenus tetranemus, assembly GCA_032274765.1. NCBI lineage: Eukaryota > Metazoa > Chordata > Actinopteri > Blenniiformes > Labrisomidae > Malacoctenus > Malacoctenus tetranemus. Next base: position 11,676,484 of record JAUESF010000002.1, read on the forward strand.
GAAGTGTGTTTCAAGGGGGCAATGGCTGGTTTGTTTCCTTTTTTCATAAAGGTAATAGATGTGTCTAATTATTGAAAATCGTCCTGTCATGCTACAACTGTTAATGTCACTTACAGGCCACCGTTGCTGTGGGGGAGAGTGTGTTGGTCGTATTAATGCAGAGAACAGGCGATGAAAAAGGGGGAAAATGTCTCATGTAATCGAGCATCAAACTGCCTTTGTTCTAATTAACATCCATGCATATTCTTTCATGAGACGCTTCATCTGAAGGACCGGGAGATCAAATAAAGTAAGTATTTATTGACATGGCTTCAACACACAGCTAATAATGAGGCTCAGAAGGATTTTTTTTCTATCGTCACTGTTTGCAGAATCCATTCAAATCAGTCAGAACAGAATCAGTACGAGACAAAGTCGAGGCTGAAATCTAAATCCCAGGCTCGAAACACAATTTAAACCAGACTAAACTATAAACAGACTGGACTGGACTGAGGGAAACAGGGGGGAGCAGCAGAGACCAGGCACAGGTGGACACAGTGGAGGTGCGGAGTCTGCTGTCAGCACAGAGGAGACGCCT
>JAUESF010000002.1:11685681-11715283 GCA_032274765.1 Malacoctenus tetranemus
CCCCCCCCCCCCCCCCCCCCCCCCCCCTCCGCCAGTCTGGGGGTCCGCAAACGCACACAATGAGAAAACGGCAGTGCTGCAGCTACAAATAGCCTGTGGTTAATATTACTGTAGAGTTGTATCTCTTGTTATTCTCGTATCTCCACTTAACCAAAACAAAAAAAGTGAACTCCATTGAGATAGTTGGCTTCCTCTGGAGACGTTCTTTGTATTTTCTTTGTTTTTAATCCGTTTCCAGGCGCATATCCGAGCCCGAACGTTTCTGAGCATCTCTTGTACAATAGTGGGAAAAGCTTCACTTTGATTAGATATGCAGGTCCCACCTCGTCTCCACGTCTCCTGCGCTGACCAGAAGCTCCTCGTCGGCTTTTCGGGAACACTTCTCTTTGATGAGCGTAGCTCTCGGGCCTGTGATTCCAGCACCCGGATGAAACGCGGGTGAATGAGGGGGAAAATTCATGCGTGAGCCCTGGCCGCCACAGCAGACTAAATAGGGCAACAGCATCATCATTATCCATCACAGGCGAGGATATAAAACTGTAATAAGGGAGTAGGGTGACCTCAGGCGGGGCTGGGGCTCTTTTTCTTTTTTTCTCTTTCTCGGTGTGGTGCCGTCGGTGGAGGTTGGGACATAACTGCTGACGCCGCCACATTCCCCGGGAAATGACAAATGGGAGCCGAATACATCTGGAAGGTGCTCCGGGGGACGCTGGGGAGCGGGCGCGCTGGGCGCGATTTGCCAGCCGAGGTTAGCGCGAAGGCAGAGAAAGCGGCGACGCGCGAGAGTGACTCCGACTCAAAGAGACCCCGAAATAGAAGCCGCCGCCTCCCACGTCTCCATCACGCTGCTGCCACGCGAGAGAGGGGGGAGGGTGGAGGGGTGGACTGGGGGTCTGCGCACGGACCATCGAGGCAGCTGTAGGTGTAATCTATCAAGGAGCTCTTGCCACAGCTGTGCTTTGAGCCAGAGAGGAATATAAAGCGGTTTGTTCTTCACATATAAACACGGATACGTTCAGTAGCTGCAGTCTGTGAAGTCACTGGCGCCTGCTCCTTCAGACGAGCACGGGAAAAAACGTGCACGGGACCAATAACTGCTACATGCAAAATTAACAGATGCGTGTCGTGCTGCCTCTGTGGACAAATCCAGAGCAGTCTCCTGCAACAGAAGGCGTCGTACTGCAGGAAAATCCTCCTGGTCCGACTTCAGTAAGACGGAGCGTGATGGGCTAACGCTGCTGGAGGAGAGAGGAAGAGGAGAGAGGAAGAGGAGGGGGGGCAACAATGAAACGTAGCCGAGACAGTAGCTCGCTTTCTCTCTTTTTTTTTCTTCTCTCTCCTCCTCTCATCCGCTCTGCCAAATTGGAGCGGATCAGCGTGAGCTCCAGCCTCCCGCACCAAACCACAGGGGAGGAGGAGGGATCCCAGCATCTCCTGGACATCTGCGCGCACCTCTGCTGTGATGAGATCGCACTTGAGCGCGAGTCAAAACAACGATTTGAAATTCAAATGAAAGCGGAGTTATAAAATAAATAAAGAGAGGCCAGCGGAAGTTCATTGGCTCACTTGAAAATGGAACGTTCTCGGTGTTTCTCTGTTTTTCCCCACGTGCCTTCGGGTTGCTCCCGAGTTAAACCACACGTTCAACAGCCATCACATACTGTGTTTATACTGTGTTTCCCAGCAGTGTCTTGAGGAAATGAAGAAAACATTCAAATCCCACGTTTTCACATTGAATTGGATCTATTTTCTTATTTGATTGGAGGTATTACACAGGGACAAATCTCAAACCTTTGAGAAGTTTGTGCAACTTTAGACATTGAAATAAAGTTTTGTACTTTTACAGCGGTTTTGAATGGAAACTTCAATTACACATTCAAACGCGCTGAGGTCACAGTGTGATTGACGACTCAAAAGAGAAATTTCCAAACTCAAGAGCGAAAATAAAAAAAACCTCAAACACCGTCGCTGCACCCTCAGCATACGGCCTTTTAGGCCTGTGATTCACAGACCCTTTATTCTGATATTACAGTGAAGCCAAACACTGGTTGAAAAAAAAATCACTCTCACCTACACACAAAGGAAGTGGCCTTCAGAATAAAAGCAGGAGGCAAAAGCAAAGGTCCAAAAGTTAATTTCACTTGATGGACACGAGAAATACGTTATCTTAGGTTCTTTTAAGAGGTGTGAGAAGATACGTTCACTAAAAATAAGAAGAATTCATCCATGGTGATTGAGAACTTTTCTGATGTTGTGAAAACTGCACAACAAGAAGACGTCACGTCATCGTTGTAACTGATCCAGGGCAAGCGGAGGAATAATTGAGCCCACTGGCGTGTAGGAATAAATAGGTGGAGGGATGCAGGAGGGGTTGGTGGAAACGTGGCCCCTCCGCTCGGCAGCACCGCAGGAGACTTTTACAGGTGTGAGACACGTGCGCCGACACACTCCTACTTTTAGTCTACTTTTGCTCCTCTTACTGTTCCTGCGCTGCAGAAAGAGAAGAAAGGAGGAAACAAAGGGGGTGTGGGGCACACGGGGTGTCATCACACCCAAGTATTTATTCGCAGCACAGTCTGAATATAATTGCTGCGAGTATTTGCAACACGTCCCACTTCTGCCCCCCACCCCCTTTTTGCTTTTTGTGTTCCGGGGGCATTTACATTTAGATTCGCGCGGCCCTCAGATCCCCCCCCCCCCTCAGCTGTAGTTGGGGCCGGCGCAGCCCGCTTGTTGACCTTGAGCGCCAGCCCGGAAGGACGACGCCTCGCCAGAGCCTCGCCATCGTCACCGTCGCTTCGCGGTGGACGAGAATCCCTGAAACGTGTTAAATATCGCAAGTCGGACGTGGCGACCGAATCTCGGAGAGAGAGGGGGGGGCGGGGGTGGGGGGGGCTCACAGCAAATTAAAGGCTACATTTTTAAACTGTTTGGTGACGACGCTTATTATTGAAGGCAATGTTTGTGCCACCATCTGTTAGCGAGGAACGCACGCGCCTGTATGAGTGGGAGAGGGAGGGGGGCAGGGGGTGATGGCGGTGGGGAGGAGTGAGGAGTTGGGGGGAGGTGCTGGGGGGGGCGACACATTATAGCTTTGCGTGTGTTTGCGGTTGTATGTGTGAATCAGAGAGAAGCCTGCGACGCTGAACCGCAGCCCGGGTAAAAAAAAAAGAAAAAGTGCACTAGAGTATGCATGAGTGTACTTCACGCCAGTTTGAATAAATGCAATCTTCTGCTTTATTTTTTATATGTTTTTTTTTTTGTTGTTGCCAAGCGATGCAAAGCCATGTCAACATGCACACACGGAGAGAGCTATAGCGCACATACGTTCCTTTGAGTGAAACGCTGCACGGGAGGAAGAGAATGAACTGGAAGCCAGAATAACGTCGCTCCAACACGGAAAGAAAGATGGAGCGCGTGTGTTGTGTGTGTGTGTGTGTGTGTGTGTGTGTGTGTGTGTGTGTGTGTGTGTGTGTGTGTGTGTGTGGTGTGTGTGTGTGTGTGTGTGCGCGGACAAGTCCATGTGTGCTTTTTATGGTGATGAGCTGTCGGAGCGTGTTCCGTAGACAGCACCTCGGTGTTTATGCAGTGCTGATAGTCTCCAGGAAAAACAGGAGGGGTGGGAGGGGGGGCGGTGGTGGTGGGATAGGAGGTGGGTGGGAGTGCTGCTTGATATTTACACACAGCAGCCATACCGTCTGGCAATGATGATGGCTCCCTCATGGCCCCAAAAGACAGCAATAAAAAGCCGGGGAAGGCGCGGGCGCCGGGGGTACGCGCGGCGAGAAATAGAGCGGGGATATATGGAGAGCGGGCGAACAAGGCAGAGGCACGGCCGACTTTATGAGGGATCGGGAGGGGGGGGTGGGGAGGGGAGAGGGAGGAAAAGTTTGAGGAGGTGCAAAAAAAAAAAATAGCTGCGATGCTAAAATGAAAACGAGTGCAGCGGCTGAAAGAGGATATTTCAGTCTCCCCGTTCCACTGCAGCGATTGCTGCATTTCAACGGACGCAACAAAATGATTGTAATCATCCGTCTACCTGCACTCGTGGCTCCTCACCTTCTCTCACCTGAAGCGCTCCCCGAATTACCTCCGCGAAGCCTCTCTCTGATCGACGATTGGCCACATTACAGTCAGAAGCAACCTGGAAAAAAAGGCACTCAGGGCAACGTAGAAAAGAAGGAGCCTTCAAAATAAAAGCTTTCCTGCAATTTGCTCAAGTTGGCTCTGCATTGTAGAGCAGGTTTCCTATTCTGGTTGTCTTTGAAGCGTGCCATTGTGTGTTTTTACAGTCTCAGAGTGTCGACATGCACTGAGAAACTCCTCCACAAGCGCCTGCTCGGCCTGAAGCTTCAAAAGGGGGTTTGAGGAGCTTTTCCTGGCCACTGATTGGTCAGAAAGACGCGCTCAAACTGGCTTCAATCATGTGTCTATAAAAGACACATCAGAGGTGGACGCGTCCACTGTTACAAGTCTCCATCAGGGCGTTTATGGGGGGTGTTGAAGGCGATTCTCTGTGCCGTCGTCGCTGCATCACTGTCGTTCCCTCATGCAGCCGACACGTGCCGTTCGTGGCTCCCTCTCCTCATGACTTTTACCATAAAGTGTGAGTTTAGACTCAGCTGCTTCACAAGCTTCCTGAGGTCTGACAAACCATTTGAACCCAGCCCTCCTCAGCATCAACACGTCTCTGGCACAAGCCGGGGAATCGGGCTAAATATAGACGTCTCCTACCTGATGAGCTGTCGGCGCTTTTTAAAACAGGAAGTGAACGCTTGTTGGGGGGGGGTTGTTTTGTGTCGTCCCGAGAACGCCACCGTCCCCAAAACCCCGACGTCGCCCTTCTCACCGGCCATCTGTCGCACTGGAGGTCCAGCCTCTGCTGGGAGTGGACCAGGGGGCTGGGGTAGGAGGTGATCCCACTGAGCCGGAGCCCGCCTGGTGGGCATCGAGTACACGACGTCTCCCTCTCCCACTCTCTCTCTCTCTCTCTGTGTGTCCGGCCTGGCTGCTGCGGCACAGGCAGCCATTGATCCTTTGTGGCGTCCGCGGCTCGGTCTCGCTCCAGCAACAGCAGGTGACCAGGCAGCAGATGGCCAGAGAGACCACCGCCCACACACGGGCACGCACACAAACACACGGGTCCGGGTTCAGATGAGTCCTGCACCGGGAGGAGGGGGAGGGGGGGGAGGGGAGGGGAGGTGGTGCTGCGGTGGGAGATCGGCATATGGTCGGCGTCTCGTACACACTTACAACTTCTCCGGGTGGACGTACAACTTTTCGCCGCACGTGCGCTCACACACACGCCGCGTCTTGTACCCATCGGGTGGCTATATTTAGAAGGCGGGTTAACGCGGTTCATTATCAGCAGGATAACACGGCAACGAGACCCACTGTTTATCCCCACATTCATTCACACCTATTAGCCAATAAGCGGTTGAGAAACAGCACCCCGCTGACGGTGGGTTATTTAAGTCCCGCGGTGGGAACCACATCAGAAACGAGTGCTCGCGAGGCGCCCGCGGAACGAAGCGAGCTGGTGAAGCACCGACGCAGCTTCTACCACGAGTTTGACGTAAACGAGCCGAATGTGGCACCGAAAGAGGAGTGTGGACGTGGAGTTGCTGGAACACTGTGGAGCCTCTCATGAAGATACGATATCAGCCAGGATGTGCACGCTCACTTTGGAAATATGAGATTTATAAAAATAACATTTTATCGAAAACATCATAAATGTAAACTTATTTCCACATAAAACTAAGTGGTCTAAACTTATTTCATTCTTGCAGAGTTCTTCATATTTCCATCGTTTCAGTGGAAGCTGCTTAACTTGATCTTGTTTTGGAAAGTTATATTTGGTGAATTGAATCAGCTGTTATCTATTGTTTTGTTTATCCAAGTTAACATTTTTATTACAAGGCCATCACACAAAGAAGTTTCTATTTGTATGTGTCGCAGCTGTATATTTCACTGCAACATCAGTGTAACCCCCATTAAAGTGGACCTTTTAATTGTTTATGTCTCCATTAATAAAATGGGATTAAAGCTGATAATAACAGGAGATTTAAAAGCGTTCTATTAACAAGGTTTTTGGGCTGTTTTTTCACTCCATTTAATTTTGTCTTTATATTTCACCTCAAAAACTAAAAATCCTGCCAAATAAAGTGTTGGGACCTTAAACTGTGTAATTATTATGGGATATCTACTCAATTAGACACAAAAAACACAAACACGGTGACACTAGTGGCAACGTTTCTCAGCCAAACCAGGCTCCGGCAGGTGAAGGAATCAACAGGCGCGTGAAAAGAAGCGATGTATTTCTTTAATATGTGCTATGTACAACATTTACAGTATGGTACAGCAACAATACGTGGTTACGCTACACGGTCAGGATTGCACGGTTGTTTAGAGTTAGGCCACAGCGGTCGGGTACCGTCGTCATGAAACGTAACGCAGAGCGAACAAGCGTCCATCTTTGGCTTCGTTGGGAGGGGGGGGGGTTGTCGCATAGAACACAGTAAACGCAGACTTCAGTCAGAGGACGGGGGGGGGGGGGCACAAAGGAAAGCAGTTACAGGAGTGTGTTTTTTTATGACACACAGATATTATGGCTGTTCAGGTTAGAGTCCACACACACACACACACAGAGTGGATGTTTGTGTACGCACTGTTTATGAGGAAACAAAGGTGAGTAGATTCAGTGATTGGCGTCATTCCCGGTTGAAATCACTCCTCGTTTCACTGTTTGAGACTCTCCCTCGTCTCCCCCAGGAGTAACAAAAAAAACCTCCCATCCGACGGCCCACAGAGTGTCGAGGCGACAGAGATTGGATGAAAGATGGATGGCGAGCGGGAGTAGTAGAGGGAGGGCGAGGTAGAAGGGAAGTGACACGGCGAGAGCGCGGGGGGGGGGCGGGGGGAGGAAGGGGGGCGACAGTGAGATGGATGCAGCGGGGTCGCTGAGGTGAGGAGATGGTGTAATGATTAGATCACAGATACCCTTGAGCCTTCCTCCCGTCCCCCTCCTGCACGCGTGAGGGAAAAAAAAAGAAGAGGAGAGAGAAATGTGGAGGCAGACTGGGAGGAGAGGAAGGCCTGCAGTTGTAAATGGCCCCCGCTGTCAGAGTTCATCTGGGCGGAGGAGGCGGAGGAGGTGGAGGAGGCGGAGCGGGAGTGGATTAGAGGAGCCCACGCTGGACCAGATGTGGACAGAAAGTGGTGCCGTGGTCCTCAGAAGATGCTACACACTTCAGAGGACAGCGAATCAGAATCTAGTGTTCACATGCTTAGAAAATGTTGCCAGGTTGGGTAATTCAACCCTCCTGCACTCTGACCTCGTATCCAAGGTTGATCCTTCCCTACACTCACAGCAACACGTGTGATTCCTGACGCTTCACCTCCCAGTTTTCTTCCTCATCTCCTCCTAAACTTCATCGAGGTGAAAGTTCCTGCTTCCCGGGTCGGAGCTGTGTTTAGGATGCTTCCATCTAGTGGCCGTTTAACGCCACTGTTAATGAAGCAGCCCGACGTCATGACTCCGAAATGCATTTCTGACACTTGCCCACAGTCCAGCAGTGGGACAACGCGGCAGTGAATAAAACATGGAGCGACGTGAGTGGCAGGGAGCTTATTATGGGCTTTCAGGCGTAATGGCCCCATTAAGTGGGCACAAAAGTGTGTTTTAACAATGAATCTACACTTCAAATGACAAAAAAAAACTATGACTCAATACGCAGTGGCATCCACACAATGAGGACCTGACAGGGGTCGGGGAGGGGTGGCAGTGATGGGAGGTGGGGGGGGCAGGGGGTGTTGTAAAAGGGCCTTGTAATGAGCAACATAACAGCTTCTTATCTTGATCCTATCAAATGGTAAAGCTGCGACTGAAGAGCTGGAAACCACGACGACGAGGAGCAAAATGAAGAATTCTGACAGAAAAATGTGATATTGAAGTTTTTCTGAGACGTGTTTTTGATTATTTTTGACTTTTCAACTCAAATCAATGAGTCAAAACAACAGAAACAGTTTGAAACATTTCAGTTTGCGTGTTAAATAAATCTTTAACTGTCTGACTTCAATCTGAGACCAGTTTTTCTTCTACCTCCCAATTTCTTGGAGACGTTCCTGTACTTGTATGAACACAACTAACGTTCTTTTGGCTCTTATTAAGAAAAAAGGATGAAAAACAGAAAACACAGCGACTTGAAACAGGCAGGAAAGAACCAAAGTAGTGTCGTAATCGTCTCCACGCAGAAGTGATCACGTAGGAGGTCTGAGACTCGCTGCTCGCTGGCCGGCTGGCCTCCACATAGCACCACAGCATCACTTAAATAAAACCCCGCTTATGTACACAATCCCAACAAGTGACGCGGAGTTTGTTTCACAGCAAAGGAGAAGTCTCTGGGCGGGCTCCGCCGACGGCGCCGTCTCACCTCGCGGCTCGTTCGAGGGATCGCTTTCCTCGGCGCCGCTCGCCTGTTTCTCTGCACGCTTCTAAAATGTGGGGGAAAATCCTCTTTCAGGGCGGATTAAAGAGACTTTGTGCACTTCATGTATCGAAGGTGAAGGTGAGGGAGAGAAGCGGCGACAGGGTGGAGGGACAGATATGGATAGATTCGTGGAAAGCTAATATCGGGTTTGGTTTGGATCGGAAAGAAAATCCTTAAAACGTCCCGAGTTTTCAAAAGAGAGCGCGCGGACGCTGCAGCAGAGAGCGAGAAAACCTGATGATGAATGGCCGCTTCCATCGCATCGAGCGACGCTGGGATCGCAAATCAATCACGCCGCATCATATCCATCATGGAAATGAAGCGGACCGGTCCAAAACGCGAGGCAACAAAAAAAAAAAAGAGAGGGGAGAGAGAAAAAAAGAAGTCAACTCCCGCTCTCCCTCTGTCACAGGTGAACGGTGGTGGAGGAGGGGGGAGGGGGGGCAGGTGTCTTTTCACTCCCCGACAAGCAGCTAATGCCTCCAATAAGATAAACCCCTCAGCGCGCGGGGCGCTTGTTGACAGAGCTGCCACCGATAAGAGCGGGGTGGAGGGGGGGGGCAGAGGGGGGGTGGGGGGGATCGCTAACGGCTGAGACAACCGAGAACACGAGAGGCCGGGCTGCAGATAAAGAATGTCGGAGGTGGGAGGGAAACAGGAACAACAGCGATCAATTGCTGGCACGGCTCACCGATGCTATCCGACGCCATCCCTCTCTTATATCTTCCTGTAGGAGTGCGTGCGCGGCGATCGTAATCTGGAGAGGGGGGGGTGGGGTGGGTGGGTTGGTGTGTGTGCGTGCGCGCGTGTGTGTATGAATCTGGGTCATCGAGTCATCAATAACCACCTGCATTAGTGGAACAAACACGCAGGCAAGGTCAAAACTGAATGAAATCAGAGTGAGACGGAGACGCCGGAGGGGGAGGAGGTTGAGGGGGGGAGGGGGTGGGCGGCGGTGGTGGTGCAGCCTCCTCCGGCGCGGGTCTCCTCCAGCTCTCCGATGACTCTATTCCCACGCGGCGAGGAGGACGACGGATGGGTGAGCGCGTGAACGGAGGAGCGCCATTCCGGTACCGACTTCTTGACAGTTCTGGCGACGGACGACTTGGCAAGCAGAAACAGGTGGGAGCTGGGGGGTGGCGGGGTGGGGGGCGTCTGAGGGATGAATTATGGATGTACGGATGGGGGAGGGGAGTGGAGGAGGAAGGGTGGTGGTGGTCCGGTGGGTGACAGGCAGCCTGCTGGGCCAGTCCAGCGTGAAGCAGCCGGAGCGTCTTTTAGCGTCTGCGAGTTTCCGGTAGCCCTTCGTTTTCTCTGTATGTTCCCGTCTCCTGCGAAGGCCTCGGGGACGGGGTGTCTCGGGCGGCCGGGCGCCGGAGGAGGAGAGCGAAGCCGTCGTCGTCGTCGTCGTCGCTGGGTTTCGGGGGAAGGAGTCGCGCCGGAGCGGGCGAAGCACGCCGAGCTCCTCCCACTTTTGCTTCCTTTTTTTTTTTTTCGTCCCACGCTTCACCCCGCGGGCCGCCTCACTCCTCACCTTCCTCCACGTATGTCGACGGAAACCAGCCGACCTGAGGAGGGGGCAGACGGAAACAAGACATCAGACACATTTTGGACCCCAAACCCCTCAAATTGCATGGAGACGCACTGAGTTACGAGATGCGCGTTCCCATTGGCTGCAGATTGAGGACACGCCCCCATGCGCTGGACTCGCAGGGAGAACAAAAAAAAGCACTTATAGATTTTATGCAAATAAACGCTGGAGATAAAGGTCCTCGCTGCAGGAAGTGAGAGGAAAGGGATCACAGAGCTAATAAGGATTCATCCCCCGGCATAATGAATGCCACCCCCGGTTGTCACGGCAATCCCGGCTTTACGTTCGCTCCCGTCTAAAACGAAGCGGCGTAATGACCACCGGATTCTCCCCGCCCCCTCCTCCCTCATCGCACATGTTGCAGGTATCACTGTCCAATGAGAATAATCACCTCCGACACTAACGAAGGGATTCTCGCAGATGTTTTGAAACGCTCTCACATCTTTGGTCCCTGATAAAGAAATGATGGTGATGTTGCCAAAACCATCAAACCACCAAATCACATTAGGCCGAAATGCATTTTTGTCTGCAAGCAAAAAACGTTCAATGATGTTGCTCTTATGCTAGATTAGATGTGATTGTTTGCCTGATAAATGTCAACACTCATAAATGCACTGAAAAGGCCTTCAGACCTCTTAGTCTAACAAGTGTGACAGTTACTGGCTTTATAAAAAAGACTTATGATGTAATTTAGAACTAAAACGAGTGGATGAATCTTTTGATAGAAAACACATTCTGAAGCCGGACATTCAACTGAAAGTGTTCAGAAAAACAAAGTGCGTGTAAGTGAGTTTAGAGAGAACTGTGAGAGATCCCCTAGTGATGACTGACAGTTGAGAGCTCAGCCTGACCTCTACCCATACAGTCCATTTCTAGACTTCCTCGGTTTTCGACATTAGTTACGTTTCTTGTCCGACCTCGACGACGAAAGTTCGGAGAAAGTCAGAGCGCGGCGCGGTGCCGGTGTTTGGGCAGCTTCCATTACGACTCAGGAGTTTCTATCGATCTGAGATTATGGTATACCGCCAGAAAAGTGCTTTTCAATGAATCGAGCTGCCTCTCTTTTTCTCCCCCCCCCTCCCCCTCCCCTCCCCTCCCCCTCTTTTCTGATTGTTTTTTATTGGCCGACGGTCCCACAGAGAGATGCTAACAGCTCTCTGCAGACTCCTCTCGCAGCGCCGATCGGCTTCGGCGTTGGAGGAGGAGGAGGAGGGAGAAGCTTCTTCATTCGCCACAGCTGCGCTCTCTCTCTCTCTCTGTCTCTCTCTCTCTCTCTTCCTGACATGTCTGTTGCTCGCCGAGCAGCACCGCACGCAAAAACCCACACTCAGCCGAGCGCGCCGCGCCGCAGCGCGCCGGGCAGGGATGCATGCGAGTGGGAGTCGGAGCGCGATATACTTCCCCCTGCATTTAGAACCTTGGATTCCCTCAGCGTTGGACGATTATAAAAAATCGCTCTCGGTACTGGCAGGGAGAGTTGATGCATTTAAATGAAAGGAGACGCCAAATCTTTCCAGGAGAGGGAGGGGGGGGGGGGCGCTGCACACGACAAACTAACGATAAAAGTCGGCTAAATCCGCGCGGCCCCTTCTGGGTACCTGGAGACACGAATAATTGCCAAATCGCTCTCCTACAAAGCGCTTGTTTTTAGCGCTGCCTGAAATTGGATTTAGGAAACTGAACAAGCGAAAGAGGCTTGTTTTTTTTTTTACTTTTTAAAATAAACACAGCTGTTGGAAGTTCTGAAACTTCAGCGCCTTTATTAAATGTCACCGCGTGTGAACGCGCAGGTGATATCAAAGCACGTGCGGCGCAGCTCGATGACTGCGTCGAGACGGAGCCGAGTCCTAAAAAGAGCAGGAGAGTGAGGCCTTGTTGGCATTGAGAAGGGGGGTGGGCTGGCACTCACCCTGCCGTTGACCTCGCCCCTCCACCAGCCGTTGGCTCCCGACTTGGTGTAGATCTTGACCACGTCGCCCTCCTGCAGCGAGAGCTCGCGGGTGTCGCGCGAGCTGAAGTCGTACCGCGCGATGGCCACGCTGATCACTTTGGGGGTGAACACTGGAGGAAGAGGACAGAGAGGGTGAGTAGGAAAAGACCCCCCCAGTGTTCGGGATTTCATCATCCACATAGAAATGTACACACAGACACTCACACAGAGAGGGAGAGAGAGCTTGAGCACATCATAAACATCCAGGTTCATGTTCTTATGCACAACGTTACTGATGTCTGGAGGATTAACCCCGTGTGCACTGGTCGGGTGTCTCTGGTCTCATCGCCCCCCCAGTAAGGGGGGGGCATATAGCATGTTCACCACGCGTCTGTCACATTGACTGCTTCACCTGATGCTGCACTGACAGCAGCGTGTGTGTGAGATTAGACGTCTCCCGGCGAGGAGTCGGAGACGGACGTGGAGCCGGTTAGCCGGTTAGCCTGTTAGCGCGGCTCCATCCCGGGCCCGCTTCACTCCTCCCCCGCCCTTCCCATACACTGACTGACTAGCTGACTGACTGGCTGACTGGCTGCTGGGTCGGACTGGGCCAAGCTGACAGCTGGGAAGGGAGTGTCAGACCTCCACAAACCTGGCCGTGGGGATGGAATAACTAATGCGGAGGCGCTCGGCGCATTCGGACACTTCCACCTTTACTTTGACGGACACGCACACACACATACACACACATATACACACACATACACACAGACACACCAGAAAAAAGAGACACACGCTCACAAGACTCGGCCACATGAATTTCTGAAAAAAAAAGACCTCACACATCGCTTGTTTGTGCCGCACACACACCGGCATGCAGGTGTGTGTGCAGCACCTCCATGCATTACTGGGATAAAGACGGTCCTGGCCACCGCGCAGGGTGATGATATGTGTGCGCACGCAACGACGTAAAGGAAAAAAAAGGTGAGATGGAGCGATGAGAGGCTGAGATGTAGAGGCCCAGGTCCATGCAGCGGATGCACTGAGCTGCAGCCAGCATGCAAAGCAGCCCCTCGAACATGATGGGAGGCAGAGAGAGAGAGAGAGAGAGAGAGAGAGTGTGTGTTTGTGTGTGTGAGGGACAGACAGAGAGAAGCGATACCTGTACCTGACCAGAAGGGAGCAGAGGAAGGAGGTACAAAGCTGTAGCCGGCAGGAGTTACAAGAGAGAGGCCGCAGAGCAATGGGGCTATGGCGAGGGGGGAGGCGGGGCCGGGCGGGGAGCGATGCGAGAGAGAGGGGGAGGTAGGAGGAGGGGGGTGGGGAGAGAGAGAGAGAGAGAGAGAGAGAAGCAAAGGAGAGAAAATCAAACCTGGTTTTCTTTGTAATTTGATCCCCCCCTCCCCCGCCCCTCCTCCCTCCCCCTCCCCCTCCCTCCCTCCCTCCCTCCCTCACTTCTTCCAGAGGTGTAAAGAAACACAGCCCGATGAAAAATAAATGACGACGGGCGCGGGACGCGAGAGCTGCTCCGGTGTACGCAGCCACCGGTGGCGGCTCCCTCCACTGATGTTCCAGGGCTTAATTAATCGGTGCCCCCCCCTTGAAAGTGTTTACACTCTTTTGGCCTCGTGTGGGTGCTATAATTAGACATCCACACTTTTAGCTGGAAATACAGGGGGGAGGGAGGGATCAAACGAGAGAGGATGGATCAGAAACGCGCAGCTGAGTCTGGAGCCGGAGTTCTTCATGTGCGCCGATAAACAGACCGCGAGGAGCGTCGACAAACGATGCGATTACAACATGTGCACCCGGGAAACTTGTGGCTTTTCATGAACTTTTGAAAGGTGAGAGGAGGAAGAAAAGCCCCCCATCCCCCACCCACCAGATGCATCGCTCCCAGTGTTTGTCTGACGCATTAGGGAAACGACACATCTCGTTTTCCCCCACGTTGCCGCGAGGACGTCCGCGTCATTAACGAGGGGCGACACCGTCGGTTCTGCGCCCTAATTGGAAGGAACACGCGGTGTACCCACAATTACAGCGCGGGGGAACAGATCCCCCATTTGCATATTCATCAAGACAATCATGCGACTGGGGTTGCAGGCGCGCACGCCGAAGCCACGTCCACTTCGCGTTCACTGTCTTTCGTTCACTTTTTTTCTGAGTCGTGATAGCTTCGTATTAGCATTCGGGGAGGGGGGGATTCAGGGGGGCTCACAGCGTGAAAACCAGCCCACCACAAATCCTCTGCATTCCTCTCCGTCCTCCGGTACTTTTTATATATTTTTTTCCTCCACTGGCACGGCAAAAAGCAGCTACCGCGCATTGATCCCACTCCAACAAGTTGGCAGCGTCGGTGGCTCGCCTTCGCTCGGGGGAACAGAACCTCTCGGCCCCTTCGAAGAATTAGCGAGTCCGCGTCCGCTGGGTTATTTTGGAGCGCGAGCAACACGACAAAGTCTGGCACGAGCACAGTCGGCGAAGGAGCGCTGATCCCAAGAAGGAGGAAACAAAAAAATAGGTCCCGTCTGATAACGTTTGCAAAGTTAAAAAAAGAAAGAAAAAAAAGAATTAAAGTAAAATTGGATACAGGTAGCTGGCTTCAATGGACGCCAGTAGATAAATTTGCCGGGGAAAGTTGAGCGAAGGTCAAGGGAACAGATGGAAACCTGATGTGGGAATTATGTTCTTGGACTGCGTGAGACTCGCAACACAAATACTTTTTTTTTACACAGGCACTGAATCAGAGGGAGCAGCTCGGACTCCTGCAGGAAGCTGCTGCTGCTGCTGACGTCCGTCAGGCAGATGGAGAAACTAAAAGGAAGCGAGCACGAAAAAATGACCCAAAATTAAACAACACATCGTTTCAAAATCTGTTCATATTCGTGGGTTTATTAAGATTATAAAAAACTGCGAATTATATTTTTTCATCGTCGTCAGGAACAAATCGAGAGGATTTTTGGGGAGTCGACTCATCCCATTTAATATTGAGGCTACAAATTCGAAATAAACTTTCTTATTGTTGTTCTATCTTCTGGCTGTCAACATTGACATCAGCGTTGGACACCTTCACTTGGCTCCGTTCCTCCCTTCAACATCTGTTTGTTGGCAGCAAACACTCCCGAAAAAAACCATCAATATTTCGCTTTATTATCACCCAACGTGTTCCGGCTTCTTCTCGCTGAGGAAAAACAAACTGAAATATCCTCAAAGTGAATAATAAAGCACCATCAAGTCAAGTCCTCCACTTCCTGTTGGAGCACTTTGATGTTTAGAGTTATTTCTTTCCCCCCCCTTCTCTGTTATGAAACGTGGCAACCCGGCGCGACGACTGACATCACCGGGAGCCGATCGCCGTCGAGGGGGAAACACGGGGTGAAATCAGGTCAGAATGAGAGTGGAGAGGGTGGAACCTGCAGTGGATCCAGTTCAGTATTGTGAGAAGCCGGACTCGAGTCCGACCTTCTCTCGGGTTCCTCCATCCGTCCCTCTGCGTCGCACGCAGTAGAAAAAAAAAATCCAATCCCGGCGGCGGCAGATAAATGCCCCCAACTTTATGAAAAATGTGCCGCTCACAACAATAGTGCCGGCGAGTTAACTGGCCCCCGGGTTATTGATATGCAGCGAGGGGGAGCGCGGCTCGGGTGGTGGGTGTTTTTTTTTTCTTTCCTTTTTTCAAATGAATACTAATCAGCGCACTGAGAGACAGCTCAGCAAGCCCTAATGGCGCCGAGGTACGAGCAGTGTGAAGAGGGATCGCCCTCCACTTCAAACAGCCACCGAAACACCAGCTGCATTTTACACGCTTCATTTTGGCAAAATCTGATTTGTGGACCGCACCGGAATACGCAATGTGAGGCCTGCCGCTGGAGCAGACGCACACACACACACAACCATACCCACACACACACACACTTAGAATCCAATCAGCAGCCGACTGTCCCACACACACACACCGTCAGCGGAGCTCGTTCTACAGACGCACACTTATTCAAGCATCGCTGCTCTTGTTGCTTTAACAGCTAAAAAACAACAACAAACAAAACAACATGAATCAACCAATCCAGCCCTGATATCTGCATGAGCTTTAATTAAGAGTCTTCAAGCGGCGCCGTGTCGGGGGAAGACGGAGGAATCAAAAGACGAGTGGTCCAAAAGTGAAAGGGAGAAGGATGAAAGGCCACGAGGAGGAGGAGGAGGAGGAGGCCGCCTGCCGGACGGAAACGGGCACGCCGCACTTTCTTCGCTGCCCCTCGCTGGTTTGTTTTGAAGCTGAGGCCGAACAACGGGGCCTCGCTTTCGCGGCGACCGAACGCTGCCCGGGCCGCAATCTGTTCGCGGCTCGTCCCCCCCCCCCCCGTCCTCCGAATTTGCTGTTTCTTCGGGCGCTGCTTGAAACAATCAGCTCCTACGCTCGGCTCTTAGTTAAACTTGCATCAAGTTCCGTTTTTAATGGCGTGACATCATCAGCAACGCCGTGGAAACAAGCAACAGAAGTCGTTTACCTTCTCACAGTTCTTTTCGTCCTTGCTGCCTTTTTAACACCCTCATAACAACAAAACAACGTTTTTTTCCCCCCCCCGCGCCCAACACACGTTACTAAACTCACTCCTGTGTTGGCGGTTTGATGAAGCCTGGCCATGTTTTCATCTGTTGCTGATCTCATTAAAAGTCCCGGCTCAAACGTGCACCTGGTGACTTCCTGAATCGGAGGTACGGATCTCGTTGCTCCCCTCCCCTGTGTCACGCTGCCCTGATAAATGCCGGCTTAAACGCTGGCAGGAAGTCAGGTTAGTGACGGTAACGACTGGCAAAGTCGCAGAGTTAAGCAGGAACAGCAGCTGCATGCATAAGCGATCGTCGGATTCAGCGGCGACAGATTGCGTTGTGTTGCACGTTTGGTTCTCGCAGAACGAACCGCTCGCTCCTTTTTATTTATTTATTTATCTATCAGGTAGACAGAGGTGTAAACTTTCACAGAGGGACGCTTCAACCTGCACGGCTCTGTGGCTGATCTGGGGCAGGAAATGATGTCTGAGGAAGCCGACGTGTCTGCCAGTGAGCCACGCTTCCTGCTGACATCAGCAGCTACACTCACTTAACTCCACATATATCAATAAGGCAGCAGAGGCAAAACAATATCATCAGTTCGTCACCGGGAACCGTTCTGTACTGGGAACTGGGAGCTTTTTCTCTGGACCAAAGCTTGTTTAAAATGGTCTGAGGCAGATCGGAGAGATGGTCAAAAGAGGAGGAGGTGGGGGGGGGGCGGGACGGGGGGCGTCCAGCGTGCTACCGGCACACAGTTCAAAAGCCTCTGCTGGGCCACGTCGGTGCCCGCGGTGTGGGAAGCCTTTGCAGCAGCACACGCAGGGCTACGTTCTGCTTCCTCACAGACTGTGTCTTGAAGGGAGGCCAAGGCAGAGCCAGATCACATCACGCATTAGAACAACACTGCTTCAATATTAAACTATTGAAGCATTTAAAAGCTCAGGAACTCAGAATAAGGAAAATCCAGCACAAGTTAAATCAGCTGAAGTCATCTTTTGATTGGAACGTTTCAAGCTCAATTCCTCATTTCTGATGGGACCAAATGAAGACATTTCTTCCCCACATGAGCTGCTTTCACTCTTTATTTATGTTTAAGTTTATCTCATGGAAGAAAAAAAACACCCATCAATCACGCTTGCTGTCCCGGACATCGATCCCTTCACGTAGCTCTCTACCAGACTATCCCCCACCCCCCACCCACCCACCCCCGACCCAGTCCCGAAACCAAACTCTGACGTGATCCTCAGTAATCGTCCAGCGAGCGTCATCAAGTCCAATAACACACCCAGGGGAGTCGCAAACCGCCGTTTGACAGTCGAGTCAGAAACAATTACCGTCAGAGGGAACCGGCCTGAATGTTTCCCACCAAACTAACAGCCACCAGCAGTGTTTCAGGTGGGCTGGATGGTCCCCCCGCCCCCCATGTGGGTTGAGGAAGCGCGTGCGCGCGAGGTGTCGGGAGACAACAGATGAGGGAAAACGGCGGCGGCGGGAGAAATCAGCAACTCCTGCGAGAGGACAACAAACAACAGGAGCGGCAGCCACTCGCGGCCGAGCAGCCGAGCCTGGTGCATGCTGGGAAAGTGATCCCGTCCTCTGATGCGTTTGTGGCATCTGAGACGTTCAGAAACCGGCACAAAAAGAGGCGATAACAACCACAGACTGGTCATTCTGGTGAGCACTCGGACCCAGTCGCAGATGTTAACCAGCGTGCTACAAACGAAGAACAAGAACAGTGAGAAATAACTGTTGGATGTGAAAATTCAACTTGGAAAGTGTTGAAAAGCACTCGAGTTCCAGTCAGTGAACAGCTCCTGTGTTTGTTTTGATATTTCTTCATGCGTTAGTGGAATTATTACTGGCCAAAGACGCGTGTTTGGCCAGTAAAAAGTGTCTAAAAAGGATTCATCATGTGGTTCAACTGAGCTGGTAATGGCTCTAATATTTATTATCACTCACAACACACACACACACACAAAAAAGCCCAACTGTTGCTTCCAGCGTCGCTCATTTATTGACTCGCCGCCCGCGACGACGAGCCCGAAAACGTCTCCGTGTCGTTCGGTTTCTGACAATTGAAACTTTGAGCGCACGCGGTGCGCGAGGAGCTGGGAAACGTCACTCGGCAGTGCCGCCAGTGGCGAGCGGAGCTCGGCGGGGCGTCGTTTTAATGAAGCAGAACACAGAGATTTGAATGTGAACCGAGACGTGTCGGAGGAGGCCCGCCGAGGCGGCAGCCGCTTTGCCGCGCATCATTATTTCAACCGGCGTCGAGTGAAACAAACAGCTGCTGTGTTTTTAATTTAGCCCCACTTAAATTATTAAGGGGGTTCCGACGAGCCGCGCGCGCGAGCACCGCGGCTGCTGCTGCTGCTGCTGCTGCCGCTGCTGCTCAGGTTTTGGTTGTGTGGTGTCGAACGGCGTGTCCACTCACTGTTGCCCCCCGATCGGCTGATGCGGTGCACCGCGGCGTTCTCCGGCTCCCGGTAGGGGAACTGCAGGGTGGTGTCCAGGCTCCTGAAGCCTTCCCTCAGAGAGTGGTGCTTGTAGTATTCAATCAGCTCCTACACACACACACACACACGGACACACACACACACACGCACACACACACACACACACACACACACACACACACGCACACACACACACACACACACACACACACACACACACACACACACACACACACACACACACACGCACGCCTTCTGCTGCTGATCTATCAGGCTCCACCCATGAATCCATGTCACTTACCTGCCAGCTTCGCCCCTCTGACTGTGGTCAGTCTCACCGATCCCACTCCTGCTCTCCCACCTTGGTTCTTCTCTGACTGTTGGCACACAATCAGCTTCTGGTTCTAACGTCCAACTGACCAGTGGGTCCTTGTACATGATCCTGATAACATGATTTTATTCAGATCACTGTATGCAGGGCGCCACATAGTTATAGCATCATTCTAATGAAGCTCTACATATGTATGAAAACTGACACAAGCACTTCGAACTGTGTTCATGTTCCTGGAATTGACACGTCCAAGATGTAAAACGATCATTTGACAATCAATCCATTAGAGGGCGCTGCTTTGAAATGAAGACAGGCTAGAGACTAAAAAGGCAACTGAAGAAGCGTTGTTGTTCGCTGTCTTAATGTGGGGGCTCAAAGGTGACAGAAAGGCCCCATGCTGTCCCTGTATATTGGCGCTTACTCAGCTTTAGCTGCTGCTCATCCTGTTCATTGTTTTGCAACTTGTGCTCCTGGTGACATTTTGCCAACACTGCTCAACGTTTTTTTTTTCACCTTCACTCGCACAGATGTGGAAGATCAACAGGTGCAGACTGATATCTGAGCAGTGGTGAGCAATATGGGCCAATTCCCTACAATCAGATAAATGTTGTGATCTGACAGATCAGGTGTACTGTTTCACAAGTTCCCTTAAAGGAGCTGCTGAGGCCAAAAATCAGATAATGGAAATGAGTTCAGTGATAAGCCTGAGTTCCTTTGAAGAGGCGCCAAATGAATCCCCACCCAAACAAACACTTTCACTTTTACTCCCCTTTACCCAAGACACATCCACAAAGTCCTTCCCACCTCAGTTCAAGAGTCTTGGAGTGGTCTTTAACAGCACTCACAGACCACCTACTTTAATCTGAGGCAGCAGCAGCGGCAGCAGCAGCAGCAGCAGCAGCAGCAGCAGCAGCAGCAGCAGCAGCAGCAGCACTATTCCAGGTCACACTGCGGTCACATCCTGCCCGGATCATCACAACACCCCTCTCTCTGGTCTCCCCTTAAAGTCGATCCAAGAGAGTGAGCTGCTCGCATCATCAGCAGAACATCCTCTTCTCTGCGTTTCTGTAAAGCCCTTCTTCAAAGCTCTTCTTCATGCATTCATTCATTCATTCATTCATTCATTGAAGGCCATCCTTAATCTTAGTTACTCAAACCTGACACACTGGCACCGGCCCCGTCAGATGGTGCTTCATCTGTCCGTCTGATTGGGCGCCAGAGCCTTCAGTCCTGCTCTCCTCCTGCCTGCTGTCTCACCAGCAGGACCCCCCCGCCCTCTTTTAAATCCCACCTAGAGAACATCTGCATGTGACTGACATCACACTTGTTCTAATACATATTCTATCAATCGTATCAAAGATTCATTTGGCCTCAGCTGTCCCTGCACAGTGTCCTGAAGGCTGCTCCGAAACAGGAAGTGATATCAGCATCACTGAGGTGTTTCAACTTTGTGATGACAATTGACCCAGTGAACTGCACTTTCACAATAAAAGCCCTCGAAGGCCGCTCAGGGTGAAGTACCTCGCTGCCTTCACCAGAAACAAGAAGTTGTGTGTACGTTGTGTTGACGTGACTGAAGAACATCTACAGACAGCTCTCCCTCTTCGTCTTTGCCTCCTTTACCCCGTCCAACCGCGCTCTTCATCTCTGCTTCACAGCCACTTTCTACTCCTGCCACCTGTTTGTTGCCTGCTATTCTCCGCGTCCCTTCCTTTCTATCTCCCTCTCAGCACCCTGCCTTGCTTTCAAATCCGAGCACCTTCATCTCCCTCCTTCTGCGCGGCCGCTTTTTTACCGATGCCGACAGGCTGATGTCACTGCGGCGTCCGTCCTTGAGCACGGAGAGCCGGTTGGCAGGCGATGAAGAAGGTAAGGAGGAAGCTGATTGGACACGCAAAACTACTGAGTATGAAATACAAACAAACTGAAAGAGAAAAGGGTTGTGAGGGAGGGGCTGCTTTTAAACGGAGCCACATCGTTCAAAACAACTGTCTGGTTTTTCATCCGACACAAATTAGATCCACTCATCCGTATCAAGAACCAAAATCACAGATTTGTTTTTAATTCTCTCTCATTGGGCGAGTCCTGCTCATTACTTGTGATACTGACGTGTAACATCGGCTGAGCGGTCAGAACTGTGGCTCGGTGTTACAAGTGATTCACTTAATAACTTCAGCTGAAGTTACAATCCTTGGTGGGAGGAAGATGCTCTATAGTCTGTAAGTCTGCAAACACGCCGCAAAGGGGCCCTTGGGGGCTGTCTGTGGGCGCTGTGGTTGACAGGCCCAGCGTGGGTTCTTGGTCTTGGTCTGGAGCCGACAGGACTGTGCTCACAGAGCTCACGTAGGCCCCAAAGCGACGCTGATCTAGTTCCAGGTCAAGGAGGAACCATTTCCTCATTGAACAGGAGTTCATTAAAATAATAGCAGTTTCAACAGCGGTAGGGTCTGCAGCTTTGTTTTCCTCCTCTGGCAACATGTCGTACGGTGGAATAATCAAACAGGAACACCAGTTAGTAACTTTTGCCTGCCAAAATAGTTCCACATTGGAGCTACGAAAAACAAGAAATCAAGTTTTTTTTACGTGTCACACTCCACATTTCTGTCCTGTCTGTTTTTGGTGTTAGAATTGTTGACTTGCTTTCTCTGAGTGTGAATAAACTGTTCGTCAAGTTCGTGCTGTGTCTGTTGTGCAGCTCAGTCTGCAAACCTGGCCTGACAACACTAACATGTCACCTGTTGATGTGGTGGCTATTTAGAAGAAAACAAAAGTAGTTCTGTCTGTTGCTATGCAGCTTTTTGAAATCTGACCTTATCTGCAAACCCATTAAATGCATAGTGTGTGTGTTGAACATGATGGGGCAGCATTTGCTGTGGTTGCCATGGGGGCATAGTGTTGTCAGAGGCCAACAGAGAGACTCGTGTTGGAGCTTTTAAACCCTGGACTCTAGTTTCAGGGTTGATTCAGTCAAGCCCGTCTTGTCTTCTGCATGTTTTGGACAATAGATCTATACTATAGTGTGTGTGTATATACATATATATATTACATTACATTTCCAGAAACATTGCTACTCTTTGTGCACACATTGCTGATTGCATCTTGGTGGGATGCAGCCCCCACCATCCCCCGTCCACCAACCTTTTGAAACGGCCCCATTGCCAAGATAAAAAGCTGCCTCTTGCCTTCACAATTGATCAGCTTCATGGAGCTGACTACTTCATATTTCAAGGGCGTGATGAATGTGTTTGCGCGCTATCCACTCGTTGTCTCTGGAGCACGTCTGTGTGACCTGCTCCTTTTTTGCTTTTAAAACACTCCAAATAGTGAGCTGAGGCAAAGTAACACTCCAGCCCACACTGGCACTACATGCATGAGGGGCATCATGAAAAGTGTGTCTAAATTTACCCGAACATATTGACATTTACCTCCCCAGCTCAGAAACACCCCAAACAACCCGAGAAGGTGCAGAGGAAGGTCATGAAAGGCGCTCTCGCTGGGTAATCCACCAAGAGCAGCCGGGACTGAGCCGGACCTTGCTGAGCTAATGAGGCACCGCGGGCGAAACACATCCAGCTCGTTGGCATCGCGGGGTCAGCGGCTGGCATGGCTGGATGCGGCTAAACGCTTCGCGAATGCTGATGCCCACTCTGGGAAGCTTGGCAGAGGAGCCTCCAGCAGAGAGACAAAAAAGGCAGGAGCTCAGTATTCATCTCGGCCCTGCAGGCGCTGCCGCCTCAACATCTCTGCCATTTTGGCTCGGACTCGCGACCAAAGCGTCTCGCTCACAGATGCCTGCCTCAGCTGCTGGACGGACCGCAGCGGTGTAATAATCGTGAAAATGATATGCCTGTGGAGGCGGAGGCGCTGCATGAATAACCGCTCACAGCGGGGGGAGGGGGAGGGGGGGCTTTGGGTTGATGCTACATAAAGCTGGATGGCCACAGAGAAAAGTGGTCAGTTGCCAAAGCCGAGCACAGGCCAGAGCAGGGGATGAGCTCAGCCCGTAGCACGCGCCTCTCCACTCTGACGTTAGTGGAGGGCTGCCACTGTCTGTCCCCCCGCTATGGATTTATAGGACATCCAGCTCATTGCAGGCTGCACTTTAGTCTCCCACAGAGAGCCTCTATGAATCAATAGTGACTGCTCTGACAAGTCACAGTCTCCCTCTAAGGCAGCTCAGTCTGCCTCATAGACTGAATCCTAATTCGAAGCACTGAGAAGCTGAACCTGCTCCATTAGTCACACTCTCATCAGGGGGTGGGAACAAAGTTGCTTTGTGGGGACTAAGTTGGAACCTAACTTAGTTACAGAACTAGTTATGTTTGATTCAAAAGAGACAACAAATGAAAAGTTGTGTTTAGGTTGGCTGCATTAAAGTGTTCAAAAATAGCATCTACCTGTACCTGTGTAAGTCTTTTGCAGTCCACACTGAGTGTGTGTGAGTTGTTTTCAGTGTTGGTGATCACCCAGATGCTTCACAGCTGACTGACATCAGACGACAAGCACCCATGAGCCTCTAAGCACTGTTAGCATGCTAATGTCAAACAGGATGCATGTGACGTATGAGACTGCATCGCACAACCACACCGAATGGGTAGAACTTGTCATCTGCTCCGCACGACAGATTGGTGTGTTGGTTTGCAGTGGTTGTTTGCCAGTACAAAGGGTGAAGACAACAGTTGCTACAATAGAAACATCAACACACACAGACGCGTTTGAGAGTCATTTGGATTCCTGTTGATGTTCCTTTGAGGAGTTGTTACCGGAGTCACTTTCACACTGAGACACACGTCTCCTCTCAAGCAGCAAAATGTTGCGTTACAGCTTCGTCTGACGTTGCACACCAGCACATCTGGAAGCTGATCCAGCCGACAGATGTGCAAAACAGCGTGCACGAGCCAATTAGTGCCTCCAGCCATATATGTGATCAGGCAACTCCACCTGACACACATACCTCAGGTTTTAGTGACGGCAGGTTTTGCTAATGAATCAATTTGCTACATGAAGTGAGATTCACTATGCCTGAAAGTGTTGGTGTCACTGAAAACTGCACCTGCGTTTACTGCGTCTTCATAGAAGCTAAAGCTGACTCGTGTGCATGTAGACATACTGAGTGATTGATTGAAGGTTGATTTGAAGGTTAAATCTGCAGCTTCTCAACATTAGTGCAGTGCATTTGATGCACTCTTTGAGACACTGACAACAGTCCTGCTGTGTCAAACGTTCACATTTCACAGTTCTCGGCCACAGTCCTGATGTGGAGAAACAACTTTTTGTCCTCCCAAACATCCACTGGGACCATTGTACGCCTTCCACTGAACCCCACATTCAGCTTGTATAATTAGCCACACAATGGAGCGATGCAAAACACTGCCTAATATCATCACGCGACCCCCAGGTCCAAATATACCCTATAGTTTGGTGGATGTTTTGCTTTCTGGATTAGGCTGCGCGAGACATGATTCACACAGGCTTACAAACTGTGGCACAGTCAATTACGCATGGTGATAGGATATTACATGAAGGGAACAGGCTCGGGCTCGTGGCTGACTGCTGGATTCGGGCCCCTTATCAATTAATTTCCTATTGTCTTGCTGATTGCTCTGCATGCTTCTTAACTTTGGGTTGACTGTGCTCAGTCGGGCGCGCGCTCACTCGCGTTCTCCGCGTTTCAGTTTTTTTTTGTTTTTTTTTTAATTTTGTAAAATTGTTTCAAATTGGAGCTTTGTGCAGCGCTGACACCGGCGCCCCTCTAAAGATGGCCCCTCCTGTTCCCCGCAGATAGACGCCAGCCTTTCTTCCAACGGCTGCCAGGGGGACCAGGAGTTTATTGAGTTCATGCTGCACAAGAGAGAGACTTTTTGTCTGTTTTTTTCTCCTCTCTAATTCCTCCATTCCAGCAGAGCCAACGTTCCTTTTTTATTTACCCTCCGACACAACACCTGAGTCACATTGGGCCTTTAATGAAGGGCAGGGTGGCCTCTTTCAGCAGCGTTGCGAAAAGATTAATACAAAAGATGGAACGCAGACGAAAATGTTGAAGGTCTCAGTGTGATTTTCTCCAAGGTTCAGTCCAAGCAAGCCACAGCGGGCGGTGCCAGACAGACGAAGCTCCATTTTTACACTGATTCATCAGAGAAGCATGTCAGGATGGAAACACCTTGAGCTAAACTGATGGTAAAAAGTTCAACTTTTTTAGGGGGGGCTTTACCAGCCCATCCTTACAGGCTGCTCACTGTCAGCTAGCTGTTTTTTTTGGCAGAATGAAATATTCCACAGCACAGCAGGAGCCTCTCTGACTCTCTCCCTTTACTTCACCTTTCAGTGATCATAAAAAAAAGCCTCGTTCGAGTCGTCATTCAGATACAGAAAAACAAAAATGTGTATAAAGCCGCCACAGAGGAAAGAAACGTGCCTGATGGCAAACACTGAGCTGATTACCAGCAGCTGACGTTGTTTGAAACGAGCTGTCGTTGGCTGCCGTGTCGCGCGATGATCACTTTCAGCCATTTGAATTGTTTCTCCCAGACAGATATTTGTGGTGCAGTCAGATTGGAGTTTTTGATTCTGCAACCAGACAAAACAGCGACAACAGCAGTGCAACAAATCAGTCAGTCCTTTGTGTGTGTTTGTTTCACATCAGAAAGCTTCAAGCAGGCCTCTGGTTCTGGATCTGCTGCTTCACTCAGTGTGTGTGTGTGTGTGTGTGTGTGTGTGTGTGTGTGTGTGTGTGTGTGTGTGTGTGTGTGCATAAAGCCCCACATGCCTAATTAAAGGCTGCTAATTTTAACGACAGCACCATCATTAGTGAGTACGCTTCCACACTGGGAGTCGTCACTCCAGCTGACACGGCTTTTTAAAGACTCACATGCGCAACTGGCTTGGCTGTAAAAAAAAAAAGTTTATTCAGATGCGCAACTCGGGACCGAAGCATGCGGCAGACAACAGGCTGAGAAGGAAATGGCCCAAAGCACATGAAACCACGGCAGGCAGAGATGCAGCTAACGGGGCTGAAACACACAAAGATGGCGGCCAGAACCGGTACAAGACACACCAACGAGGGAGTGATGGCTGAAGACATCGCTCGTCTTCACTGTCGAGTCCAAGGAATCACAGGTGAGAGTCTCCTGAAGGGCTCACAGAGGGGCCACGACCAGTCCTGTGTCGGGAGAAACCACTGTGCTCTGTATGACGGCATACACACAAAAGGTGCTTGTAATTGGAGGCATTACGCTTTATTGTGCTTCACATAAAGTGTACCACTTGCTCAGCCTCACCTGCTGTGAAAGCCCCTGACCTCCCAGCTTCTCCTTCACACACAGTGACTTCTGTATGCCCACCACCCTCCAGGCCCTCTGAATGTCAATTGCGGGCTGCAATTTGCCGACCGATCTCCAGAATCCCACGGCGCCGATAGCGCTTAAAGTGGACCGTCGTGCGCTCGGCTTAGTGGAAATAAAACACCAGAGAGAGAGAGACTTTCTCTGTTGGCCAGTTGCCGCTGATAATTATTGAAACTCACATACACTTAATGCAAAAGTGGACGTGAGGACGGCAGATGGCAGGGCATCTTGAAAAAGAGTGACTTCAGGAAAGGGCCAATCACAGCCCAAGCAGTCTCCGGGGTCTCTGTCCCCTTGACAAAGAGTTAAAATTACCACCACTACAGGTTGGTAAGACCTGTTTTTGCACCTTGTACAATTAACCTGTTTCCGTCTGTTGTGTTGTGATGTGCTATGAAGTCCCACTCTTCCTTTGCCCCCCCCCCTTATTTTTTTTAAAGCAAAGCTCAGAGCCTTCAGATGTCAGTGAAAGATGTGGGCACTGCGAGCAGTGAATTCAGATGGAGGCTGCAGACGTTTCTCTGGTTTCCAGTCTCAGATCACAGCGGAGGACCTCCAATTATAAAGCTGCTGTGGGATGTGGCGGTGTCAGCCAGGCCACGCGCTCTCCTGCACTCGGAAGCTGGGAGGCGGCAACTGTTTGCTTGGACAGCACTTACTGCTGCCACAGCTTGACTCGTAGAAGTTCCTTAATGAGTTAGATGAAAACTGTGCAAACTTGGCTCAGGCAAATGAGGCGCGGGAAAGCAATAGATAAACAGAGGGAGTTGACAGCTTGAGGAAGAGCAACAGAAACGTGGCGCGGAGGAAACGGAGCCACTCCGGCTCTGTTTCTTATCTGCAGACACACTCAGACCATC
Source organism: Malacoctenus tetranemus (assembly GCA_032274765.1). NCBI lineage: Eukaryota > Metazoa > Chordata > Actinopteri > Blenniiformes > Labrisomidae > Malacoctenus > Malacoctenus tetranemus. Next base: position 11,713,233 of record JAUESF010000002.1, read on the forward strand.
TTGGAGGAATTATATCCCCATCTAATTGGTTCAGCTTAATTCATGCACACCACCGCTATACGTTTTCAGCGGAAAGCCCCACCTGCATCCTAATCCTTCTGTCTAAGCGATGAGTTAATGGGAACGATCAGGGTTTCACATGAGCAGAGCCCCGCGGCTCGGATAATCTGCAGAGATACAGTTTCTTTCCCCACAGCGGGTGCAGCAGGCCCAGGCTGTTGGCTTTTAGGAGCACTGCCAGAAGCTTCCAGGTGACCGGAGGAACGCGTCACTGTTCAAGCCCAAGCTGGGACGGAGCACTGCGTCTGCGTCCAGCAGCAGCAGGCATCTGCGCCTAGCGAGGGAGCTCTGATGGAGGAGCCCTCCTCCACCTGCCAGCAGCAAACAGCAGCCGGACACAGCGAGGGAGCTGCTCTGAATCACACTGAAGCTGGAAACAACACTGAAGTCCTGCGCTGAAGTCTGTTGGAGACCAGGTTGTTTTCACTTCTTTAAATCAAGAGTACAGTACTTTTACTGTACTCAAGTACAAATTTGTAGTACTCTTTCCACCATTGATTTGTTCCTCTGTCAGCTGTCATTGGCAGCACACTGAGGATCTCACATACACCTGCTTCCATGAGTCGAACGCTCTGCTGTGAGACACCTTCCTGTCTGAGCCCCTGTGATGCGTTGTTTACGGGCTGGTCATTAGAGGGCAGGTTCTCTGACAGGCCTCCTGGTGGTGCTGTCGGATGGGACGCGCCTTCAGGCAGGCTCAGGTCAGCCACTTGACTTTGATACGCCAGCAGTGGAACTAACACCCCCCCCCACGACTCAGAGGAGGATGTTTAAACCCAGCAGAGGTGTCCAAAGTTGGGCAAAGGTTGCAGAATAAACACTCATTATAAATCCAAATAATGACCGTGAAGAGCGGCTTCACCTCTTTTATTACTCACTTGCTCATAACACAGAGGTTAGTGAGAGTTTTTCTTTAGGTTTTTTTCAGCTCTGTTTCTATCTCTGCTATAAATTCTTTATGAACTTGAAGAGGATGCAAAACACTTTGAATCGGCCGTGTTGCTTCCTGTGTGTCGGGACCCACAACTAACCAATAAAGCTTTATGAATTATTAAAAATCAAAAACAAACAAATCTAAGAGAGTCGATGCTGAACGACCGTCTCTGCCCATCGCATCTTGTTGCGCTGTTTGTAGATGTTGTTTTGCTGAACACGGGTGCCTGAGTGAGACATGGAGCGACGCAAGCCTCCACAGCCCTTGTCATCAGGTTTGCTCAGTGTGTTTGAGCGGTGTGTACGAGCAGGCCAACTGGTTTTCACATCAATTTACGCGCATACAGCTTCATCGTGTGATGTGAAGTGAACAGCCCAGATTACACTTCGAAAAACCCTCCCTGTGTAGTGGAGACTGGCTGTCACATAGTCACTCCAGTAGCAGTAGTAGAAATGTGCACACATGAGTTTTGGACTTGACGTGAAGCACTGCTTGTTTCTGTCTTGATGTATGTTGGCATGGAAACGGTTGTATGGTGTGTTCTTGTACATGGACACCCTTCGTACCCGAGGCCCCTGTCTGCACAGCCCTGCAGCAGAGTCCCAAACGACAGCAGCTGGGAAAGTGGATTTGACTCCGGGAACTCCAGAAGGTGCCACTCCACTCGTCATGACAGCCGCAATGATGGGGACGTCAATAGTAATGATGAATAATCATTTCCACAACGGGCTGAGAAATGATCCTCATCTAGTTCCACCTCCTCCTCCTCCTCCTCCTCCTCCTCTGTGTCTCCAGACAGGAGGGAGGAGATGGATGGAGAGACGAGTGAGGGAGAGGAGACGAGTGCCTTGATGGCAGCGTCAGCGGGGAGACGGAGGCGGGCGGGCTGATGACAACAGGATTGATTTGTGACAGTGTGGTCGAGGAGAGGAGCAGGCAGCACATTTAGGTAGTGAAAAGATTCACGATGATCATCAAGCATCTGACACACACACACACACACACACACACACACACACACACACACACACACACACACACACACACACACACACAC
>JAUESF010000002.1:11720656-11730716 GCA_032274765.1 Malacoctenus tetranemus
ACACACACACACACACACACACACACACACACACACACACACACACACACACACACACACACACAAACACGCGCACACCCGAGCCCTTCCTACAGAAATGATTATGCTCTGGTGGCTACAAAGGTGATGGATATTGAATGTTTGCTGACTGCGGGGCGATGGCTGCCTCCCGTGAAGCCTGCTACGCGCGGCTAATTGAATGGCTTATTTATTCTCTCTGTTTTGTATAAGTGTGCAGAGATTTGTTGGATTTCCTCATTGCCCGTCTGCTTATAGAAGCGCCAGTCGATACAAAATCCATTTCCAGGCCCCGAGGTGAAACCTTACATCTCACGTGATAATTATGATCACTTCTTATCGAGGTGACAATGCATCACTTTTACCAGGGAAACAGCTCCCTTCAGCTGTGTCGCAATTCGCACACGCGGCATCACGTCGCAGTGATTTGCTTGCATGAAACAAACATTTCAGGCGTGTGGGAGTCGTCTTGCTGCCTTATGAGAAGAGCTGTGTTGTGCGTTTAATTGTCTGTGGGTGTAAACGTGTTAGAAATTTCAGATTCATGTGCAGCGTGGTGGCAAAAACCATCCAACTTCACTGGGATTTCACCAGCGACTTGTGTTTGAGATCAGATGCATAATAAAATGTATCTGCTTTCATAATGAAACCTGCACAAATGCGAGATAGAGAAGAGAAGAGATAAAGCAAGCGGACAAAACCGGATCTGAACTTATTATGAAATGTTAGAAAAAAGGGATAAAGGTGAGATGGAGTGACCAAGTGGGTAAATTACAGATTAGGGTGCTTTTTTTTTTTTCCTGCGGTGTAGTATAAGCGTGTCACAGATAGGGTGACCTCTGACCTGCCACCAGGGACTGTGAAGGTCGGCGCAGATTAATTCGATGATGTCACCCGTCTGGATGCTGAGTGCTGGACCAGACGTGGGACTCGGCGCGCCGAAGTAGTTCCTGATCACCACCATCTTGGGCAAACCTGCAAGAGGAAGGTGGGTTATAACAACATTACACAAACAGCAAGTAAAGAAACATTTAACAAAATCAGAATATAAAGGAAAAGTCAGTTGTGTCAAATATACATTTAATAATTTCAACATTTATTTTAAAACAATTAATTTCATGAAATCTTCTAATATTTAGTTTGATGTTTAATAAGTCACATTTAGAAACAAAAAAAGAAAAAAAGATTTTATGGCTTCTATCTAATGATGTTGATATTAAGCACAACAGCGCCCTCTCTGGTGAGATGCTGCCTCATTGACAATCCAGCAAAACGCTGGAAGAGCAACAGCAGCTACGGACGGGGACAATGCAGGGAAAAGTTCCATCCATCCACGAGACCTTTTCAGCCCGACTCCCTCAGTGGTGCTTCTCTCGCTCCCACCCCCCCTCCACACGTGCCCGCCCACACGTGTGTTCGACCTCTGGCCCGAGAGGGCGCGCTTGTCATTCGGCGGACGCGCCCGGGCCCTGCTAAACTATTCATGGCTCCATTATAGGTGGTAATGAGGGGGAGGATACATGTGTACACGCACCCGCCGACACACCCCCTCTGTCAGCGCTGTGCTGCCCTTGCAAATCACTTGGGGCCATTATTAATGATCATATTAGAGATACGCAACAGCGCACCCTGGTGCTCTGCGGGCTGTCTGGCCTCGGGATGGAAAGACAAGCAGGACTTAGCTCTGTTTACAGTCCACCGGTGTCCTGAGCTCACTGTCCAGACTGAAATTCAGTTGGAAACAAACTTTTTTTTGTGCTTCGTACTTCCTGCTGCAAGTTTGAGGTTTGTATTGTATTGGTTGTACATCTACACGAAAAGAATTACCTTTTAATCGAGCTGCATTTGCCTGCAAGCAGTGACCTCCGTCAGCACTATTTGATTCCAAGCAGTGGCCAGCTTTGATCCCATTATCCACCCAGAAATCACTGCGACTGAACTGTAACGTCATTATGAACCGCTCGCCCATGCCAAAGCAAACAAATCCCAATGGGCGCGATACAATCAGAATTAAGTGTGCATATCTGTCTCTGCACTGGAGGGACAAGGAGGGGAGGGGGGAGGGGGGCTGCACCACGAAACGCAGAGAAGAATAAAAGAAACAACCCAGTGACAGCACGAGAGAGGAGGTGAAGCGAAAGGCGAACAACAGAGGAGTCAACAGCATTGTACTGAAAGCTAATACAGCTATATCGGCCCCGCTCCTCTCTCAGGATCGGTTCCAGCGCTGTGCCACAGTGGCTGGCAGCACCGACGTGCGCCAGCTCGCCTGAATGGGACTTCTAAAGACACGGGGGGGGGGGGGCGTGGAGAATTGAGTCTCGGGGGCACGAATTGCATTCGCCGTCCGCGCAAGGACGGAGCCACGTGCGAGCGCACCTTTTTTTGAAAGTAGACAAAGGGAGCGAGCGCTGAAATATTATGAAACGCCGAAGGGCCGGGGCAATCAAATGCCTATTGATTTTAATGCGTCTTCAGTCAGAAATGATTTTCCCCAGTATAATGGATGGAGGGGTGGAAAAATGAGTGTTGAAGCCAGGTTTATGGGAGATTAAAGGGCCTCGGCGCAGTTTAGCCGCACGCACACGCACGTGGGGGGTCGGGGGGGGGGCTGGAGGGAGCACTGCATGTCGGTCGTGTTCTCCGGCAGAGACGCTGAGATCAAGGCCCAAAGGGGTGGGGGAAGAAAGTGGGGAAAAGGGCGCCTACAGTTCACTGTACATGGACTCTTTTCAGTCGAGCAGACTCTCTAAATTTCCATAAGTAGCTACATCACATGTAACCAAACACTGTGTTAAGGCGCCAGCAGCTTATATCAGTGTTGAGGGTTGAGTTGGTGAAGAGAAAGATGTGAGTGGGAGGATGTGAAGAGATGTTTTTAGGGTCTCACCTGCGTCTCGATCTTTGCCCTGTGAAAACACACCATAAAAGTCACAATCGGAACAAAAATAAAGAGGCACAGAGAAGTACAAACATGCACACAAAGCACATAAACGCAGCATCGTCTGGCTGGAAATGGGTTAATCCACCAACTCAGAGCAAACTCTTCACTTTTTTTTTTTTTTTCTCCGAGCGCCTCACCTACTAAATCAAATATTAGGGCTCGCACACTCACACACACGCACACATTTACAGCTGCACACACAATTAATATTTTAACCTGACCTACTATCTGTGACACGCGGGCCACATGCTGCTCGCCTTGCATGTATTCATGTCGCATGCACTGACACTATGAGCTGAGCCGCAGCAGAAATAACTGGGGAGTTTGCAGAGAGCAAGAAGAAGGACTTTTTTCCCCCCACTGCGATTCTGTTGCATCCTCTGTGACGACAAATGATGAGCTATTGTATTCCCCCCCCCCAGCGATAATCGGGGTTATCACTGCTGACTCCACCACTCAGGGAAATCATGTGTGTGTTTCATCACGGCAGCCCCTCAACATGTTGTTTGTTTCTTTTACACACCTGCGTTTTAGGTTTGAACTCAGGACAATGCGACCTGATGGAGTTAATGGTAAACTACCAGGGTGTGATTTGTTTGCAGGACCAAGGCGTCTGAAGGCCTGGTCTACTTAAGGTCTGTGCAAGTAAAAGAGAACATACTTGATATTTGGCACAAACAGCAGTGGAAGCTGACCTAATTAGAGGCTTTCACGAAGAATTCAGTCAATTCAGGTAAGTCATTATGCAGGTTTATAGCCTGTAACCCTCATGACTCATTTACTTACGGCTTTGCACTGGAACTTCATGCAATATACACTGGACTCAGTGCAAAAAAAAAGTGCATTTATTAAAACAGAAAAATGATAATAAGAAACAGCACGCAGTGGTGAAAGACACCCCGTGCACAAGGTTCGCCCTCTGCCACAGGGAGCAGCTGCAGTCTAATTTCCTGATTGGGTGGGGGGGTGTTTGCGAGCACTGCAGCAGCGGAGCGGGCGGGCGGCTTCAGAAACAGCAGAAACAACTCCGGCTAAATCTCCCCAAACATTGTAGTTCCTGGTGTCAGGTGGGGATGCAGCAACTAAAGTCAATTGGGGTCTCCTTGGCAAATAGCTGCAGGAGAGTGCACTCTTCAAAGTGCAGCAAAGGCTTTTGGAAGGAAGGCACACACACACATACACACACAGACGCTACACACATCAACAGTAGCAAGCCCACACGCACGCACACACACACACACACGCACGCTCTCAGCAGCAGCTCACCTGAGTTCTGACGAAGCCGGAATCTGAAAGAAGTTTGAGAACAGGCATAGTGAATGACGGGTTAGCCGGTGCACGCAAACACTCGCACACACTCATCGGGACCAGGCAACACTCCCTCATTAGTGGAGACGGCGGACGCTGGTGTCTGACCGCGGTTCACTTTGTTTTGCTGCGCTGCCACTGCCTGACAGCCGCGATTGGAGGAGGTAACGAGGCGAAAGGTGGGTGTGGAGAGGGAGGGGTGGGAGGGGGAGGGGGGGGCTAAACCTGTGGTTTTTGCTCCACCAGTTTCTTTCATTGGCTCCCTCAGGGATGAGTTACACCCCCCCTCAACACACACACACACACACAAGTACACACCTATTGCACAGAACAACACTTCACTTCAGGTGCGTGCGCGGAGCGCGGTTACATAAACGCGCGCGCATACCTTCACGCAGGTACACTGGCACCAAGCCACACACACAAACACACACGCCTCTTTTTTTCTCAGTGGGCCTGTTGTTCCTAAAGCGACCTTTGACCTGTAACACAAACACACAGCGAGGGAGCTGATAACAGAGACTAATGCAGGTAAACAACGCCTTATCTTTGCCTCTTCCACACGCGCGCGCGCACGCATGCTCGTGCAAGCAAACAGAGCACGCATGCACATTGCGATCCTGTGATTTAGTGTTTGTAGAAGCCCTGCTGGTGTGTTGACTAAATCTATTTATTGTGGCGCCTCTCTGAGCGGTCGGAGTGAATGAAGTTCGACGCTGATGCAAAACGAGCACCAGTGAAATGAGGAAGTAAAGCAACGGCTTTTGACAAATTCAGCATTATTTTTTTGCAAAGAAAGTTCCAGACCTCTTGAAAATGTTGGTCCAGATCCCTGCATCAGCAGGGGGTTGAAAGAGAGAGAGGGGGGGGCTGAGGTGGGGGGGTTGGTTCCTGAGTGGAGTAATGAGAGGGCAAATTCAAACCAACATCCCGGCCTTCACAGCTTCGCGCTCCGCCGCCGCCGGTGTCGCCTCAATCCACTCAGGCACGCGGCGTGCCCAGGTGGGCCTGGCAGCGGCGTTATTGCCTCGGCGACCTGATCGCGCCGTGACAGATGCCAGGTCCAACAGGAGCTGGCAGCTTGCCACGGGGAATACAAACACGCGCAACCTCGCGCGACTGCGACAAAGCGGCGTCGCTGGTGCAGCGTTTTTTTGTTGTTGTTTTTTTTTGTCGCTGGGCCGGAGCAAACTTGTGCTTTTTTTTTTTTTTTATTTGCGAAGGGTGTTTGAAAAAAAAAACAAAACAAAAACAACAAAACAGTGTTTTTTCGGGGGAGGACGAAAAAAAAAAAACTTCCACAAACAAAAAGAGTAAATTTAGTTTTTTCACCTCCTCGCGCTCCCTCTCTCTCTCTCTCTCTTTGACACACACGTCTCGACACACACCAACCGAGAGGACACGTTGGGCTGGTTTCTGAAGGCCCCCTCCCTTTTATTTTTTTTTTCCCAACCATTCCACGTGTCTGAAGTTTCCCTCCATCTCTCCGAGCTGTCAGCGCTCCTGCGCAGGGAGCTGAGTGACGGATACACAACAGGGGCGTAATAAAAAAGTCAGGAGTTTCTTTAAGAAACTCCTCAGCAAAGCTACTATTAGGCTTTGGGGACGTGCGGCGCGGCAAACGCGGTGACATTGCCTTTACGGTGCTCTGAAGTGTCAAAACCACCCAGGGAAGCGAGGGGAGGGGGAGGGGAGGAGGGGGGGGGCTTTTGAACGAGTATCTGCGATACCGATCGAATACTTGGGTGACCTTGCTTGAGAGACGTAAGGACGCGGTGTAAAGTTCTGATTTATTTAGAGCTAGCCTGCGTCTTCTCCAGCAACCCTGCATTTGTTTTTTTTGCAGCTTTTCTTGTGATCACGCGGCAGCTAAATCTCGCCCCCCCCTCCCCACCTATAATTTGTCGCAAGACGCTCGTATATCAGGCTTTTATGTGCCATTGTGTCTCGTCCATCATCGCGCTCATTGTGCCATAAAAGCGCGATGCCATTTGTACAATTAGATTTAATGTTCCCTTCGAACAACATTTTGTTCGGTGGCTGGTTGTTAGGATGTGGCGGACCAGGCGACGCGAGGCCGCGCAGTTAAAAACAAAACAACGTACCTGTTTTGCCGCAGCAGCCGAAGCGGCCCAGGCATTCTTTATGGGCGCCCAGGCCGCACTTGGAGCACAAGTAGCCCTGGTTGAAGATGCCCCTGCAGACACAGGAACAGGAGGATTCAGTGTATAGAGCGCTATATAGGATACACACAGTTCTAACAGTGTAGAGAATGGAGGGGCTGGGAGGGGGGGTGCATAACAGTGCAATGCTTTGGAGAAGAAGTGAGTCTGATTTGCAAGTTCGGAGCGAGTTGGAAAGTTGTGGAGTGGAGAAGCAGGATGTCTCTTTGAGTCCAAGAATGGCAACACACACCCACACCCACTCACACCCACGCACACACACACACAGCTGCGTGTTGTTCTGTCACCCTTTGCATAACCATCTCAGAGGCCCTTATTAAAGCGACATGAAACAAAAGGCGGATCGCCAGCCACAGGTTTGTTGAACGTCTTTGACAGAACTGCGACAGAGTTAATACGCAGCAACTCTGCAGACAAGACACTGAAGCAGGAGGTAAACCATTAGCACTCTGCGCTAACAGAGTGTGAATTTTCCTTTAACTACACCTGCAAAAGATTATTTCCTTCATATATAACTAAAGAACGTAGAAGTTCAAAACTGCCCTTCGGTTCAGGGTGCGTTCAGAACCACGATGCAAAATAGAGTCGTCCGAGAAAAAAGTGGCTCCTCCAAAGGAAGCTGAAGAAAAACACTTTTTTCAAGCAGCTCCGTCCTAAGAATACACTCCACATATCCTCTGTTATTCTTGTTTTCCCTCCTATTTCATATCCAGGAGACGCTGCCGAATCCACCGCCTGCCTCTGTATATTCACAGCGCAATAATCTCCCCCCCCTCCCTCGCCCGCACCCCCCCCCCCCCTTCCCCGCTCCCCACCCGGCGCCTCGGAAAAAAAAAGAAGAAGACGTGCTGAAGTGTGACAGACATTTTCTTCTCGCCGCCGTCGCCGGGGTGAAGCCGTTCAGTCGTTCCTGCGGCGCGCGAGACCACGAGGCGCAGTCCTCCGGGCGCCGATACCATTCAGCGAGACTCAAAGGGAACTTTTTGTGCGCACGCACAGAGGAAGAAGAGGGGGTGTGTGGGGGGGGGGGAGTCACGGCGGAGTGACGAATAGATTGTTGAGGGTACGCTGGAGAGGAGCGGCGAGAGCCGAGGCCTTTCAGGAGGAAGCCTGACAGTTGTTTAAGAAAGGGAGGAGGGGGGGGGGGTCCGCGCCTCGTCCCCGGTCTTCAGGCCTTGAAGAGGTTCGGCGCTGCACAGTTGCGTGTCTGCATGACAATGGGGGGAGGGGGGGGTCTTACCTCAGCAGCATGTGGCAGGAATTGCAGTACGTGATGCGTTCGAAGGTGTGCATGCGGAACTCGTGGTAGTTGTTGGACGCGTTCTCGGGCCGGATGTTCGATCTGGACGAGACAAAGAAAAAGTCCAAACTTGACACTGAACCGGAGATTCGAGCAAGAAGTTTAAAGTGTCTCAAGGAGAAGTCATGATTAATGTGTTCAGCGTGCACCGCTTCAATTTGATCGAACTTTCGCTCCAACTGAAACAGCTTGAATCCACAGCACTACAGCAGTAATCAGCTCCAATAAATAATGACCACAGGACGTCTTTAAGTTATTTTTTCAGTAAATTGCTGATCAAGATTCGTCATTTTTTGCAGACAGATTTTATAAAGTTGTGTTTTCTGATAAAAAAAAGGCAGTTTTAAGGCAAAACAGAAACTTTTTTATCCCCACTTATAATTGCGGCTAACAAACTCCTCCATGGCTGCAGTTATGTCTCGCTGATACAGACTCTTTGAAGTGGGAAGAGGAGAATAGCGAGCAGACAGGCAAGGTCTACTCCAAGTGAACACAAGAGGTGTTCTTGGCCCCCTGGGACACGACTGTGTGTATGTGTGTGTCTGTGTCTGTGAGTGTGTGTATAAAGAGAGAAAAAATAGACAGAAAGACAGACGGAGAAACTGTCCAAGGTGTCTGTACATCCAAATGTAAGAGCGCCCTCCTCTTGTTTGTCCTCTTGTTTACATGAGCTCTTTCTGCTGAATCTGCACAGGTGCTCCTCCATAAACAGAGCTGATTAGTCAAACTGCGGGGCGATGACGTGTTCTCAGGGAAAGTAGGCCAAACAGGGCAGAGATGGAAGAAAGTGCCAGTGAAGAAGGCTGTTTTTTTTTCTTCCTACTGAGGCCGAGCCGGTGGGGGAAGTGTCATTAGCTGGATCGCACCGCTAACTAGACAGGAGGTCAGTTTACACTGGAAGAGCCTGAGAGGTTGTGAGGTTGTGAATGCGTCGGAGCAGAGTGATCATGACACCACACGCCCCTCCGAAGCATCACTGGAGATATTACAGTTTACACTTGTGCAGCACACAATCATGAGTCCCAGGCTGAATTTGGTTTGCACCAGTCGAGCAGCAAAACAGCAGGCGGCCCGGGAGTGAAGGCATCGAGCGCGAGAACAACTGCTCGCAGATCAGCTGCCGAGCACCGCTGCGGGAGCGTGCGGTGTGTTGTTTTTTTTTTTTCTCTTCCTGGCGACGCCTCTCGCAGCTTGTTAACTGAGAAAGCGCAGACTTAATCGAGCGCGCCGCTCCTGCTTTGTCAGTCTCACATCTGACACAACGCTGCATCTCCTTCATCCTCACCTCCTGATCAGGCCCTGTCAAATTCTGCTAAAAACCTGAAAAAGCAGCTTCACATTATCTGTCCTTTTTTTTTTAAGATTCCCACCAATTCTTCTCCGTGCGCTGAACTCAATGACACTGCCGCCAAAGCAGGAGGAACACTGACTGAGTCCAATGCAAGTTACCAGAGAAGAGCCTGAGAGCATTTGAATCTTACAGTGTATTTTTTTCTAATCTAGCAACAATCATGAGATTGACTTTGTCCACGAGTGCGTGTGTTCCTCTGCACTCGTGCCCTGAAAAACACTGAAATGACGAGTGAAGCACGCAGTCTATGGTTTTACCTGGCAACAGATTCTCCATGCACTCCATCGCCCCTGATGACTAAAGTGATTGTAATTGTAATTTAACAGCATCACAGCTTTATTTCATGGCTCCAAATGTGGGAATTGAATCCTGCTCCACTGCGAGCCCCCCCACTGTACACGGAGCAGCCCTCACATGAGCGCGTGACTCCGAACAGACCCTGTGTTTGCCGGTCAATCGAGACCTTTGTTCTTTGTAGGAATCACTGTTTTTTGTACAGTTACATTGTCGAAGACGGGACGATTGGCGGCGTGTTCAAGCATCGGTCGGGGGCCCTTCGTTTTCGACTCCCCCCCCCACCGTCACTCCGTTTTGTCGCTCTCACAACCGGACTTGTCAGTCGCTTCGAGGAACTCTGGATGCGGTCCAAGCTGGAGACTGGTTGATGCAGTCAGACAACCTCACGCTGGAGTGTCAGATTTGGCACCGGCACATCTCAGCACCTTATCGCGTCTGCGTCGACGCGCCGGGTCACTCGTAAATCAAAGAATGGCCGTGCTCGCACAACAGGACGGGGCGGTGTTTTTGGGCGTTTGCTTTTAATGAGGAAGCAAAAGACAACGGAGACACGCGAACACACACACCGTCTTATCACACCGTCGCAACAACTCACATGGCCATGCCAAACTGCTCCAGCCACTTCTTTTTCAGCTCTTTGGTCTTGAAGAAGAACTCGA
>JAUESF010000002.1:11922296-11932565 GCA_032274765.1 Malacoctenus tetranemus
TGCTGCTGCTGCTGCTGCTGCCAGAACTCCTCACGCTCCCCCGCGAGCCGATCAGCTGAGGCGTTATTAGGCGCGACCGTCTTACACAACGCGGAGCGACAAATCAGATATTCAGACACACAAAAGAAAAGAAAAAGAAAGGCCTTCATGCGTGTGACTGACTTTGCAGCCCGAGGTTACAAATGTAAGTAGGTTACGAGTCACTGTCTGGGTTCGCCGCGCACACATCACCCTTTATTGAACGATGAAATACTGGGGGAAAAAAAAAAAGGTTAAGCTGTCATTAGAGTCTCGGCTGCTTGATCTCCTAAAGCGGCCGCTCCCTCTCTGGGATCCTGGGAGACGAGGGGTGGGGTGGGGGGGGCAGAGGATCTAAGCGGGGGCCCTAAGGCGTCGCTTACTTCTCCGTCGTGACGGAAAAAACGTCTAAATAAGGAGAATCCGAAGCAGACCTGGAAACTGCTCAAAGCTTGGGTCGGGCTTTGTTAGAGTGGAGGTGATCACCAGAGTTTGGCTTCACTACGATGTTGGAGGAAGGTAGATTACGAGGCTCGACCCACATGACCGGCGAGGTCCCGAAATACACGTTGCGTCAGAGGAGACACAAGCGCTAATCCTTCGTCGCGCTCCCAGAACAAGGCGTTCCCTCAGCAGGGTTGTTTACACCTTTTTTTTTTTCGGCGTGCCGGGGATTAAGGTTATGACAGCATCTGACGGGCTGGCGGGGAGGGGCCGGGCCTCCCCAGGTGCAACCGTGCACTCATGCACGCGCACTCATTCGCATGCAGAGGGGGGCGGAGGAGAGCTACGGTCGCCCCCGCCGAGGTCGGCGCTTCTGTCGGTGGGCGGCCCGTCTATTTCCAGTGGCAACGCAGTGGGCAGGAGCGTGTGGCGATTATCTCACCGCATCTCTTCATTTTTTTTTTTGCCGTCGGAGAAGTGTGAAAAAAAAACAAACTGCAATTTAAAAAAAAAAAACATGCTTTTCCCTTCTCCAAACTGGCAACCCGACTCGAAAACGTGCTTATGTAACCACCAAAAATACATGTGCCCGCAATAAACGAGGTGTTTACAAGATGCTGCTACCGAAGAACTCCAAAGCGCCGCTCGCAACGGCAATCGAGGGACTCGCGGCGGTCGTCCCGCTCCTGCTCCCGCGCCGCCGCCGCGGCTTTTTATCAGCCGAAACTCCGAGACGGCGATTTGTGTGGAAGCCGGTGGCCTGCTGCCACCAGAACAATGCTCATTTCAGCACCTCGGCCCTTGCCTGTTGCGGCTGGTATTGGATCCAACACCCCGCTGATACCCCGAAGCATATGTCTGTTTTTATTTGCTGTGGAGCAAACACATTTATTTTCTGACAGCGGTGAAGAATCCCCCCCCCCGCCCCTCCCTTTTATTTTTTCCCTTTTGTTTTGTTTTATCTCGATGCCAATAAAACGCAGCATAAAGATGTTTTTCTTCTGGAATTATTTGCTGCAGTTTGGCTTGTTTGTCTAAAAAAAATATACAGCAGATCGAAGTATCAGATGCGGCCAGAGAGTTAAGCCTGCACTTTATTTCACTGCATTTATTTCCCTGCAGCTTGTGACGCCTGCACATACTGTAGATGTTTATGTTTGCACAAGACAAAGAACTTAGAGTAAAGTTTAAAGGTCTGTTTGTGCAAAGTTTGAGTCACAATCTTATTTCCCTTCTTGTAGACAAACACTTGTGACATTTGCGTGAAAACGTGTTCTGTACGTCGCCTGTCAGACGACGCGCAGGGCTAAAAAAACCTGTGGACGGACTGCTGTCACCGCTGCTCCTTGAACACACTGAGGTGGACTTACGGCATCGTATTTCACAGACGCACGTTACGAAGCGCGTTATGGAATTTATGTATCGTTTCATCGGGAACGTTCTTCATGTTCGTCGACCGGCTTGTGCAATATCACGCTGATGTATTACGCCGCGTGTGCCGCGCCATCCTGTTGCATCATGTGATGTGTAATGTCAACTGTCAGCCAGCATCCTTGAGATAAACTGCCAGCAATGCAATAACCTTGAGATTGTATGTTTGTGTGTTCCCTTTTGTTTCCTGCTCTTTCACATCTTAAAGCACTACAACACAGTTGTGGGGTCACATCTACCTGGTTGAAACAAAAGAGACCCAAAGAAGCCTCTGCACTTTTTTACGATTAGGTTGAGGTCAAAATTAGATTTATTGTCCCCGAGGTGAAGGCGAGGCGCCTCGTCGTCGTGGTGAGAAAGCGAGGGGGGGGGGGGGGGACGCGTCGTGTCAAGAAGGAGTCCCGATAAAGAAAAGGCTGCGAGTGTTTCTCTACAGATCACTGCGAAGGCTTGACCGCCTGTGTCCTCTCACAGAGTCTCCTCCTTACAGTAACCCCACCACCATCAATACCGCTCCGGCTCCGGCTGCCCGAACGACGCCGGACGTCCCCGAGAGCCGCGCGGACACGTGTTTCCAGTAGGAGACAAAGATCTGCTCCCGAGGAAAGAGAAAAAAAACATCTGAATCTCCCCATTTATTTTCTCCGGGAGATAGAGAGAGGAAGCGGCGGAGCCGGCCGATGGAAGGGCAGAGATAGAGACTGAAGGGCGGAGGAAAGATTAAAAAGATTTACAGGAGTGGCCGAATGTGAAAGTGAGGCTTTCTGCGCCGGCTAACCTTGAGAGAATAAAGAATTGCTTAACTTTGCCTTTGATTTATCAGGAGCTCGGGGGTCCTTATAGACTTCACAAGAGAGTTTATCATCCCGTATCTGAGGTTGTTTTTTTGCATTAAAAATACCAAATAAATCAGAAAAGGTAAATAAATACATTTTCCCTGTATGCCGATGACAGCACTTTTTCCGTTACAGAGGAACTCCAGTGGAACTGAGACCTTCACCCAGAGTTTTAGAAGTAAAGTTTACTTTTGAAAAGCTTTAGGGTGACAGGAAGCAATGGAAATGTTCATATGCATGAAAACGTGAAAAACTAACCCAACAGAGGTCAAAATAATTAGATAACCGTAAACCAAAGTTATACATCGACATCTCCACCAGCTTGGACGTCTGGGGAGCTCATTCTAACAGTCCGTCACTTTGCAAAGATGTTCTGGATCCGTTGATTTAACTAGACAGTAGAATCATTGGAAGCGGAGTTGAGCGATTGATCTTGTCCGTCATTATCCTTGAACTCTGCTCAGAACTTCACACAAAAAGAATCGATTCAGCCGCTAAGAGACGGACAACACCACCGACAAACAAAAAAACAGCACAATAAAGCGACTCGCTGGAGTGAGACGCCACAGCTGACCGCCTCCACGAGGAGAAAATCTTTACAAAAAGACCACAGGCACTTCCCTGCGACGAGCCTGGGAGCAGGGGCGAACGAGCTCCTCCCCCTGGCAAGCGCTTCCAGACCAGCTTCGTAAAAACTCCGTCCAAACAACATACAGACGCATTCTTTCCAACATTTGGAGAAACACGCACAGTGATTTTAATGTCTGGACAACAAGGCCAAATTGCTCTTCAATCTGCGGGAGCGCCGGCTGTGAAATATCTCAGCCTGCCACGAGGAACCGACGGCAGAAGGAAACACCATCGAGTCAATCAAGCAAATACGGCGCGATCGTCCGCTCCCTTTTCTCAGTGCATAGTGGGTGGTGGTGGTGGTGGTGGAGGGGGGGGGGGCGCAAACACATTCCAATCGAGATTTGCGTTTACTCTTGTTTTGCCACTTACTTTTTGTCGTCATTATTATTTCAACGGCGCTCTGGAAGCGCATCAAGCGACGCTGCCAGCCGAAACCTAATGGAGCGGCGGCAGCAAGAATGACAACAACGGAGGGAGAGAGGCAGGGTGGAAGAGACAGAGCGCGGCGCTTCCTCCTCGTCACCCAGTAGGAGTAGCGGCCTAAAAATAAACCTGCAAGGACACCATATGCTCTTGTACTCCTCCTCGACTGCGCCTCCTCCCCCCCCCTCCTCCTCCTCCTCCTCCTCCTCTCCCGCGTCGTACCTGCTTCGACATCGGAATATTTTCTTTCCTGTCTGTTTTCTCACTCTCTCTCAACCGACCGACAGACGCCGCTCCGCACCACCACGCTGCCCTCCTGCTTGGGAGTAAATAAACAAATAAATGAATGAATGAAGGCTTTTCGTCCATCGAAACTCTAAGTTCACGATCCGGGAAGAGGATCCGATCCCCAGCCACCTTGCTAGTCAACACTGGGGGTGAGGGATGGACTTTTCCCACACTGCCATCAATCAGGTCAGCTGATCGATGCTGAGCCAACTATCTCCCCCATCAGCCGCTCATCAATCTCTCGTTCGGTGTCTGATCCTCTCATTACCTGGAGAGAGATGAATTCCGGGTGTATTTTTCCCTCCTGCCGGCGCTGTGTTTTCCTAACCTCTTTGGCTCATTTCGGAGTGGGGGGGGGCAGGGGTGAAGAACATAATAAAGCCCAGGAATCTCTCATTTCCTGTGTGTAGGTCCTCGCTCGCATGGCGTGTTGTTACATAGTTTTTCACTGATATTACTGGAGGCTGGAGGTCCTCAAAGACATACCAGGCCTTATAAGTCACCCGCGGGCCAGGACTGGGTGTTTGTGTACAGTCATGGCATGCAGTGACGCCGATCGCACCCCCCTTCCACCCGCCCCACCCCTCCCCCTCGGTGCCAAGCTTTTATTTTCTCTCTGCATTTATTTGTTTGTTAAAAAAAACAAACAAAAAAAAAGCAAACAATCAGCCTCAGTGTGACCGAGAGTCCAAATGCAATCCACCTTATCTGTTCCTGCGTGAATCGCTTTGATTTCTCACAAAGGAGGTGTGGGGGGGGGGGCACGGCGGTCTCAGCCCAGCCGAGATGACCTTGTGATAAAGAACAGAGGGGCGCGCGCTTGTTCGTCTCTTCGGTCACGCAGGAATTGAAAGCCGAACAAGAACAAAAAGACGGAGAGGATTGCAAAAAAAAAAGGAGAAAAAAAAAAACCTGGCTTGCGCAAATGTTCTCTCTCTCTCTCTCTCTCTCTTTCTCTCTCTCTCTCTCTCTCTCAAGAACGGCGGCGGCACGTAGAGATCTGATGAAAAGACAATCTAATCAGCTTCATCTGCAGCCGCGCTCCTCTCCTCCTCTCCTCCTCTCCTCCTCTCGTTCTCGCTAAATCTTCCCACAATCGTGTCCTCTCTCCCCTCCAGCGCTCTTGCCTTCACATCCCAATGTTCTCTTTCCATGTTTAATGCAATTGTGTTTCATCCTCTTACCAGCCCCTATGTAATTCCCCCCCCCCCCTTCACCCCCCACCCTCCCTGCTTTCCACCTATGACCTGTTTCATCTCCGCCGCTCCCCTCCTTCCCCCCGCGCGTCTCTCCGTCCCTCCACTTATTGATCCCTCGCAGCCATCCATCCATCAGGCGCTAACGCCAAACGGTGGAGGAGTTGCCGAGCAGCTGCAGGAGCTCCAGGACCACTTCTCTCTGTTTTGGCCGTAGGCCGCCGCCGCCTGCGCTCTGAATGGCAACTATTGGCTGTGCATCCAGCTCCCCCCTCCCTTCAACCCACCGCTTCCCCCTGTTGTCTCTCGCCGTGCATCATCCCGGCTAAAATAACACCGGGAGCGATCGCCGCGCAGAAATGTGAGAATTCTCACAGTGTGAGATAAAGTGAAACAGCGTGAGCGAGCGAGACGCACAGAGAACGAGGGGAAGATCAAGGACGCCAAGTGTCAATCACTGCGCTTCATTGTGCAGAAGTGAGCAGTTAAAGCGGGCGGGGGGTGGGGGGGGGTCAACAGGTTTGCGATTACATAACAGTGTGGTTATCTGGCTGGAAGGCAGAGACACACACACACACACACACACGCGCGCGCATACACTTTTGTATACTTCTCTTTGTTATTCCTCTTTTACGCCTCGTTAGCAGCTGTGAACAAATATGACACA
The DNA here is from genome assembly GCA_032274765.1 of Malacoctenus tetranemus. Classification (NCBI taxonomy): domain Eukaryota; kingdom Metazoa; phylum Chordata; class Actinopteri; order Blenniiformes; family Labrisomidae; genus Malacoctenus; species Malacoctenus tetranemus. The sequence goes on from JAUESF010000002.1 coordinate 11,928,233, forward strand.
AACGTGGTTTCATTACATTAAGATCCAAAAAACAAAAGCATCTTGAATCTTTAATCAGCTGTGGTTGGATGAATTACTCCTCTGGCAAATCCTTTTCTCAACGACACCACTCAAACACACACACGCGCGCACATAAACACACACACGCTTTAGAGTAAACAAGAGGCAAAAAGGCAGGAGCAGGTTGGAGGGGGGTGAAATCTATCAGTCAGTCTTTGTCAAAGGGATTTTTTTTCCAACTTTAACATCAAACGCTGTGCAACAGTGTGAGTGTTGAGTGTCAGCCTCACTATAATGGGGGGGGCAGTGTGAGGAGCGACCCTGGGGTCTCCTCGTTGTGATACACATGCAACAAGGTGAGTGTAACTGATACAGATATAAGGAGTTCAATTTGCAGTGTTCATAGTACAAGATACAGTTAATGACAGGTCCTGCTCCCTTAACCTGGCCTGTTAAATAGGACCAAACGAGGTTAGAAATAACTCATAAAATTCCTTAATTGTGGATCTCACATTTTAATATTTTGCTTTTTTGGACTGGGTTTGGACCCCCCCCCCCAAATGACTGAGTTATTAGTGGCTGCACAGCTGACGAGTAGATGAGAGTGAAGCCTCTGCAGATGGTCCGCCACAGCCACGGCATGTTTACATGCATGAAGGGCGTGCAGCTGACACTCATTATCAATTAATCATCATCAATTATGCTCCCAGCTAATCACTTGGGCTGACAGACGTCTGAAAAGGAGTTGAAAGAATAACTGAAAAATGACACCCCGGTGTATTTCGCACCGATCGTCTGAAGAAATGAATTTTTGTCATTTCTGTTGAATGGGAACGAAATGACTGAGCCAAGGTTAAACTCAGCACTTTGGTGGTCGTGTCATTTCAGAGTTCATTTGATTTTGAAGTTATAGATCTGCGCTATTTGTGTCGCTGACACATCACCGCGTGCATGTTAAAGGGAGGCAGCAGCAGCAGCTGCGTTCAGCGCGTCCGGGTCTCGTAGAAGGCCATTAGCTAATCGCAATAAGTGCATCATTCTGCTGCATGTGCTAAAAATCCCACTGAATGTAGCTCTGAGTAATCCTCTGTCCTCAGATGCCTGGAAGAGGAGAAGGTGCCTTCAAAACAGCGCGAGTGCGAGACAGAACGTGTACGTGCGAGTACTTTAGCACGTGTATCAGAGTGTCTATCGCCGTGCAGACAGGGGTTAATCCTCCAGCGCGCGCCGGTGACGTCACCGTCCAAAACAACAACAACAATAACAGCGGCGGCGAGAGTCGCCGGGACGACTGATCCTTTCTCGACAAAAGTGTACGAGGGGGGGATTAGGTATGACAGGCACGGGCAGCTTACCGGGCGGCAGCTCATCTACAGCATGCGTGCGTGTGTGTGTGTGCGCCTGTGTGTGTGTGTTTGACGTTAAAACACAATAAAAAGGAAGGAGAGAAGAAAGGAGGAGAAAAAAAAAGAGCGGAAGAAAAGAAGAAGCCAGACATCGTGAGTTGTTCTGAGCTAAAATTACATCACTCCCAGCTGGTCCTCTTCAGCGCGCCGACACGGGGAAAAAAAGCGAGGAGATGGATGATGGATGGATTACAAATCCTCCAAACCGCACCGACTGCCGCGATACGGGTTTATCCATCTCCGCTGCAACAATATCGAGATTAAAAATGAACACTTGCACGCGTGTTTTTATTAAAGCGTGGGACATGTGAAAAATAAACAACAACTTCGCTCGGCGTCCTTGGACACGTGAACGTGGCGCATAATCCCTGCGAAGCGTCGCTTCTTTTAGCGTTCGCGAACATATAAGAACAACATCAAAACAACAAGGTGTTTTGATGCGTGTGTGTGTGTGTGTGTGGCTCCTCACATGCAGCACTAACAGCCTGTAAAAGGCCTCTCGGACTCTCTAAGAGACATCCGAAGGTGTGTGCGGAAGTCGTGCACGTGTGCTCTCGCTCTGAGCGCAGGAGCAGCACACCTGCATCATTGCTTGCTGTGCAGTGATCGGAGCGCCTTCGGAGCGTTAACACTTCCATAAATTTAACAGCTTCTTTCCTTTTTTTTAGCACTTTGCAATAAAGGAGGACTCAGCACATTTTCTGTGATTTGACATGTTGACTTTTGGTTTGAATTGCACACACGCACACACGCACGGAGTCGAGTGAGAGATCGTTTCTTGATCCACGGTTGCGATCGCGGCTGCACACCTCGCAACCAAACAAGGTAGAGTTTAATTATTAGCCGGAACGTGCGAGTTATTACTCGCCGCGCTATAATCTTACAGTTTTTTCGAGCCTCCGCCTGCCAAAAGCTACACACAGCCTTCAGAGGTTGCGCTGTAGCGCGGCGCCAGGAAACAATCTGGCAGGAGTACAAAGTACCTGATAGTGGTAGTAGTTTTTGGCATCGGGATTGTTACGTTTTTCTTTCAGGATATATTCAGCCTCAGCACAAAACGCCGGGCGCCGGGGCCGCTCCGGGCTGTATCTGCCTTCAGGAGCTCGTCTCTGTGTAAAGCTGGTCATCATGCAGGAATAAAAGCACCCCGCCCGCTCTCCTGCCCCCCCCTCCCCCCTCCTCCCCTCCTCCTCCTCCCACCTGCCTGCCGCGGCGCGCGGGCCGGATCCAGCCACTGCATCTTCACAATTTGGCGAGGAAAAACCAGCAGGAGAGCGCGCGCGATGAGAGCTGCATGCATTATGGGATGTTTTCACTGAAGTGTGGGCCGCAGCAGGGCCGTATTAATATTGCATTGAGAGGCGGGAGCGAGCGGGCCCGCGTGTTGAAGGGAGTGAATCATCGCCGTCGGTGACAGCTGCTTCTCCTTCCTGCAGGGTAGCGGCGGCGGCGGCGGCGGCGGCGGCGGCAGCGGCGCGGCGCGTGCACGCGTGCCACTTTCACGTGCACGCGTGCACGCATGACGTGCACACGTGCACGCGTGCACGCATGACGTGCATGCGCACGGGTGCGTGCCCGCAGCTCTGCCGGTGGTTCATCCGAGGTGATCGCCGTCCCGTAGCATCGCCGACTATTCTTGTCAATTCGATCAAACCGTGCATTTTTCCGAAACCTATAAATAAAGCTGTTGACTACAAATGATCTGAGGCTACAAACATCCACCCGCTCCTGCTTAAAATTCAGCCTTCAACAGCAACTTCCTCACGTCTATTTCCGATGCTCGGCGCTCCGCAGCTCCCACTCATCTCCGCGCTCCCCCTCTCCTGTTTTCTTTGCTCCTCGCTTTGCCGCTCTTCCAGTGTTTCCCCTCTCCGTCTGTCTCTCTCGTGAGCTCTCAAACCTCAAATATTAGTCTTGGAGACACTCTGCCATTCCCTCTCATCCCCCCCTCGTTCGTTCTCCGCTGCCTTCCTGCCCGTAACGTCCCCCGTCGTCTTGTCCACCCCCCACCCCCCCCGACGTCTTTCGGTTTGTGACCCTGTTTCTTATGTGAGCCCTCTTGTCTCTCGCGCCCGTCATCGCTTTGACTCGTGACTCAAGATTGTGCTCCGTCGGAGTCGCCACGGGACCGGGGGGCAGGATTGCTGTTTGGATTTAATGAGGGATTCAAAGGCGGATGCTGGGAGACGCCCAGAGACAAGTTTGATATTAACCTTGAAATCACTCGACTCAACAGCCGCCACTGTTGCCGCTCCGTGCGGGCTGTAATGCAATGTAGTAGGAAAAAGGCTGCAGTGATTTCTGAGCCGTGCATCGATGGTTTTGTTATCGGTGCGCGCGTTGAATCCACGAGGACGTATAAAAGTATCACACACCTCCATGTTTTTCGAACAAAAGCTGCACCAGCAGGTCTGACCTTGTGCTTGTTTGCAGCTCTGGAATCATTCGGAGAATTCTATACTATTCTATTCTATACTACTGCTTAACTCTACTGGTTATTTTTCCTCTGACAGTATTTTTTCCGTCCTCCGCCCCCACCACCACCACCACCACCACCCTCATCCTACTCTTCCTTCGCGCTCGCTGGCGGATGTTCAAGTTCAGAGGGCTGACCCGGGAGCTTAGTCGACTCGCTTCCACTGGCGCACAAACCCGTGCGCACAAGCGCGGAGATCCGCTCGACTAAACGGCGAGCGCAGCTGCTCAACATGCAACCCACACAGCAGACTGACACACGGGCACCGGCGCTGAAGGCAGCCTGACAAGACGCGGGGAGGGGGGGGGCTCCGAGGGGGCAAGTACCCGGCGAGGGAGGGGAGGGGAGGGGGGAGGGGGGGTCGCGGGCCGGAGGTCGGCGCGGCGCGCGAGGAGGATATGATCGCTGCGGTTCAGCGAGGGAGCGCTCTGCTCTCAGAGCCAAGAGTGAG
>JAUESF010000002.1:11961530-11972215 GCA_032274765.1 Malacoctenus tetranemus
TCAGAAGAATCAGGTCCTTCTCCTTGTTGGACCACTGCAGCTGGTCCTGAACCCAAAATCAATTTTCATGTGTTTTTTTTATATTTTCACTCTCACAAGAAAATTCATCCAAACCTCAAACGATTTGGGATCATGAGCTTTGATTCTGGGTTATTTCAAACCACTGATATTTATATTAATCTTCACAAAACTGCTCCGTGGTTTTTGGTCTTTTTTTTGTTTGTTTTTTAAAGATGTATAGTTGGATGTTTTTCAGTGAGAAAGTGCTCTTGGTTGAATAAAAACCTAATTTTCAATGAAAACAGCTTCATTTCAAGAGCGTCATTAGAGCCGTGACGGCTCCTCTTCTGCTGTTTGGAGTTTGGATTTCAAAACTGCCAATTTCACATGAAGTCATTCAGTTTAAACTGAAACGGATAATAAGGCTAATTTTCCCCAGCATTAACATTTGGACAGCTTGTGAGCCTAAACAGAAAGTCCCTCCGCAGTTGTCATATTCATGCTTTTCTACAGACGGAAGGACGGACGATGAATTCATGAAGCCTTCAGAGAGCACAGGGATCATGACACAACCTTTCAGTTTGCCGTCGTGAACACAGGCCGGGCTCAAGTCTCCGAAAGCCAAACGACAGCAGGAAGTCTCCACATCTGGGTTCATTCTGCAGCCTCCAGTCATTTCACCCCCTTCCCGGACGTTTTGACGTGAGCCTGGGAGATGATCTCTGTCTCTCTCTCTCTCTCTCTCTCTCTCACCGAGTCCCGGTTGCCATGTGGCTCCATCGGAACTGGGCACAGGCCTGTGTACACTTTGGGCCGCCGAACGGCAGAAATGGGTCGGCTCGGTGTAAAAATAACCCGATTACAGCCCACACGTTGCTGAAACAGACTGCGTTTTTGTTTTCCTCATATAAAAGGCTTAGCCGCGCGGGCAGATTCACACCAGCCAGAATCGAGAGGTCTCCTGTGATCAGTACGTGGAAAAGTAACAAACGTGGGCCCCCACCGCCGGACTCAGAGAGAGGAAAAAAACCACAGCTTGAAGTAGCTCAAGCAGGGTTATTGAGCACCGAAATAGATGTATGAATGAAATGAGTCAGGCAGCAGGGTGGTCCGTTGATTTGGCAGGAAGTTGGCCGAGAATTCGTGGGGATGACAATAGATCTGTTGGCTTTGGAAGCCTGGCGGGCTCTGTAATGATAAAAGTAGAAAGTTGGATAAATGGAACAAGGAGCGACAGAAAGAAAAAAAGAGAAGGAGAAGGTGTGAGAACGGCTGTCAGAATCAAAGCGTGGGGCGGGGACGCTTTAAAGCACGGCCTCGCTGGAGGCGGGACATGCAGAGAGGAGTTCGCTGTTTTTTTTTTAGGCCGGTGTCTGTCTCCCATCTGAACCCGGGGAGGGACGCCTCATCTTCTCAAAAAAATCCTTTCAAATCCGTTGAAAGCGCGGATTCTTGGGATGCAATCGTCAGATCTGGAGCTTTATCTGTTTCCCCGGTTCCTGGAAATCCTTTTTTTCGCAGGCGGAAATTTGGAATCTGTAAACGTGAGACGGGACCCTGAGGGGAGGCTGGGCGAGGTTTGCGTGTCTGCCTGCTCTGCATGTCCGACGCAAAAACGACTATTCATCGAGCTTCAGCAGCGTGATGATGCCCACAATCCCAGGCAGCCTCAATTCCACAGCACGCCTGTTTTATATCCTACGTTTAAAAGAGAGCCGAGGAGATGCACAATACGCCCGCGTAGATCTGTAAAGTTACACGGTTGGAGAGTTAGAGCGCAAATAGAAAGCACACACACGCACACACACACACGCGTGCGTGCACGCGCGCTTGGCTTCAGGGAGATTTTCCTTTGTGATTGGTTGTGGTCACAGCGGCTCTGCAAACCCAGAGTTCCTGCGTCCACCCTTCCTGTTCGGGGTAAACACTTGCACCATGGAGCCACCCGTTGGCCGAAAAACCTGAAAGTGATCTCTCACCCCCTCCAAAAAATAAAAAAAAATCGGAAGCAGGTCCTCCGGTGCAGTTGGCGAACTCCTACTCTTTCTCTCTTCCTGCCGGCGCAGCGTGGCCAACGGCTTCCTTTTTTCGAACTCATGCCTGTGGGAATGAGGCGGGCCGATGCCATAACAGAGCCGTTAATAACTTCAGTGGGAGAAACTCGGAGAAGTGCAGCGCTGAAGAAAGGAACGGCCACATCCTGGGTCCACCTGTGGCAAGCCTGGAAGCTGGGGATCTCAGTGGATCCCTCAGACCTGGTGAAACCACGACGCCTGAGGGATGGTTACGTTTCACACTCACTCGCTTGAAGCAAGATGAAGATGTTGATGTCCCTGTCAAGGAACAGGGAGCGAGCTTTGACAGAAGCTGTTTGTTTTGGCTCGTGAGAAGAAGGTGGCCAGCTTTCATTTGGTGCAGTCAGCAGTTCACTTCTGAGTTGGAGGGTTTCTGTTATACCTGCAAAATGATGCAAATTTAGAAAGCAAATGAAGTGGAAAAACTTGAATTAGCCATTTGAGAGGTCCTGTGGCTTGCACACTTCACTTAATGAGCCAGCAGAGATACTTTTTTTTGGGATCTTGCTGAAGAAGCTGGAAGCCTCGCTGGTGCAGGTGACTTCTGTGGTTTTTCTTCAGTAAACAGCCTCTTCAGACTTTAGTATTCACCATAAACACACATTTAGGTAACTTTTAATCCCACTGCCAGCAACACGGGGAATGTATTCAGAGCAGTTAGCAAGAATTAATTCTTAATGCAATGATGAATTAGTGTAGACCTCTGAAAACTTTCCCTCTCCACGTTATCGTTTCTCATTAGTTGTGATTAGAGCTGCTTAAAAAATGAAAAATGCTCCACTGATATTGGAAGAAGCAGCAGGTTGCACGAGTGTGGTACAGAGAGAAAGAACGAGTTTCAAACGGCTGCCGTCAATATATAAATCATTGTTTGACTCATTTTGTTGAAACCAGTCGGCGCAACATACAGGCTGCTTCATTAGTCACAGGTTTGGTCTCATCATAGCTGCACCTTCTTCTTCAAACGTCTCAGACATTAATAGGCTTTGATCCAGCTGACGTGGAGGTGGAGACACTCGGCCACCTTCCACCGCCCCGGCTGCCGCTCACAGCACAACACGCCGCCGAATAAAAGCCCAAAAAGATCAGGTTCAGCGCCGAGGGGACCGCCGCAGCCGAAAGGTGAGCAATGCACTCACTGGGCTATTTTCAGCAATTATGATTGATTATAGCTCCCCGAAGCCGTTCTCACACCCGTCCCCCCCTCCACCCCCTCCGCCCTCCGCCAGCCCGCCCCAACACTAAATTGGTTCTTGGCTCTCGGCGAAGCGTCGTGTCGCTCAGGACCGTTTGAGAGCAGACTGCAGCCTGTAAAAAAGTGGGCTAGCTCCGACTGCTCACATCCGCCATGTGTATTAGCAGCCTGTTACGCCAGAGGGACTTTTATTCTCCACTGCAGTCATCCGGCCGTCGCCTCAGATTAGCCTGCGTGGGGGAGCGAACGCCGGGACCCCTCCGGATTGTGGACCACGGCTCGGGGGCCGGTCGGGTGGAGTCGTTTTTAACAACAATGGCCAACGTCCAGCCTGTGACTGTCACACCTGTAAACGCCCACCGTCTGGCCGTGTGACTTCGTTCCCGCTCCGTGATGGGCTGGCGACCAGTCCGTGGCGTAACTTGCCTTCGCTCATTGTGAGCTGGGATTGGCTCCAATAAATCATGAGAAAAGTGACACAAAAAGATAAAGTTCCAATTAAAGGGAATTCGACTCTGTAATTCGCTTTACTTTGCTCACCAGCATGCGTCATCTCTCTGATATTTGGTCATGGCCTAAAATTGCTTCTCACAGTTACGAAGCTGTTTATGTCATATAAAACAGAAACATTGTAGAATTCAGTACTCAAAAAAAAACCCAAGCTAAACAAGGCCAAAACTCATCCTCCAAGTAAAGTAACTGCGGAGCTTTCGTGATTCCTCCTCATCCAGTTTGTCACTTTGGTCTGTTTTTTTTCTCCCCGCGATCAAAGTCACCTGACAGGTCATAAAAAATACAGATTAGAGCTGCCGTAATTCAGACGTCTCTGACGGGCCCGTCTCTCAACTCTCACTTTCTCCAGCCGTGCCATTTTCTTGTCATATCTTGTCATGTCAGCGTTGGACTGAGGCAGCGGGGTTTATGAATAATGTTGACTGAATGACACTCGGTGTAATAAGTATTCATAAGTATTCAGTCCATGTGGAGGGAGAGAGAGAGAGAGAGAGAGAGAGAGAGAGAGAGAGAGAGAGAGAGAGAGAGAGAAAACGAAGGATGGCAGATAAATATAGCTGGGTTGTAATTGAAGCCTGCTCCGTTTGTCAGCGTGTGCGGCGCCGCGCGCAAACCTGCACTGTACATCTAAAATGTAAATGTGAAGGGAGGGAGAAAAAAAAGAAAGAGAGTGCGATGGGTTAAATTAGCTCTGAGCCAGAAATAATCCCGAGCTGGAGTTTGCCATGGGAAAGCCATTATCCGGCAGATGCTTCTCAGATGGATGATCACATTAAAACAAAGGTGTTATGACATTAGAGGCCTTTAAAAATGTTAATTGTAAGCAAAAAGCCCAGGGCTCTCGGAGGCTAATTAGCTCAAGCGGCGAAGCAACTCTTTATGAGGAGACTGTGCTGAGGATGAGGAGCTGATGCGAGTTACGGGCGGAAGGATTTCTTTCGCACTGAGGAGGGAAATGCACCGGTAGTAAGGCCAGCGAACTGGGAGCGCTGGTGAGGAGGGAGCAGGGGGAGGTGTGTATCGTGTTTCGCTGGGACGTGGCTGCAACTTTCTACCTGAGCAAGGGGAGGAGGGGGTGGGGGGGGGGGCTACCTGGAAGGAGGAGGTGGGCTGGCTGCGCTTGTTAACACTGATGATGCAGCCCCTATTAAAACCATCTCTGCGCCCGCAGGTGAGACATTAAAAGCGACAATCCATCACAGCTAAAGCACACGCAGCACACCTCCGTGGCTGAGTCAGTGTGGAACACACTGGAACATGCGAGATGTTGCGAGAACGGCCGCGAAGATCAGATGAGAAGATGAGTCAACGGAGGGAGCGTCCACTGTTCCTCAGACAGTGATCATGCAGAGCATGAGCATGGTCAGTGGGAGGGTCGGGAGACAAGTTGTGGCGAGGTGCAGAATGTTGGGAGCAAAAGCGAAAGCATTCAGAGGATTATATCCATGCATCATGTAAACAGCGTGAAGCCATAGTGCTCCAATGTTCCCCTCTCTCTATGACTTTGGCAAAGCACCAAATGCTGAATGTTAGACCTGATTTAAGGGAGCTTCAGGACCTTCCACAACAATAACCCTGTTTATATCATGGAGGGAACCATTGAAATAGGTATTACAGAATGTGCAACTATACTTTTTACTCTAATAATTACTCTCATTAATTCTACAAATTGTGGCAGATGCACACACAAACAAAGCTGAAAGTGCATGCGCGCAGAGAACAAACCTGGCAGCGTCTCCGTCCATACAACATGTCATTTCCTGGCACCGCCCCGACACACACTTGTGTGACGGCATCACAGGAAGTTCACCTGCTGCTTTCGACCCTGACTCATAAACCCAAAGGCCAACTGGGGTGAAGGAGATGTACACTGCGCCCGCGCGCGTGTGTGCGTGCCTGTGTGTGTGTGCTGCACCAGCGTTGGCTCCCTACGTCGAGGCTGTAATAGGTCACATCCTCTGATATTTACTGAATGTTGGCCTTTCATTATAAGCTGCACACACACACAGACACAGACACACACGCATGCGCACACGCACACAGGGGACTTAAGAGACTTTGAACATGGCCTGGTGGTGTGTGCTGATACTAAGCCATAACACCTACTTTCCTCTCTTTAACCTTCACTATGTGTAGCTATAAAACATGTCTGACTGTGTGCGCAGCCACATCTGACAGTCGTCTATCTGAACCTCATAAGATTCAGGGGGCTGTATTTCTTGCCCCTCAACTAGAATAACTTGGAGCCCCCTGCTTAATACTAACTTTTATTTAACCTCACCAGTGAATGTACCACATGTCAGATTTTTGTCCAGACAAGCACAGCTCGTCCCTGTTGTGTGAGTGTATATAAAAACAGAGCTTAGTCCTCCCAATGTATGCAGACGGTCTCATATAGAAAAGCGTGCGTGCCCTCCGGTTGGTCCTGAAGGGCAAACAGTGTTTGACTGAGCTGTGTGTTTACACACAGACACGCAGTAAATTTCACACTGTAAATTTTTCATTATGTGACTCCAGACAGCTTTGTGGATTAGGTCAGGATTGTTGACCACAGGTGGGAGGACGGACTTTTTCATCCCGCGCCGGGGGGTCGTCGCGACTCCGCAGCGCAGGTCAGCGATCTCCTCCCCCCGGGGAAGGTGAGGGGTGGTGGTGGTGGGGAATGATGAGCCGGCCCTGATGAGCTGCTCGCCCCGGCGCTCATCAAAATGCCGCCGCGAGCACATCCAGCCAAAGGGGAGCGCTGTTGTTTGTATTCCGGGGCGGCGGCAAACAAATCTATCAAAAGTGTATTCGCGATGAGGAGATATATTCATCGGAAAGGTCACGCTCGTCTGAAACGGGCAGCTGAAGAGATCTGCAAATATTACATTATCTATGTATGAAAGGGTTTGAGGCTAGAAGGTGAGGAGAACAAACATCCCCTCCGATTCAGTGATCGGCGCATAAGCTGCTGCATACAGATGGAGGCTGAGAGTTTGCGCCGTTTCTTTGTTTATTTCTGGAGAGCAGGATGAAGAAGAAAACCTGCAGATGCTCTCGGCTGCAGTCTGTTTCTGGAGGTTGGAGCAGCCGCGCCTCAGATTTCGCGGTCCTCCGGCGAGACCTTTCGCACGGCAATCTGTGCCTTTGTCGGTGTTTCCGTGGATGCTTTGGACCGGTTTGCGCGTCTTGATGGACTTCCACGGCCCCGCTCCGTCATCGCCATTGATCCCCCATCACAAAAACAAACAATGTGCAATCGCTCCCATTCTGTAGTGAATGCGCTGGGTGTCGTCCTCAGCTGGTGGGCCTGCGGCCCCCACCGCGCAGCTGCCGGCTCCAGCCTGCCATCTCGCCGTCGACGCGGCACAAAATCACTATCTGCATTATTATCCGTTTGACCCGGCGCAGGCCTGCAGCACGTGGGTGCTTAAAGCCTTTATCCGATGCTATGATCGGCAATCTGCGCGAGCCGTAATCAATGGCTAATAAGCGTCCGGGCGGCTCGGAGGCTCGCGCCAGGTGGGATCGGATTATCTGATTGGCCGGTTCTGCGATGCGGCTGGATGGCTACTTAGCATTTTAGCCAGCTGCAGAGCGGAGGTTCCAAGTGGGAAACGGCGTAATCGCTGTGCTGGTGCTCCAGGAACACATGGGTGCCACTGATACGAAGGGTCATCAACTCCAAAACATGCAAATCTGGAGGTGGAAGCAGTCCAGACTTCAGCTTTGATGTATTGTTTTTATGCGCGCCGGCTCATTTTAATAACAGCCATACTGTCAATAATCGACCACTTTCTTCAATTCGAGTCCAGCATGAGTCACACGATGGCCGCCTCCACAGCCGCCTTAATGCTCCACCTTTTGCATACTGGCGTCATTGCCGAGTCTGTCGCAACTTTATTGAATGCATCTTGCGATCTGGGTGCGATGGACTCGATGCGGGGCTGTTGGAGAGCCTGGTGGGGGCAGGCGGGTGCTGGGAAACTTGCGTGCTCTGAGATTTCCCCCCGGTGATGCAAGAGCTCTCAAGATCTAGAAACCAGGAGCCTGGAAGAAACACTTTCTCTCATTTCAAAGGGGTCTGTTACAGAGAAAACCTCTGCAAGCAGCAACACAATGCTCCACCGCATCCTTCATCCATCTCTACAGGATGAACACCAACTAATTTGGGCTGGGCTACAACTGTGGGAGGGATATATTTTGTAATCAAATCCTTCATGAGTCACTTTGTGACAGAGGAGAAATAATGATTCAAACACAAACAGATCGAGTCACAGTGAACAGTTTGTTTCATGAATCAAGAGCAGCTCTTTGTTTTCCCGTGTGTGTGTGTGTGTGTGTGTGTGTGTGTGTGTGTGTGTGTGTGCGTGTGTGTGTGTGATCCTCGGCTCTCTGTGTCTCTTTCCGTCGCACCTCCGTCCCTCGCTCCGTCTCCAGCAGCCTCTTTGATTGAGGTCCTGCTGTCATGTGCTTTCAGGGTTACTCACACTCAGAAATGGGACGTGTCCCTCCCACCACAATCTGTCCGCGCCACAGAGCTGACATCAGGGAGGGGCGCCGGTCACTTTGCACACTTTCTTTCTCTCTCTTCCTTTTCTGTCCCTCCTTCCCATCATCACCCCCCCACCCCCCCACCCCCCACCCCCTCGTCATTGCCTGCCCAGATGGAGCCGTTGGGGGCAAAGGACGCTTTCGCTGTGCACCCTACTTTTCCCACAGATGAATCTGCTGCAGGGCAAAGAGAGAAAAAATAGAAAACACATCAATGAGGAGCGAAGAACCACTCTTGATGGACAAAGTTTGACCTCATACATGCAATGCTACATGTATGATGCTGTCAGTTGTGGCTGCAAACCTAAATATTTAGAGGATTTACATGATAAAGAATATTATCAACTTCATTATTTGGCTCTTTGAATAAATTAGCCACATTAACATGACAGACTTCGCGCTGGTTCTCTGTGAGCGGGCCGGTGCGTCGCCGCCGCCGGAGGACTCGGCGCTGCCGCGCGCGTCTTCCCCGCGCCGCGCATTACATTGTATCACTCGCCGGGATTAAAAGTGGTGACTAAATGTTTGAGTGGTTGTTTAATCAAGCTGCGGGGTTGAGTTGTGAACGTGTGAATGCGTGACTGTGATATTTGCAATTCATATCGAACATTTCCTGAGCATAAACGCAGGCGGGCGGGCGAGCAGGCAGGCTGCCGCGGAGGAATCTTCTGGGAGAGAGCGAATGTCTGATTGCGCATAAAAAAAAGGCTTTCTGCTGAATGCAGAAGTTAATTCCACAACACTTCTTTTCCTCATTCTCGACTTTAATAAATGCAGGATCAAGGCCCTGTTTGTGTTCCTATTAATTGGTAATTTGGTATGAAAGTCTAATCACAGCCTGTGAAGAGCAGCATTGCGTTAAACACTCCAGTTCGTGCGGCGCAGCCGGCGAGGCTTGTTATTGTAAAGCCTGCGGTTCGCTCGCTGCGGGGGGTGGGGATGGTGGTGGTGGTGGTGGTGGGGGGCAACCTCTGAAAGAACGCATGTTCCCCTTTCGACGCAGGGCACCGCGCTCTGCAACATCTCTGCAACATGTGCTGATGGAGCGAAGCGAGGCTGTGGGTGGGGGTTTTCAATCGCTGACTGTGGGGATGAAATGAGCTTCAGCATGGAGTCAGAGACCGAAAACAAGCAAAAGGAAGGGGGGGGGAGTCGTCCCGTCGGGGGTGGAAACTGGAGAGGGGGGAGCTGGGATTTGATTACAGGCCGCTTTCTCCAAACATGCAGGGATGGTCGGTAGAGCTCGGTTCTCCGAGGGGGAAGCCGGTGTTGTGCAGCGTTTTCTTCTCACTCCACAACACGTCGGCCTCCGCCAAGGCCAAACACGCGGCCTCGCAGGAGCTCGCTCAGCTCGTGGACGGATACAGAAAAGAAAGTTGCCTCCGGACATCCTGCACACTTCCCCTGCAGTACGTATTCATCCGCGGAAAAAAACAAGACATCGGTGTTACAAACCAGCAGAAATCTGTCCGACTCCGACCGAGGAAGTTGGTGAATGCTTTTATTTTGAAGGATCCTGCTTCTGCATGTAGATGAGAGCGTGTGTTTTGCCAGTTTTGGGCGTCACCATGGAAGATTTGGCAAAACTTGAACGTCCCATCCGTCTCCTACAAATCATCAAATCTCAAAAACTTTTTTTTCTCATCATTTTTCACCTCACTTTCCATGATTTCCTTTTTTCCCCCCTAAATTTGAATCCCCCTTTCTGACCTCCCGCAGAAAGAAAGAGGCTCATGAGAAGATTTAATGGCCTATTTGGACGGGAGCCTCGGCCCCGCTGTGACAGAAGATGAACACCGAGTCCTCCAAATGTTCATTTTCACCAAGGAGGATATTTGGGACGCCATTCACTTAATGCCCTCTGGCAAAGCACCTGGTTTAGACAGGCTCCCATTAAAATTTTATAAGTCTTCGCCTGAATTATACCCTGCGCTAATGTCAACAGTCTCCTGGAGGAGGACAGCAGCAAATGAGAGCGAGAGAGAGAGAGAGAGAGAGAGAGAGAACCATCTTAATAGCCAATTACTATATTGTATGTATATATAATACAGACTTTAAAAGGTGGTGAATGCACTTTTTTTTGGTGGGGGGGGGATAAGTGCCAGATTGTACTTCATCCCTACAACTGCTGACACTCGGTGTGTGGCCTGGAAACGAGGGGCTTCATGGTTTCTCTGCTGCAGTGAGGAGATATCACGTTAAGTGGAGGAAGGTTCACACTGAATCCAGTCAGGAGGGAGAGCAGGGTGCGTGCACATCAATCGGCAGACGTCTCTTTGTTTTTCTCGTGGCAACATGACAAAACTGTTGAAGGAAGCAGTTCCAGGGATGAGGTGCTTCTTTGGATTTCACTGATCAAACACTGG
>JAUESF010000002.1:11997019-12008729 GCA_032274765.1 Malacoctenus tetranemus
CACACACACACACACACACACACACACACACACACACACACACACACACACACACACACACACACACACACGTGTTTGGTCAGCCCTGGGGAGGCATAAATCAAAGCCGGCGCCTAAATGTGCCACGCTAAGTAAGTCGAAGACTAATTTTCAATCTCCTAACCTGCAGCTTCTCTCCCCCCTTCGTTCCCAATTCGAAGCAGTTGGGAAACACACACACACAGAGAAATGGTGAAAGGGAAGCTTAACGGCTGGAAATAGGGCTCGGCAAGGAAAAGAGAGAAAAAAAAGAAAAGGGAAAAAAAAAGACTGACATCCGTTTGTGACATGCAGACAAGTGATGTGCCTCGTAATTGAATTGCTGTCAGTTTTGCTTAATGTGCTGGCTGTCAGCTTGTCAAGACGTTGTCATCTGCATATCTTCCAAAACTTTCATTTTGCCTGTTGGTGTGCCCACACAAATGTGCCCACATGGAGGCAAGACACAGTGCTGCACACATACATATGCACACCCACTAATCAGTTCCAATCCTGTCTCTCTCTCTCTCTCCCTCTCTCTCTCTCTCTCTCTCTGCAGCTCCAACCTGAAAGCATCCGTCTGCTGCCACGGTGGTCTTTATTGGAGGCTGTGTTTGACGCTCGCTGGGTACGGTGTCGTCCAACTTCCCCCCGGTGATTCGCTCCAGGACCACAGATGGAAGCGGCCCTGGCCGGGGGCCTCGCCTTCTCCTCTGATGCTTTCACGACTCGCGGCGTCCATAACCGTCAGGACGCTTTGGGCGGCCCTGGCGCCTTATAAGGCTAAAGAAAGGCTCCGCTGAGGAGCTGGAGGGAGCGAGGGAAAGCAACAGGTTTCTTTTTTGTGAGTGTTCTGCCGCCGTCCTGCCAGCAGCCGCGGTGCCAACCAAAGAACGGACTGACCGCAGTTTGCATCTGCAGGCGCCGGGGCTTTGATGTGAGGCGCGCAGAGAGCTGATTAAAGCAGAGATTGTGAAAAAATCATAAAGGAAAGAATCAGAAAAAAAAGCCACATCAATTGAGATTTGAGGAAAGAAAAAAGGGGATTTTTTTCCCCCCTCTGTCTCATTCTTCATTGTGTTTTGGTCAAACCCTCCTGCTATTGGCTTCATTTGTGGTCTCTCGCCTCCAAACGGCCTGACTTCACCCGTAACCAGCGGTGCTAGCCCACCAGATAACTGCATGTATGACTCAACAATGTGCCACTTCAGGTGTCGGGGCAGAGGGGGGGGGATATGAAAACTTCACTCGAGCTCTTCTGTGTGGACACGCGATCGCCCCCGAACGTGATCACACGCTCACGTTGTGCGCGAGCCGAGCCTGGACGGCAGGAGCAGAGAGTAATGAGAGCCCTGATGCAGCACTGCAGCCTCCGCGGCCGTGGACTGATGGGCCGGGGAGCTCATTGCATTAAAGGAGGAGAGAGAGAGAGGGAGAGAGGGAGAAAGAGGGGGCATGGAGGAGTGGAGCAGCGCACAGCGTCCTCGCCACCACGCACACACCAGCAGAGAAGGCATCCCACAAACACAAATTACCTGCCAGCATCGATAGCCGCTCCTGTTTGTCACATTTATGTGAAAGGTTAAACAGAAACAAATGGCTGGTTTGGCGTGGCGCTGAAGCCTGACGAAGGGCGAGGGGGGGGGGGGCTCTAATTCAGCGGGGGATCCCAGGACAGAGGTGACCACGGCCGGAGGCGGGGGGCGCCACTGGGCTGGTGCTCGAGCGCCCGTCAGGGAGCAACGCTGCAGAGAAGAAGGCGCCCACAGAGGCACTCGGATGCCTTTTGGCGTGAGGCAGATAAAGCAAAACGCGCTCCCCTCGCACCGTCAGAGGTGTTGCCGGGCAGATTTGAGTCAGAGCACACCAGCGAGTGTGACACAGGTTCTGGAGGAGGTTCGAGCGTCATGAGCCCCCCCCACGGCGAGGCGACACCCCTCCAACGTGCCGACGCCGCACTTCAACCTGTTGGAACAAATCGACTGCTTTGACGTTTTATTCTTCGGAGAACGAATCGGCGGCGCGGGAGGCAAACACACCTCCTGCACGTGTTGGCACTTTAACACTTCTCACAAGGTGAAGCGCTTCGCTGGCGCAAAAGTGACTCTCGTGTAAAATTGTGACAGTAAATGCAAAAAAAACCACCTGGAACATTTCCACCACCACATCCATGAATTGTTAAACTCATTAAAGAAATGATGCCACACCTGTTTTGTTGCTTATTCAGCGTACTGATAAATCCCCCCCCCTCCTGCTGGCGTGCAGCCTGTTGCTCCTGGGGGTTGATTGATTTCTCACCAAGAACCTGCAATAATCCAATCCGCCCTGCCGCTGAACTCGCGGCCCCCTCAGCTGCAGGAACGCGTTGGCATTTCCAGCGTGCTGGCTCGCTCCGCGTTCAACCAGATTGGACGCGCTGATACTCTGACTCAATGTCTTGTTAGTGACGTCTCTGATGAGTTAATTTTACATTTGCTCAAAGGTCACGGCAACAGCGGATGTGATTCACTGAAGTGTACAGTAGGGGATCCAGCTCCCTCCCTCCCCTTCCTTTCCCCTCCCTCCCTCCCTCCCTTTCTTCCTCCCTTCCTTCCCCTCTGCACACCTCCTTCCTCAGCCTTCCTCCTGGAGTTTATCTTCGCCTGCAACGTCATCAGAATGGCAGATTGTGGAGCGCGCAACTGTAAGTCATTGCACATATTAACCAAACTCTTATGAAGGCATGAATTTCCTATTAAAATTCAATCTACCCAAAACTGTCCTACTGAAAGCTGAAGCTGATCTGCTGTCAAACAGAGAAGCGATGTGTGGGACCGAGCCGCTGGGCTGTTTTTCAGCATTAGCCTTCGTGGACCTGCCGCTGTCGAAAGGTTTGGAAACAACACTCGTGACTCTTCACATGATGTGAAAAACACAAAACAGTCAGACGAATGCAGAGAGTGCGAGTACAACCGGATGACCCAGCTGGGCTCCGCACTGTGTGGGCTGAAGCAAAACTGGGTTAGGACAGCCTACAGGGCCCTGAAGAGGTGGTGGAGTTTTTTTTTTTTTCGAAAGGTACTTCAGAGCAAGAATGCGATCAACAGCTCAACACCCACTGCTAGGCTGGGGGGAGGGGGGCAAGAAAGAGAGAGAGGGACTGTGTTAAAGACGCACACAGGGCAGCACATCGAATGTGGAGAATGTGGGGCGCGGGGAAGAAAAAGATGCATCGATTTAAACAAAAGTGACAAATCATTAAAGCCAAGGCCCGGCGCTCGCACCGCGAGGAGCGCCATCGACAGGTTCGGAGGGAGCTGATTAATTTCCTGCAGGGCCTCCGGGCGCGCGGGGGCGGGGGGATCGAAGTCAGCGGTCGGTCAGCTGGGAGGCTGGCCTCGGCTGAACCGTCGACGGCGGCGGCGGCGACGCGTCACCTGTCAGTCGGAGCGCGGGGCTTTTTTTCCCCCAAGGTTTCGAGGAGGGGCACTTAGCCTGATTGGGAAGTTGGGTGAAGTCCGCGGAGGAGCACTGCAAGCCGTCTGATTGGCTCCACCTGTCCCGCCTTTTTCCCCTCGCCGTCTCTTCAGCGCGGCGACGTCCTGCCGCGACGTCAGCGAGAGACGCCGCCGGGCCGACTCACGCGTCACCTCCGAACGTATCGATGAGCTTTGTCGTCAGGCGACGGGGGGGCCTTGGAAACGTGTCAGAGCGCCATCCTCCGGGGGGATGAACGAGCTTTCGCGGGACCCTTTAAAAGCGAACGATCTGCTGTGAAATGACAGTTACGGTCAAACCAAGGAAAAATGTGGCGCTTTAATGAGCTCCGAGGCTTAAAATGTGTCACATTTTTCATTTTTGCCAAAAAAAAGAAAGCCTTCCTCTTTTTTCCCAACACATTCTGCCTCGCACAGCGTCCCATCATTACTACAAAAGCAGTTAATTTAAAAAAGAAAGCTTTAAAGTTTCTTCTTTATTATCATCACAGGATTTTATATATATTTATAAAATAAAATTTGCTATCTCGAAAAAACCAAATGTTTTCCTTCAGATTACCCTTCTGTTTTAGGCACTTGAAGGCAATAAAAACTCACTTTAATTAGTTGAGAATAATTACATGTGGCCAATCTACATTTTTCACTAGCTGTCTGTCAGCCTGTTGTCGATGTGTGCTGCACTGAATGAATTTCCGTGACTGTCTGAAGCAGAGATGGAAGTCGAAAAGCTGCTCAAACTTCCTCACCTGCTTCTTCCAGAGGAAGATGCAAGTGTGATTGCCGGTGTTTGTGGTTCGTAATGTTCCATCGGTCGGCTCCCGGTCTTCACCTACTTTCCAGCTCGTGAAAAAAAGACGGTCAGTTTACGGACAAGAAAACTCGCCTGTTTATCCGGCCGACGCCGGGCGGTCAAAGCGCTTTCAGCCGCGCTGTCAGGAGGCTGGAAGCGGGTCTGAGAGGGCGTTCGGCGCCTGATGATGGAGCGGGGAGGGGCGGCCTCGTCCTTTCCTTTACAAGGCGTGGGATGCAGGTCGAAATTGCGCGGCTGACTGCCGATTGATGGGCGGATGACCACGGCCACCTGCCACGGTGGAGAGATGAAGAGCACATGGGAGAGAGAGAGAGAGAGAGAGAGAGAGAGAGAGAGTTTACCACCCACAACAAATTGATGTCAGACGACCCACCATCGGTCAAAACCCAACAGAGGTAAAGGAAGACAGGAAGTCCTCTTTGTTTCTGCCACATACTTTGACGTGTGGGCCAATAACAAAGGAGCTTTGTTTGATTTTTTTACTTTTTAATTTTTGGCCAATCAACAAATCGCCCAAAAGAGGAGCGGAAAAACAACCCCCTCCAGTTTTTGCTGTCAGTGGGTGTTAGTGAGGCGCAGACCGTCAATAAAAGGCCTGAGAGCGCCAGCGTGGAGAATAGCATCTACCACCCACCGAGGCTCCGCGGGGACGCCGCGATTCGAGCGCAACAGCTCCAATCAGCACCTATTTAAAGACGAAAGCATTCAGAGCGCATGTAGGGCTGCGTCAAGGCTCCACACGGTGGGGGGGCGGGGGGGTATCAGAGACATCCGGAGGAATCAGAGACATCCTGTCACTGGTGGACAGACATGGAGGCCTGGATGGACAGTCCACAGGTGGAAGTGGTGATGCTCTGTGCCCCCAATAACAGAGGTGGTCCGTGGGAACGAGGTTTCTTCCTGCCGTCGGGTCTTTCACCTGAAGTCCTCCCCGGATGGATTCGTCTCCAGACATCACTACAGGTGTTTCATTAGAGCCGTCTCGCTTTACTCGGAATGGGGAGGGTGATTTAGCGCGTGAAGAGGAGCGCTGTCTGACTGCGAGCTGGCACGTCCCACTCTTTATCAATGGCCACCGGGAGACTGACGGGCGAGTCAATGAAAAACTGCGCGAGCGTCATCTGTCGGGTGGGCTGCTGTTATTGTTTCAGTTGACCTCCATCTTTGGGGGCGATGGTGGATAAAGTAAATGCTTCTCCAGTTATCAATTTCGGGTCCACACACACTTTCTCGGCCATTTTTGGAGGCCTCAGTAGCAAACGGTGAGAAATGATCGAGGACGAAGCTCTTTGGGCTACGTGTGACAAAAACGCACAACAGCAAAAGAAAAAAAACTAAATCAGCAAACTCCACATACAGATGCACACGTTCTGCACCTGCTCTTGCAGACAAAACACTCAACAGTTTCACGTGTGTAAGCATGAATACACACTCAGCTTGTACGAGTGTTCAGGACAGTTAGTCAGTTCAGCACAGGTGGGATGAATGATGGCGTGGGCACGCTCACGCTAACCAGGCCAGGTCCTCTTAATTTATAGTCACTGCGCTGAAGTCAAACTGACCTGAAGGAGGACGATCTGCCCTCATTCTACACAGACAGAATACAAACCTTTGTTTAATGAAGCAGAGTGAGAGCTGGAGACTTTTGTCGAACACATTCTGGTAAATATCAACAAAGCTGGAGGGAAGGTAAAGCCAGTGTCTCTGTTTCACTGAACCAATGCTGAGGATTCACACAGCTGCTCCCTGGTTACAGTGATTTGAGTTCACTTATTCTCCATTGGGTGAGATTACCTCGGTTGACTTCACTGTTTTAACTCGCCCACAGCCTGCACCAGTCCTAATTACCCAGTTTGAAGCCTGCAAGCTGCGTTCATCAACGCGCCACGCCTCGCCCTGTTTACACTGTGTAAAGCAGTCTGGCGGTAACCACTTCTCTCCTTCACAATGCCTGTTCACGCCGTTTGGTGCGCGTGCGGTTTCCAGCCGAGCGTTGCACTCGTTTGAACCCGAGCGCCGTGCGCGTGGGGGTGATTTCAGGCACTCCGCCGCGTTTTCGAGCTGTGCAATCTGGAATCACTTCATTACAGTACATGCATCATTACCGGGCCGGTCACCGGGGAGTGGACATGCAGGTGCGAACGGACCGAGTGTTACAGCTGTCGGCTGCCCTCAGCCGACCCATGGGGAGGGTTCATTGTGTTGTCGGAGACAGCGCCGTGGACCCTCAGACGGCCCCCGGCTGAGCTGCTTTTCAGCCATGTATGAAGGGTGAAACGATCCTTTGCGCTGAGGGTCGTCGGGCCCGAGGAGGGAAAAGTCCAGAGACGACGAGTCGCTACCGGCGCTGGACCTGTTGTTCAACCAGCAGGCTGGAGCAGAAAGTGGGTTAGAGAGCAAACGGGGGGCGCCACAAGGAGCTACACTGCCATCTTGTGGTTAATGAGTGAACTTAAAAAGAAATCGCATATTCACATGTTTGTGGGACAAGCAGCATTCAGAAACATCTTTATTTTTAATAGAAGAAAAAAGTGTATGCTATGAATGCTTTGGTTTTATATTCTAATGTCTGTTTAATTTGCAAATTACACTTGAAGAGAAATTTGGATGATAGAAAATGTTAGATCCCCCCCTTTTGGATTAAGTACAAAAGTAATTTCAAAACTATATCTTCTGTTTGGTCACTCAGCATCTTCGTTGATATTTGTTACATTAAAAAAAATCAAAGGCTATCCCTATTAAATGAAAATGAAGGTTCTGCAGATTTTTGCAAATAAACAGCAACAAGTCACATTGGGGTGATGACGCCTCCCTCCTGACATCAGGTGTCACATGGTTGTTGATTTGCGGCCAGTGCGCTCGTGGATTTCCAGGTGAGCGACTCATTTTAGCAAATTATACAGAATACGACAAAATGGGACAGTTTTTACTGTATCTAAGCTTCGATTTTTTTAAATCGCACGTTTAAATTGGAAAACGTCGTGCAAATGCCTCACATTGCGGCTCCTCTGATGTGCAGTAGACTGAAACAGTTCTTGCTTCACGAAAAAACAAGGTTTTAAAGCAACTCTGCACGAGCGGTGACGAGGCATCCCAGCATGCATTGCGCGCGCCACTGAGTTTATTTTCGCTTTACAAAGACGCGATTCGAGTCACATGAATACAGGTCAGCACGCGGTATTTAGTAAATCTGAAAGTGAACATATTATCTCCAGGTGCTCAGTGAATGTGCGCGTCTGTGTCACACCGTTTGTAGGATAGGCT
This sequence comes from Malacoctenus tetranemus, assembly GCA_032274765.1. Lineage (NCBI taxonomy): Eukaryota > Metazoa > Chordata > Actinopteri > Blenniiformes > Labrisomidae > Malacoctenus > Malacoctenus tetranemus. Next base: position 12,004,589 of record JAUESF010000002.1, read on the forward strand.
TCAAGGGTAAATGGTTTAATATGTTGTGCTCCGCCTCCTATCGTCCGGTTGGTCCGATGGCGGTGAGATTTCAATTGATTGCTACAGTGAGTTACAGAACCTCTACGTTTCTTCTCTCCCCTCCCTCACCGCCGACCTTGACTAGCCTTTTGCTTTTTATGTCCATGTATCGTGCTGCTAATATGAATGCGAACAGATGGTAAACCAAGCTAAATACAAACTGTCGCGGTTTTCATCCGGCAGGTGCACGGAAGAGTCGGTATGCGAGTGAATGCCTGTGAAACCACCATACATGGCCTCACTCTAACACCCACATGCTGTTGGGAGCGCTGCAATAAATTGGGTTATAAACACACAAGTTCTGCCGTCGCTGTTTCTTGCTTAAAATAGATGTATTGTTGTGTATTGACGACCGGTTAATGCACATAACGCACACTTTTCCTCCAATTTGTAAATGTCATAGTTCACGTTTGACCGCTCAGCAGAACTGCGGAAACATGTCTCTGCGGTAGTTTTTTTGGGGGTTATCTCTCTTCTTTTTTGAAGGTTTCCGGTTTCCACTGCAGGATGTGGGAAGGTGCCTTTCCGTTCTCGTTTCACGCTCATGCTCTCACTGCGTCCTTATATCAGCGCGAACCAGAGCGTTCAGTTTGTCGTCCAAACAGAACACTGAAACTCCTGAATTTAATGAAATGAGGTTATGTTGGTTTATATACAGAGGAGAGCGCTCATTGCAGCATCGGGGGTATAGCTCAGTGGTAGAGCATTTGACTGCAGATCAAGAGGTCTCCGGTTCAAATCCGGATGCCCCCTCTTTTCTCAATCCTCCATTTGTACAATTTTTTTTTCTTTCCAGCCGGTACATGTTGGTAATTTGTTGGTACCAAGTAGGGACGGGTGTCTTTTTTTCCGAACCAGGAAGTACACTCCAGAAACTGTTTAGTAAGGGTGTCCTGGCCATGACAGTAGCTTCAACAAATACATATAAAATACACACGAAAACCAAACTTACAAAACACTTTTATCAGGGTTTCCGTCAGAGGGCATGTGCATTCAGTCCTCAAATACCAATTAATCACAAAAGAACACCAGAGAGTTACATATAGGGAACAGCTTAATTACATGAAAAATATTCACATAAATCAAAAAATGTTGCCACAAAAACGCACCCAATGTAGTCAGAACACCACATATTTAATAAATCTAGCATCAAAACCTGACCTGATCGAAAGCAACCGATGTCACCTTCCGATTTCGCAAAATTGGCGCCAAACGCGCAGCAACGGCGCCCAAAGCGTAACGTCACCGTCGACAGAGAGATAGGGAGAGAGAGGGCGAGAGAGAGAGAGAGAGAGAGAGAGAGAGGGAGAGAGAGAGCGAGAGAGGCGTAGCGTTTGACGTAAATTACGTCAGTGGCGTGAATGCGGACGTGAGGCGGAAGACCTTTTAAGGGGCATTGTGCGTCCTCACGATAAGGAGAAACTGGAGGTTGCGGAGGTGTATCGTGAAGGTGAGCGTGTATTTCCATCAACTACACGTACTATTTATTTCCAGTTATTCATGCAATTATTTTGGTTGCGTTAAATAAATGCTGCAGGTGGAGTTACAGCGTGTCTACGTGACTTGTGTCTCCTTCACAGCCAGTACATTTTGCTCCCTCTCGCTTGAATGACTATATTTTTTAAAATATCCTTAACATAGGTTTATATCCCCACAACCTATTTTGGCACCTTGCTTGTGTGTGTATAATCGTGTCTCAGTCCTTCGTGTGTGCGTCGTGTCCTGGTCACAGATTCACGTTCCTTTCTGAAAAGACTACAAATGTCTTCGTTTGATTTCAAGCCCCAAACGATGCTAATATTGACACTTTCAGTTGAAAACTCGTTGAAACGCGCTCGTTCCAGTTGCTTTATAATAATGATGGCCGTTCACGTGGAGGGTGACGTGATGCAATCCCCACACTGCACTTCCCGTCAAAGCTGTGACAGGTTGCCGGTGCCTGAAATATCGGTTTAATTAATTACAGTCAGAAACTCATCGAAGAGGACGTTTACACACGAACATGACTGTTGCGGATAAAACACCGGCATTGTGTGGCTGATGATCCAGATACATTCTAAAAATCTGGAACTGCTCATTCATTCATTCATTTATTCATTCTTTAACATACATAAGGTCGCAGAATGGCAGCAAAAACCCCTTCTTGATAAAAATGACAACGTACCTCATTCATTTTGTTGTAAGAGGTTCAATAATTTCAGGTCCATTACAAATTTTTAAAAAATCAAAAGCTGGAAGTTGTAATTTATTCTTCAAGGCCAGTTTGGTGTCTTTCATCACTAAAAAGCAGCAGTGAGGACACAGGAAGTCTGAGGAAAGGGAAAGTTTGGTAACTCCTCATTATCTTTCACCGAGGTGCCAAGAAGTCCGATTTTTACGAACAGACTTTTTTGGGACATTTATCAATAGAATTAGTAAGATTTTGGTTACTTTTTGAGCTGTATATATTAAAACGATCCATGAGCTTCTTTTGTTTTGTGTAAATATGGAATAATAATCATTAGGCTGTCCTATTCCTTCAGATGGAAGTGGTACACTTTGAAGTGAGGCGTGATCGCTGGACTGTCGTTAGCTTAGCCAACCGATCTAGTTTGCTCGGTGTTTATTTTGTGGAGAGAAGCCGGTGTCTGCTTCCTCCTTCTGAACCATAAGGCGCGCCTCGTGGCATGAGGAAGAGTTGAAGCACGAGGAAGCTGAACCACCTGAGATAAACCCTTGTTAGGGGGGGGGATTACAGAGGCTGCTTCCTCCTCAGACTTTCACGTGAAGCCTGATGCGTTCTGTTTTTCCACGAATGCAACAGAAACAATGAACAAAGAGTAGTGATGTGTTGTGGAAACAGGAGCTGAAGGTTAGCGCGCTCTACTCGTAGAACCTGTTGTGTAAAATAAAGGTCAAAGCAGTTCCTGCCTGCATGGTTTTAACTGTTAAACCTCTTGAGGTCACAATTATAGTCATGATAATATCATTAGCAACTGAAACGGCAGATTATCATTCTTCTAAGTCCTGTTCTTTTACACAGCTGAACCACAGAAATGTTGCACTCGGCTGAGATGTGTCTCAGCCTGATTTTCTATCTTTTATGCTCCGTTTCCACATGAAAGACTCTTAAGTATTTGAATGCAACTTGTAATTGGTATTGGCTGATTACACGATGTAATACTGGAAGTTATTTCAAACAAGTCAAAGTGTGTAAAAGCAATGCTCTTGATGTGTTTGAGGCTTATAGATGAAAAGTGTCAGTCCTTGCACAGTCTATATCCTGCAACCGTTCTGCCTGTTGCACCAACTGTTTGGAAACCTTTTCAGCACATTAACATGGCATTCAATTCCTCGGTGTTTTTAGGAATGAAATGTTTTCAGGAGATATTAAAAGTTTCATGTATAAAGAGGTCAGCTTTTATTTTGTTAACCTTCAGCTTTTATTCTATGTAACGCATTGACACGTGGAGGATTTTTTGGGAGCGGTTGGGGAAAATACTGACAGCATGTCCCATGCAGGAAGCAGGACAAACATGCAGTAAATGGCCATTTCCTGGTGTCGGTAATGGCATGCAGATTTTCTCGTTCACTTTTGCTTTGCCACTTTCTGGTTTTATCTGTGCATCAGACTGTGAATATCATCCAGAACATGCAAACATTTCCGCAGCAACACTTTCAACGATGGACTAATCGACGACATGATCTATATCATCACCTCCTCTTCCTCCTCCTCCCCCTCCTCCTTTCTCGCTGCTCCAATTGAAATGCTCCTCCCACTTTCCCTCCTTCATAACACATTTGTCTTATTCTGTCTTCAGCACACCAGCAACAGCGATGGATCGGATCAGGTCAGCGTTCAACAACATGGTAGGTTTGGAGGAGCAAGCACTTCAGACATTGTTGTGCCCTGTTGTTCATGTGGCTCTGCCTGCTGTAGCCTTCAATTGGACTTCTGTTCAGTCGTGTCCCGCAGCTGTGTGATCAGGAGCACATTGCTCCCTTTGTTCCCCTCTTATTCCCCCCCCCCCACTATAATCCTGAATGGATGGTGGATAAGTGCCTCCCAGCTGCAAAACAGAAAACGGAGCAAATTTGTCTC
>JAUESF010000002.1:12048914-12065997 GCA_032274765.1 Malacoctenus tetranemus
CCCCCACCATTGATTGACCAGTCCACTGATCCCTCCATTGATGGAACTGATCACATGGCTCCAGTTGTGGGGTTGTTTACTTTGGTGCTCTGAGTGAGGCCTTCTGGGAAATGTAGGAAGATTTTCCTGGTCTGCGTCTCGTCCAGGGGCAACCAGAGGGTTATTTTCTGTTTTTTCCCCTCCTTCTCATTTCAAGCACTTTACTGGGGAAACCTCAACAGCAAACAAAGTGGTTTCACATGGTCAGTGTTACACTGCTGTGTAACCTTCAGGAAATGTCACAAGACACTGACACCCTTCAAAACAACTCCTTATAAGGCCTCGGACCTCCTTCGTGTGGCCCCCCGTTTGCGCTCCATGGCGGAGGACAGACGGAGTGACAGTCACATTGCTGGCTTTAACCTTTAGATGAAAGTACATGAAGATCTAGTTAGAAAAACATTAAATATGTAATCGAATGAATATGAGTGCATCAGTCGCGTTGGAATATTGACTTGCAGACGGAGGACGGCGTGACACCGCAGAGGGGTTTTGATGTAAATGATTTCTGATTAGATCAGCCTTTATTTCATTTGTGACAAGGCGAAAAACCACCTTGAAATGTCACTAATCAGACTTTTTTTTTATCATTACATTCCAGTCTGGAATTGACTGCTTTAAACATGGTGATTCGAGTTTAATCTGATCGGGATTTTGGTCAGAAAAACAGGATATTTCTCTTTTATTGATCGTTACAATTTGATTAAATTGCGCGATGAATGTGATGACTGGTACGACTTTTGGAGACATGAAAAAGTCCACAAAAAGTTGCCGTGTAATCATCATCGTTTAACTTTACGATTGAACACAAACTTTAACACGCAAAAACTCAAATGTCTCGTATCCGAATGATCACAGAAGTCCTAAAGTGCAGCAGGATTTCTTTGGTTTCTGCCTGCAGCAACAACAGCAGCTAAAAAAAACAAGAGGTCTCGGCTATTCAAAAAGCTGTGACGCAGGATCACTTCCAAAGAGTTAATTAACAGGCCGAACTTTTTATAAAAAAAAAAGTATAAAACATTAATGTCAATCTCAGACTTCACGTCCTTTTTTTTTTTTGCCCCATAATGAACTGACTCAACGTGATGGAAGGGAGCAGGAGAACCTGTGATCATCAATACAATAATGATGAGGTTATTATTATTAATGCAGCGTTGTAAAGAATTCCCTGATTGCGCGGCGCCGTCGTGTATAATATTAAGATAAGGGAAATGTCAGAGCAGAGAGGACCTGTCTCCTGGGAGAAAACAGCGCTCGCAAACGTGTCCTATATCCGAGCTTTTATGAGCGCTGCTACATTTTGTATGAGGCAAATTTCATTAAATTAACTCATTTTGTTTAATTAATAATTCATGCGCCGCTGGAGACACACCTGTTGGCAAGGTTACTTTCGATATCAAAGCCAGAGCGGAAACAGACGCAGGCTTGAGAGGGCGGGCGAGAGCCCGGAAACGCGTCCCCCCCCCAGTCCCACCCGTCACCCCACCCTCCCCCCCCCTGCGCGGTAATAAGTCGACCGCTTTCGCCCGACCGCGCTCGCCAGCCGGCGACATGACTGCTCCCTTTGTTTGAAAGCGTAACAGGCCGGCTCCTCAATGCTCGCCTGATGTGTGAATTGATGTGTTTTGTGCTGATAATTTCTTCCTGGCGTCACGTGTCTTTCTTTATCTTTATGAAATGAGACGGATAATGAGGCCGTAATGCGGGGAGACTGAAATCCATGTGGCGTCACAGCTGCAGCTCAAAGTGTCATTGAAAAAAAGTCTTTTTTTTTTAATTGTCCAGGTGAGAAAATGATGACCTCGGTGGAGTTTTGCTGAGTCATCCCCGTTGGGTGACAGCAGGGTGCCCAGTGGACAGGGCGCCAGTCTATCGCGAGACAAACACAAAGAGACATGAATTGACCTCGTCTGCTGGAGAAGTGAGACATTAGGACAAACCTGTGATCAGTGGGGGTTAGGGTTAGGGCGGTGGGGTGTTAGTTGATATTCACATCAAACACCAGAATGACTGTTTGCGTCGGACTGGCTGGATGGCTGCAGACTCTCTGAACCGGTTGATCTCCCGAGATTTTCAGCGCAGATTCACTCCAGATGGTGCGAAAACAAAAAACCGCATCCGGGGAGACAGAAACACCTTGTTAGTCAGAGAGGTCAGAGGAGAGAGAGAGCGAGAGAGAGACAGAGAGAGAGAGAGACAGAGAGAGAGAGAGAGAGAGAGAGAGAGAGAGAGAGAGAGAGAGAGGGGCCCTGACTGGCAGCTGACAGAGCGCTCGTGGCACCTTTGATAACCACCTTTTTTGACGACTGTGGCAAACAAAGCAGCTCAGTAACGTTCATGTCCCACCTTGACTCCCTGGAAAATGTACAAACTGTAAAAGTACCTTTGCACTGGCTAAATGAAACTAATTCATTCCAGTTGGAAATGAGAGCTGCAAATGTAGAATAGTTAGTTTGTAGCAAGTTCACAGAGTAACAAAAGTGAATGTTGTGGGTCAACATCATTTAACATCTGTCTGAGTCCACAAGCTACTGTGGAAAATTATGCGGTAACCTTTTCATTGGAGATTCATCAACCTAAACCAGTGACATCACTCGCGCAAACACACACGCAACACACACACGTTATAAATCATTGGAAAGTGACACAATTTAAATGACAAAGTGCTGTTTTAACAACATGTTGACAAAAAAGAAGTTTAATGTCCCCCATTTTTGGGGGGGTAAAATCTGAACCCAGCACGGTGGGTCAAGCCATCCCTCAGCGCCGCTGGGTTCTGTGAGAGCTGGGTCAGTCCTGTTGCTCGGCCCCGGCGCCGAGCGAGCGAAAAATAAATCAAACTGGTTATTTTTAACCATCGGCGTTTCAGAGTGGTCCTGGAGCAAAGGAGGTCGAAGGTCATCCCGGGTCGTCTGGGGGACGTCGAGAGCGCAAAGACGTATGAGCCTCGAATTCAGGTTGCGTCGCTTTTTTCCTGAGGCCCCGACTTCAGCTCCAGCCCAGCGCAATCCACTGGCCTGAAACCAGCATTTGGGTCATTAAATTAAAAAAAAAAAGCGCGTGTTTTCTTCTTCTTCTTTTTTTCTGGGTGCATTCTGCCTTGTGTCAACAAGCCAGACTGCTGTTACTTGAAGTGCAACGATGTGAAGGATGTTTTCTTGGCGCGCGCCAGGCCCCCTCAATCAATCACCGCGCGCATTCCCCACCGCCTTCCCTGTGTAAGCATCCTTTTATGACAGCCGCCGAGCCGTCAAAAGATCCCAATCCAGCCGGGCGCCTTTGAGATGTGGCAGCGCGACTGTGCGGCTGACAAATCTGCGGGAGCCATGTGATGCAATCATGCCGGCATGTAAGAGAATCTCAAAGGGATGTTTCCTCACAACTTGGGGCTTACATGACGACGAGCCGATGCCGTTTGAGGAGGGGGGGGGGTGGGAGAAAAAGGGATCGCGATGTGGATCGAAGCCTCCTTTAGGGTGTCAATCTCCCTCGCTCACGGTTTCAAACATGACAGCTCCGCGCTTTTGCGCTTAATTATAAAACTGCTTGATTCCTTGATCATTATTTTAACCTGGCAGATAATCCGCTGATATCACGAGCATGGGAAATTGACCAAAAAAAAAAGATGTAAGTCAACGGCAGGATGAAGAAATGCATCATTTTGCATGTGAGGTCTTGATTGAGGCTGGATATGGCAAATCCGCAGAGAGTCAGCTCCTCAGTGTTACATCTGCATGCGCGCTCTCACATGCATGGTCAAAAACAGGTGCATGGTGCTCCAGGAAGAGAGGAAATCAAATTCACTGTGAAACAGAGGCGAGTGTTCCAAGATTTGAGCCAAACGGTGCTGGGCGGAGTTTGCATGTTCCCCCTGTGGACTCTGCTTTCCCTCTAATAGTCCGAAACCATTCACATGAGGACAAAATTAACTAAATGATGGAGGTGTGACTGTGTGTAAGTGATTGTCTGCCTCTCTGCATTTCCCCTGTGATGGACTCGCCTGTGGCTTCACTCTGTATCAGCTGGGATCCTCCCAGCACAGCACCTGAGATGGAAAAACTGTTCAAGATGAATGAATGCTCTGAAATTGGACCTGAGTGATTCGTCCCAGGCGCCAGAAAAGACACACACCTCCTTCTAAGCCTGCGAATCCACCGGAAAACCACATGTGATTTGACGGGACTCGCCTCTTTGTGCTGTGAAACAAAACAGCACAGGGAAGCAAAGCGCCAGCTGTGAAGGACAGGCTGGGAGCTGGAGGTAATAGCGCTGATTGTACTTACTTTGCTAGGTTACTGAGCTCGCGACCTCTGACTCCCAGCTGCGACCCCATCACTCAGCGCATCGCTCTGTGAGAGGGGGATGAATCCGAGGCGGGCGTCCGCTGAACTCTGGACTCTGAGGGAGTGTTTTCTTCCCTCGACTGTCACCAAGTGCAACTCGAGACTAAATCGTAAGGGTTCTATTTAGAATGTTTGGACCCATCTGTACGATCAGCAGTAGGAAAACAGTCCTGCCCTGAGGCTGTGGCTCACTAACCTCTTGAATCACAGTATATATGCATTTTTCTTCAAAGCAATCATGAGAAAATCAAGTTCTATTAACATATCTAAATGTGCTCTAGCATTGAGATCGTGACACCTGTCCAGGAGCCTTCGACGTCTAATCATGTTGCCGGAGTGTGGTTATGCAATTCCTTTGTTGATGGTGGGGGTCTCAAGGTGGTTTGAGACTATTACGCACACACTCGGGGACACACACACACGCCACACGCATACACCACACCACCGCCTCTTCTTGTGGATTTTGTCCCTCGGCGCGTTAAAAGGCGCTGCGGGTGATAAAAGCTCAGGCGCACTTAGCGCGGAACGGTGGCCGCGCAAGAAAAAAAAAAAAAAACGGAGCGCACCTCTCCGGAGCGCACAGCGCGGCACAGGGGGGCAAGGGTGGGGGGGAGAGACGGATCCAACAGGACACCGGCATCTGCTCTCTGAGACCTCATTCAAGCGCCCGAGTCAAGCTCCTCACGACTGGAGAGCCCATCTTCAAGGGAGGGGTGGGAAACAAACGCACCTCCGTAAATGCGCTCCAGCCGCCACAGAAGCCTCATCCGTGCGCCTTCGCTCCTCCGGATGAGTTGACCGAGTGCGAGGCACCGAGACCGGACGGCTCCGTCCCGCGGTGCAAACTTCCCACTGGACCAAACTTTGCTGCTCGCCTCGGCTCGGCTCGGCTCGGCTCGGCATGATCATTTCCAACGCGAGCCTGAGCTGCGCGCACTGTCCCGGGGGAGCAGAAGCCCGCGGCACGGCGGCGGTGACGGACGCGTACGAGGAGGTATCCGGCTCTCTGCCCCCTCCGTCGCTGAGCCCGACCGGGCACCTGGTGGTGGCGGTGTGCCTCGGCTTCATCGGCACCTTCGGGTTCCTCACTAACTTCCTGGTGCTGGCGCTGTTCTGCCGGTACCGGGCGCTGCGCACGCCCATGAACCTCCTGCTGGTGAGCATCTCGGCGAGCGACCTGCTGGTCAGCGTGCTGGGCACCCCGTTCAGCTTCGCGGCCAGCGTCCACGGGCGGTGGTTGATCGGGCGCGCCGGGTGCGTTTGGTACGGGTTCATCAACGCCTGTTTGGGTAAGACGCTGCGTGCATGATCTCCTGCACGTGTCAGGGGAGCGGAGGGCGCTTTAAAGAGCGCGTTTGAAGTCAAAGTCTGCTTTTTTTCACTTCACAGCATCTTCATCTTACAAGTGAACGCAAGATGAAATATTGATTCCCCTCGTAGACTTGCAGCCAGATTTGCAGCAGTTACGCTATTTTCCTCAACCTTTTCTGTGTGTGTCGTCACAGTGTGGAAGTCTTTTTTGCAGTTGGACTGAGTCATGTAGCGTCTGTAAAATCTCCACCACTTGGAAACATGACAAAATGTTCTGCTGCTGAGCCAGTGTCTAGCTTTTTATACGTTGCTTTTTGGTTGCAGCTGGCGAGAGCATGATGCCAATGTGTCTTCCTGCTGCAGCAAGACTAAAGTCATCAATACTCAACTCCTACACAAGTAATTAGATTACATATCAGGATGATTTGCTGAGTTGGGAGACATTTATTACCCATTAGGTGTCATTTATCTTGAGGAGAAACTTCCCTCCACTGAAAAACTTTGGTGTAATTCAGAGTTGGAACAGCTCAAAACAAATCAACAGCACGTCTGATGGCGTTACATAATGACCGCGCTCCTGTCAGGCTCTCCTTTCAGCACCATGTTTGCAGAGCTCTCCACTAGTACCAGGATCAAACCTGTGACCTTTCTGTTTTTCAGGACAGTCACTCTAATTACTGTCAGGGATTGATTGATGTCACCCCCTCCGCTCTGCACGGAGGGATCCTAATTTTCTGGCCACTGGAGCGTTGAGAGTGGAGGAGAGAGAGAGGCAGAGAGAGAGAGAGAGAGAGGGAGAGAGAGAGCAAGAGAAAGGGGGGAGAGAGGATGATTTAGGGGCGACTCTGTTGTGCAAGTCAGTGTTTTTTATGCCGTTTTCAGATCTCGATGCATCTGGGGGAAGTTTAAATTTGAAGTGAACAATCGATCCAGAAGCACACTTGGAGTACGATGACATAACAGCTTAACATCACATTGACCAGCAGGCGTCTTTTTTTCCTACTTTGAGCCTTGAATTAAAGTGAAACGCAATAATGTGTGATATTTACTCTCATTGTGAGACTTCCAGGCACCTTTTCTCATTGAATATCTGAGATGCAGCGAGCTTTACAGATATTAAAAATTGAGAGGTGTTGAAGTGTTGTCGCTCATAAATCTGTTGTTTGCCTGGACTTCAGCTTGAGAAGGTGCGGAGACTCTTTGCCCCCCCGTTACAATGTCACTGTTATCTATGCAACTCAAGGTCGGACAAAGTAGAAAGAGGAGCGAAAGCAGTTCCTTGGTAACCACAGATCAACCTAAAGCTGATGAAAGTCGCCCGAAACTGATCGTTGAAGTCACTCAATAGAAGAAGTTGCTGCTGCCTGATGTGACAATGAGGCAGGTTTTTTTTTCTCACAGGAGCCACCGAGGTGTTGATCTGTTGTTCTCTTCGGAGTCTGGTGAGTGCAGTACAGTAAAGTATCACAGCTGTCACAGAAACCTTCAGGGTGTTTCTACTCCACAAACTGCTCCTGCTTTCTGTAAACTTTAAACCTCCATCATTTCACTTTGGCTGTGATGGTCCTAAATCTCCTGTTTTCTCTCTCTCTCTCTCTCTCTCTCTTAGGAGTCTCGAAATGCAATATAGAGTTGTCACTCCTGAATCATTTGTTTTCTCTGCGGTGTGTCGGTGTAACGTTGAGTTCAGTGAGGTGAGGAGAAACACTGGTCGCGGATGTCTTGTTCCTCTGAAGTTTGGGACTTAGTGTTTGAATCCCAACTTGTTGCGGCTCCATAATCAGTTGTTTGTTTCCCCCCCCGAACATGTCAGGCGCACCAAATTGATGGTGTCACCTCGTCTGTTTTCATTACAGTATCTAAAGCTGCCTTGAGGAACGATGAGACACTCGCTTTAAAAATAATTGGTCCTGTCTTTGGAGCGCAGAGTGCGATGAATACATAGCAGTGTGCGCTGGCTCCTGTTTTCGGGCTGGATTCTGGACCTGCAGGCAGGTTTCTGGCCCGTCTTTAACCCTTCCTCCCACATTTTCGACTCAGACTGCGAGACTTCGCAGGCGAACCGACAGGAAATAACCAGGAGCGTCAAAAAGTGTATGTGGCAGGATCAAAGGCTCAGACGTTGGGGGGGGGATTCGGACCACCTGTATGTGAATCCCACCTAGACTGAAGACAACTGTTGCAATTGTATTGCTTCTTATCTTGTTGGAAGTTAACTGAACACATGAAATGAAACAGCCACTTGTGTCCACTTATGAACCAAGTAACCATCACAACCATGAACCCCCCCCCCCATGTGGTCTGATATAAGTTGGTTTAACTGCAGCATAGCTGCAGTTGATTAGAGAGCTTTGGGTGTTATTTCTCATTATGCTGAGTGTAAATTGAAGCAAAAGTCGCCTCCTGACGACCCAAAATCCCAGCCTGAAGAGGGGATTTTGCCTGAATAGCATTCTGAAAAAAAACCCCACATTTTCAGCTACAACATCGCTGCGTTAAGTGTGTTAAATCTGCGCAACAGCTCCACAACTGAGAGCAATTTGTTTGCATGCAAATGGATTCCCAGCGTTCCCTTTGTTGATGTGTGAGCGCACAAAGTGAAGCCCAGATTCAGGTCATTTTGCTCCCGACGCTGCTCATGCGAAACCCAAACACTCTTAGAAGTGAATCCGAGTGTAGAAATGAAGAAAGAGGAAGGGAAAAAAACCAAAAAAAAGGGACTGAATTCAGAAAGTGTCCCAAAAGTGCGAGCGCATGTGAAAAGTGGCTCCCGAGCAGCTCGTAATTCAAGCCTTGCATCCGAATCTGACTGTGGCCGTGCATTAAAGCGGGGACGTGGTCGCAGTCAGTCCGACTAAACAGGAATGAATCAGCGGGCTTTGGCAGGGCCCGGTTGAAGACAGAACTGAGACCTCTTGTTTCGCCCTCCGCCCGCGAGAGCTGGAGTGAAATCCAGTCTGTTGCTTAATTTACTAATGAGACACTGTCCGCCCCGCTGCAATTACCCAGACAACATAAGAGCTATTGTAGCGTGCAGTCAGGGCGCGTTAGCGAGCGAGCAATCAAGCTTCATCGGGTCACAATCGGCGGAATAATTTAGTCTTTATGAAGTCACGGAGGACGTTTCACTTGGTTCTTCTTTTTCCCTGCACGCTCTCTTTCCCCCGTGCAGACTGACCTACACAATTTCTCCAAAGTGAAATGATGTCAGTCTGTAAATCAGGAGATTGACAAGAGCCGCACGTTTTAATGGACTTCTTCGAGCGGCGCGGGCGACCGCAGAGAGAGGCAGGATGTACTGACAAACATATTGGAGGAAATCATCCAGATTGAGCACAGATTGTTTTCATGGCTACCTGATAAAGGATGCGTCTGTGTACAGTTGGGGGGTCTCTGAGTGTACCAGAGGTGACGTGGTCAGACTGTTCATTAGAAAGTCCCAGATTCTATTGAAGAGGAATGTTTTTGTGTTGATTTTTTTTTTTTAAAGCTTTAGTTTGTTGTTGAAAGACTCGTCGTCCACCAGGATTTAGGGGCCAAGTTGAAGTTAAGTTCTATCATGTGCAGCAAACGCAGAATGAAAGGCAGCATCAGTCCCAACGCACGCACGCACGCACGCACGCACGCACGCACGCACGCACGCACGCACGCACCTTCCTCTGAAAGTGCTGTCTTAGGGAGGTCGGGGGGAGGAAGCCACTGTGTCTATCCTCAAGCGCTCAAGCTCTGACAGGGAGAACATGCAAACTCAACACTGTCAAGTTCAGGTTCTCTCTTTCAGTGTGTGACGTACTGACCACAGCATCACAACCCCCTCCCCCCCTCCCCCCCAGCATTTGCATTTCAGCCATTTATTCACTCATGCTGCTCACAAAAGCCACTTTTGGCTTCAGCAAATCAAATTCCAACCTATATTTAGAGATGGTCACATTCCAGTGCACGTTCTCAGTGTGGGCGCAATAAAACTGGATTCCCACATATTTTCTCTCACAACTTGCATTTGGGCCAATGACTTCAGACGACAACGTTGCACAACAGTGGATCCTTGTTTACTTGCTAGTTTGCTTTATAAACGGTTGTCACGACAACTCTGAGAACAACAGGCCTTGGACAAATGCCCGTCGTAAAGTCATGTTGCTCGTTTGTTTATGTCATTTCTATCAGAAATCAGTGCAACTTTACAATCGATTCAAAGCAGCAGGTTGTTCTCTCTGTGAGTTGCTGCCATACTGGATCTGCTAAGTGGTCATTGCTTCCAATCTCTCCCTGTCATATTGTAAAATCGACTAATCCTTTAACGCGATTACAGAAGCGAGGCTTGTCATTGACATGACACTAAAAGGAAATCGGGATTCAGTCATCGAGCCGCGCACAGCGCGGTGCGTGTAAACACGCAGATGGAAGGGGGCGCTGTGGGGGCCGCGGCGTCGGGAGGCTGGTGGGCTCTTGGCACGGGGAGGCGCGCCTCGGTTTGCCGTCAGCACCGGGATCTGACGCGGGGAATAAGACGGAGCGGGGGAGCTTCAGAGGGACACGGCGGGAGGTGGGGAGCAGAGGGAGGCGCGCACAAAGGCGAAGAATGAGGGGAGGCTGGAATTGGAAGGGAAGAAAAAAAAGCATTAAAGCAGGAGACAATGAGAGATGATTAGCTCCTGTGCTGACTCAGGGCCCGGATGTCGGGTCATCCATTTCTACCATGAATCTATCGGGGGAGGGGGCGAGGGGGGGGGAGACGAATCAGGCCTCAGGTGAAAAACCCATTAAAATGCATGCCGGGGAATCAAAGTGGGCCATGTTTGAATCAAAGCCAATGCTAGCGACCGATATTCCCACCAGGCTCCGACTCCAGACTGTGCAATCATTACCAGAAAGAAATGAACGGGAAATGGTCGCTGTTAAGAGAAGTTGGCCTTTCGCTGAGGCGGCAGATCGTTTGTATTATGAGGAGCCACCGCAGGAGTCGGGAGGGAGGCCCACCGCTGCTGTTTGTTCCATCCGTCCGTGATTAGTTATGTTTCTCAGCTCCATTTGTGCCAGAATTTTACGAGTCGACTAATGTGTGGTCAGATTTATTGCAGTTTTAAATTATATTGTCTGAATCAATTGGTTTTTAACACAAGTGGCTCAACAATTACATCCTTTAACCACATGATTTAAGGTGGTCATGTGATTCCAATATGTCTCCGAACTGGTGGAGACCAAAAACTAAGAGTTGAAGGGAACGCTGACTTGCATTGATTTATTTCAGGTGGTCTCCCCTCTCCAACTCTTGAACATTCCAGTGAAGCCAAACACGAGAGGACACACCCACTGTCACCGACATATTAAAGCAGGAGCCTTCAAAATAAGAGCTCCGAATCGTATCACGTTAATTTCACAGCCCCTCAGTACGTCTGACAGGTTCAAGCGGTGGCTCTAAGGAACGCTTTGCCTCATGTCTCGTCAGAGCTACAGATGGAAGCTGAGCCGTGTTTGTCACTGTAACGTGTATGATGAGGCGGACCAGAATCGGCCACTCTGCCCTCAGCCTGGTCTCGCAGGTACACATCATTATTTCATTTGGCTGGAAATTGAGAGGCGAGGGTCGTGCAGCTCTCTGATCGACAAGGGTGCACGCTGGGAGGACGACGGCAGCCGTCGGACGCCACAGCTGTCACAGTGACACACAGACACACGCGTGCGCAGCTCGCACCTTAATAACGAGCCCGCACCGACACATCAACATGAAATTACCCCCTTCAGTCTCAAGACTCCCACTCTTTAGCACTCCCCTCAGCACAGCCTCTCAGGGCGCCAGCCCCGCTGTCCACGCCAAGCCTGCTTGAGCCAATCAGCAGGCCCAATTATGCATCGGAGGTGCCGTCATTTTCTGTAATCAAAGTCTCTGTCCCCGTTAGAGTCAGCATAATGGATGTAAAGTGGCTCTGGGCCGGCACTTTAGCCTGTATGTGTTGATTAGCTCTGATTTAAGACTGAAGTCACTTGAGCAGCTATTTACTCCAGTGAGGCACGTTCACCAATTAGCAATTAACACAGAGAAAAGCAGCCGGCACTTCCATGCAAATCAGCATTTTTTGTGGCTGTCTGTTCAGCCGGGACCGACCGCTAATGATAAAGTACGTCCGCGAGTCGGGCGCTTGTCTTTTTTTTTTTCTGATGAGATTTGAAACAAAGTTAGACGGAGATTAAAACAGAATGCAACCGACTCTCAGGAGTCATCACAGCTATTCAAGGAAGATGAGGAGCAGATGAGCTGAATGACAGAAAATAAACAACAACAGATAATGTGAGAAAAGTCAGAAAGAAAAATAAAACTGCTGCGGTTCGATTTTTTTTCACCAGGCAATAACTTTAGATTTTGTGGAGGTGGTCAGAGTAAAGCAAAGCCTGTGCAGGTAATTGAAGCCTGATCTGGGGATCTCAGATTGCTTTTGACACCTGCTAAAACAAGATTAGAAAATGACTCTGTGAAGAAAGCAGCTCGTCTTTAGATGAAGCCTCATATTTCCAGAGGTTTTTGAAATGTCAGGGTGCAAAGGGTCTCCCTCCCCCCCAACCTGTCTCATTTTTATTACTGGTGAAAAGGACAAAAAGTCTGCTGACCCCTTCCACTGGTTATTGCTACAACCCCAATAGACAAACACCCTCTGACCGCTCCGTCCTCCGCAGGCATCGTCTCTCTGATCTCCCTGGCCGTCCTCTCCTACGAGCGCTACTGCACCATGATGGTGCCCACCATCGCCGACGGCAGGGACTTCCGCCCGGCGCTGGGGGGCATCTGCTTCTCGTGGCTCTACTCCGTGGCCTGGACCGTCCCCCCGCTGCTGGGCTGGAGCAAGTACGGGCCCGAGGGGCCCGGCACCACCTGCTCGGTGGACTGGCGGACGCAGACGCCCAACAACATCTCCTACATCATCTGCCTGTTCACCTTTTGCCTGCTGCTGCCGTTCGGCGTCATCGTCTACTCGTACGGCAAGCTGCTGCACGCCATCAGACAGGTGAGACTATGCAAATGGCAACCTTACAGGCGAGGATATTAGCCTTTGGGGAAAAACATAATGCTGACTCCGTTATGAGTCGTGAATTTCAAACCGGTATTTTCTGTGCTGCAGGTGTCTGAGTCGCGAGCCAGCAAAATGACTTCAAGGTAAATTTGCGATAAGACACCTGCGGGGGAAAAAAAAAAAGAAGTTCATCTATATGTGATTTGAATGCGGCGCAGTGGCTTATCTGCGACCTCAGCTGATCCGTGACCGTATCAAAAGCCCGGGTCCAGCCTTCATGTTCCGCCCCGGGCGAGGGGAAGCTGACGGGAGACAGCGGAGTTCAAACACTTCGCAGGATTCAGCCTGAAAAAGCCGAGACGTTTCAATCGGCAATCACGGCTGACATCCCAACAACGCACTCTATTAAATCTGCCAGCGTTCATCGCCGCTCTTGTCTGGGGGGGGGGGGGCGCAACAGCCACGTCGTGTTTGCCAAAGCGTCATTTCCACCTCAAATGCAGGAGGAGCAGATGTCGGAAATGTTCAAGTGTGACCTGAATGACAGCGATCGGCGTCCCGATCCGGTGAAGTGCTGCAGTGTTCTCCTCTCGGCCTGAAACTGAGATCAGCTGAGCGTTTATTCGTCACATTTTGCATCAGCAGGAAGGACGGACACGGTGAAAGTTTGCAGGCGCAACTTTGCAGATACACATCTGATTGGAAGATTCGCTTTGCATTAAGATGCGACTTGCTTCGGCTTCAGATGCAATCTTTATTCCTTTCCTGTTTCTGGCTCATAAATATGGTTCCTGCGGATGCGTTTAGCGAATAGAAATCAAGCAGATTAGCGCAAATAAAAGACCACAGCAATCGGCAATCTAGTTCGATGACAAGAAACAGCAGCGATTAAAATGTACCAGCTCGCTGTGAGAGCGAAAGAACAGTGGAGTGGCGCAGGTCAGAGCAAAGTTGAGAGGCTCGTGTGGCTCGAGATATTCAGGGCTGGAAGCTGGAAGAGAGAGATAAAGAGAGAGGGAGCGAGAGAGAGAGAGAGAGAGAGAGAGAGAGAGAGCGCAGTACATGAGTTCATTTCTGCAGGCTGGTGTTAATGACAGGATTACAGACAACTGTCTTCATTACACACTGCTGAGGCGCTTCATTAAACCTGCGAGCCGCAGACCTTCACACCCACTGTCAGCTAATCATGGCAAACAAACTGCATTTAGCTCTGCGTGGCGCTCTGCGCATGTGTTTGCACTCGGAACTGACTTCCCCCACGGGGTCCAACTCTTACAGTGGGAACCAGAGCGCAGAGTTTTTACCTGCAATTGAGAAAAACAACAATGTCCCATGTTTGTTCCTTAGTTTTTTGTTCAACCGTTCATAGATGCTTCGGTGTCCTTCACCTTCAACATGTCCACTGAAAACGACGCAGCACGGTTGTGACAAGCGAAACAAACACTTGTGATGAAAGTATGCAAGTGTCTACTCTGATATGAGTTATAAATAAGCAAAATTAGCAACCTCTTGTTTTGTAATTAGAGCGAGCGCGTTCCACTGCCTAATTTATATCACAATGGCGGATCCTGTGTCCTCGTTCATGGAACACTTCTAAATTTCAATCAGACGTATCGCACACTTGTGGATGAGCGTTGCAATCAAAAACATGCATAGATTAAGAATTCTGTCGTCTATATATCAGACATATTACAACAAATGAGTTGTTTTATACTTCTAATTCTAATGTTAGATGTGGCTTCTCCAGTTTTATCAACTTGGTTCTGGGTTGTTTCTTGGCAAAGCAGGAGAAGAACACACACGCGCACTCACACAAAGACTTTGGCTTTGCTTCAGTGTTCCACGTTGCGTCATTTTCCACTCTCGCTGTGAGGGATGCGTCAGTGTCTTGGCCGGCTGTGAACCGCCCCGCTCCTCGCCGTGCTCGCTCGTTGACGCTGTTTGTAGCGAGGAGCTAATTTGCCAGCCCATTTGCAGGTTCACGTGCTGCGCCCCTCGTGGGGGTGGGGGTGGGGGTGGGGGTTGTCCCTCGGGAGCCTCCGAAACAATTGAAGACGGTTAATCACAGGCCTGGAAAGGAAGAAAAAAACCGTCATTCCCTCCTCGCATGTCGACGGTGTTTCCATCCCATTTGAAATTGGTGGGGAGGCGTGGCGCGTCTCGCATCCCTCAGACAGGCGCAGGAGCCCACGTCAGCTGACGCCGACACTTCTCCCTCGCTCACTCTCACACACACCTGAATCTAATCAGCGCTTAATTAAGGAGTTCTCTTCAAAGCCTGCTAACGAGTCGCTCGTTACAGTCAGGTGTGCTGGAGCAGCGATCAGGACTGCCCAACACTTTCACCCTCCGTCGCCGCTCTTTGTGTCCCACAGCCTGACTTTGCAGATTCCACACTGTGAACTTTGTCAGTCACAAGTCAAATATTAGAAGAAAAAAAAAAAACATTAAAAGATTAAAAAAAGAAACAGGAAGTGCCTCCAGGAAATCATCTGCACCGAAAGTGAGATCCAGAAGCCCCGACAGCATTCATGTGACCACTGATGAGTAACGTTGATAGTGGACGGCTCTCTCTCCCCCACCCCCAGCAGCAGATCTGACCGGTGGGACTGATTTGCCTTTCGCTCAGGAAGGAAGCCGCCGCTTCCAGCGGCGAAGGAGATGAGTTCCTATTCAGAGGCGGCGCCGCGTAATTTCCCTGCAAGTGATCATGTCAGGCTACCTGAAATTAACTCGCAATTGTCACTCAGCGGTGCTGGGATACTTTTGTCCATCGCAGTGTGATCGGGTCCCCTTCGGCGTGATGTAACACGACTACATTTCCTCTCGGGAGCAGCGCGCGGGGCTGCAGATGTTGTAAATCATCATTAAAGGAACGCCTGGAGAGTCAGTGAGTTGGAAGTGGAGGAGTCAGGACGGGGAGAGAGAGCGACGCTGCCGACTCACTTTTCTTCTTTTTTTTTCCCGCGGATGATGCGATGTGAATTAATTAAAGCGAGGGATAATAGAGAGCCAGATGTGGTGAGAAGTTTGTCAACGGGCTGCTTTTTGTCACCGCCGGCTGATGGATCATCGCAGGTCGAAGGGAGGAGGGGGAGGAGGAGGAGGAGGAGGAGGAGGAGGAGGCAGGGAGACAGGTTCAGAGATGGCAGCAGAGGAGTGACGGCTTTGTCAGTCTGGTGGCTCCACGGTTCGATGCCTCTGATTTGAAACAAACGTTGGAGCTTGATGTGTTTCACAGCAAGATACTTTTTGTCAAATAGCAAAACACAGTTTTGCAACAATTTACAACTCGTGTGATGTGACCGCTTTGTGGGTTTGACTGGTGTCTCTGTATAGTTTGCCTGGACCAGGTTTCGAGTTGAGCAACAGCTTGTTGCCAGTGAAAAAAAGGAAGTGACTGCAAAGAGCGTTTTCTGTTTTCAACGTCCAGGTTTATCAACGTATGAACTATCATCAGTAAAGAAGCTTTTTTACGTCACTATTTGAAAAACAGGGCGGTGTTTGGTTTGAAAAACGTGATAGAAGTCGCTCAGTTTTTTTTCACCACAGAATAGTTTCAGCCAAGTGAAACCAACAGATCAAAAATCACTTCCTGTATCCAGGAAATGGTGTAAGAGAGCTTTTTTTTGTTATCTGTCGTTGCCCTAAAGGGTGGAAGACAACCATCAGATTACGTAACAGCTCACTGAAGGACTTCACACATGAATTTGTCGCTTGCTGCGATCCTCCTCAAGTTATGCAGCGCTCGCGCAAAATTACAAAACAATGAGTGATTCATCACAAACCAAGGAAGCTGTTTTCAGGATGTGAAAATTGGGATTGTTTGGATAGCCGCTCGAGTAACGAGTTGATCGCCGGCCTAATCATCTTTTTTTTTTTTTTTTTGCAGCTTTGTTGTGATGATTTTGTGAACTAATGTTGTGTGAAGATTGCAGGCAAAGCTGGTAATTACAGCAAACAGGACGCAACTTTATGCGCGATGGGGAAAAAAATGAAACGCTGAAGGTGACAAAAGACTTGGGATGCTTTTAAATCTGGCTCCACTCTCAGACCCGTTTGCTGTATGTGTGTGCGTGTGTGTGGATCTGCATGTGCGCACTGTCGCAGCAGAATAGGTGCAAGGTTACTTGTAGGGAGGATAATCCCTTGCTTACACAGCAGGCTTCTTTTTTTTCCCCTGTTTGCCGGTCAAACGCACGCATCAAATCAGTGGCAGGGTTTCGCCAGGTGTGATTGAATCTCTGGAGTGCGCGCTGAAAAGCCGAGACGCAGGGCAGGTGAGGAGACCGAGGAGGCGCGCTCCTCCTCCTGCTGCCGCCTCTCCGTGGGCGAAGCCCTTTCATTCCTACTCTGTGTCTCCGACACAAGCACTGTTGTTTCCGC
>JAUESF010000002.1:12395913-12406401 GCA_032274765.1 Malacoctenus tetranemus
CCGGAGCCCGCCAGCATGCGGCTCCCGCTGAGCGTCCTGTACCCGGTCCTCTCCCTCATCGCCTTCGGATTATGTCCATCCATGGTGAGTCTCTGCCACCCTGCCTGCTGCTGCTGCTGCTGCTGCTGCTGCTGCCACTTGTTTCCTCCTGTTTTTTTCAGTGAGGCTGCAATTGTTGCGCACCGCTGGCACCGCGGCTGTCCAGCCTGTGGTGTCTGTAGGACCGCCGCGGCGTGTCTCTGCTGCCTCTGTGGAGGTGCACCACGCCTAAACTTCACTTTAAAGTTCTGCACTGTGATCCTGCTTTACTGTAAACTTGCGTTTACACCAGGCGGAAGATGCTCTACCAATCCGCACATAGACATACGTCAAAGTGCGGTTATTCTAGTGACACTGAATTAAAGTTTAAATGGCAACTACTAGCTTTTTTAAGCTTATTTGTAAATTGTATTTGAGAAACATGTAGAAATATTCATATTCATACTCTATATTCAACCTTTTTTAAGTAGGTGTGTCATTTTTAGCTCTCATCCAATTTGACGTGAATCATTTGGTGGTGCTGGGAAGATCATTCAAGTAGCAGCCAGGTTTCATTGTATTCAGCATGTTCAGTGTTTCTGCCTCAACAGCCGCATTGTTCAAGAATCACTTATGGCTGATCTCTCGTCACGGCCACTTGTGGATGTCCTTTGGGTTGTTCTGTGTCGGCTTCACTGCAGTTGAGACGACCAGCACACGGAGGGAATTCATGGGATGTTTTCTATTTGCATGCTGCTGCTGCTGCAGCTGGAGCCCTCCGTGTCTCGTGTCCTCGTGTCTCAGTCTTAACTTGCAGGAGACTGTCTGAATCCGACGCCGCGTCCCCGTCCGTCTTTCTGCTCCGTCTCTGTATTCAACCTGACGCATCCTGGAAGAGGGACGGACCTGCACGGGGCTGTTTTTGTGCATGAGGAATGAGGGGATGTGTATAAGTGAGCCCCCACCCCCCACCCCTCCACCCCTCCCTCATGGATGAGTCGTGCGCTGCTCTGGGCTCTCCGGTTGCTGTGGGTGTGGAGCTACCGTCCTCTCTGTGGTGCAGAAACTTCTCCAGCTCTCTGGCTTTGCTGGAGCAGGAAGGGAACCATCTCCTGTTGGAAATCCTGATGCTTTTAGATGATTTACTGACTCGTAGGTGGCTTCATTCATCTGTTTATTCTCAGTCTGTTGTTTTTCTGTCTATACGCAACATGGACGCACTTCTCTTTATTCTCCTCTGGGAGTCGACCGTCAAATTACACACGTCTGACACCTTTAATGACCATCACTCACATCACTTTCTCTTTCATCCATTTGTGATTAAATCCCCGACGTCGAAGCCACTGAGAAATATGAAGTATTACCTGATCAAGGCCTTTTTTCAGCTCCAGTGTTTAAAAAAAAAGACTGATGCGGGGCAGCCAAGTCTTTTATGGTATTACACTGAGCTGGGAATGATGAAGCTGTCACTCACAGCCCCCCCACCCCCCCACCCCCACCCTCCGCCGAGCTTGTCCACATGCTTTTATTCATTTGGCTGAGGCTTGGCAGGCTCCACCTCTTGGCATTTGAGTTCCTGCGTCGGTGCCGTCTTTTGTTTTTTCAGTTTCAACAGCTTCAACGTAAACTTTTTACAGCGCCGGCTCTGGATTAAGTGGCTGAAGTTTAGCGGTGATGGGATCGATCCCCCCTCCCCTCACCCCTCCTCCTCCTCCTCCTCCTCCTCCTCCTCCTCCACCTTTTGTTGCGATGTGGCGTGGACCGGTCGGGCCGAGCTCCGCTGCAGCAAACACAACAGATCCTCAAAGAGCCTCTGTGATGAAGCGCAATATTTACACAGCGTCGTTTCCCCTTGCGGTCCCTGCCAGCCGGGTAATTACACAGTGGCTGCTAACGGCTCTGTTGCTCTCGTCAGGATCGAAACGATGACTGGAGTTTGTGTTTCCTGATTGCACATTATTTCCTGCACCTGAGGGGCGAAATCCGTGATAGGAAACTTAGCGTCCGACGCCTGACGTCAGTCGTCCAACGAGATCTCTCAGACGATGTGTCTCCAGCTTCAGGGGGGGCATCGAAAGTCAGGCTGGAAAGGGGAGTTTCAGGGGCACCCCGGGGTGGGAGGGTTACTCAAGCTGTGAGACTAGACAGTCGAAGGTTTCTGTGTTGCAATTGTTTGCAAAACAAACCGATGCAGTTTTAAGAGGGAAGTTGGTTGAAGGATGGAGCAATAGCAGACTGTAAAACAGACAGTTCATCCTGCAGGTCAGATGTTTGACGGCTCGGACTGAGAGCAACAAGAGATTCAAATTTATTACCAAAAAACGCTGAAACAAGCAGCCAACAAAGACACTTTTAGCTATTTGTGCAACAACAGAAGCGCCTCTGACAGAACATTTAGGAATATATTAGACTCTTTCTGTTTCTGTCAGATCTCTGCTTCCCCCCGGACACGTGCAGTGATTTTTTTTCAGAGTAGAACATGAAAAAATCATTTAGTCTTCATGTGTTTGCGCCCTGGTGAATAAACATTAGATGATGTGCGTGCCTCCGCTGAGCCGCGCTGCAGCCGCTCCGGATGTTTCTGAACTGCTTCTCCCTGAGATTTAGTTACAACACCAGTGGGATGGAGCTTTGTGGAGGCACTCGCCCTGTGTGTCAGCCACTGTGAGTAGGTGGCCAACCTGCGCACACACACACACATACACAAACGCTGTGCTCTCGTCCATTTATAAAGGTTCAGCCTTCGTTAAGGTTCAGGGTCATAAATCAGAGTTTGATCGCGGGTGAAAAATGTGGAATGAAAAGGAATCGCGGCTGCTAACTAGGGGAGAGAAGCCTGCAGAGAAAGTGCACCGTCCTGTCTGCGATGCGACATGCTGCTGATCATTCATCACATAAAAACAAGGCTTTTTGGGGTTTTTTTTAAAAGTCGTCTGGCTTTGTTTGCCCGCCTGGAGCTGCCGCCGCTTCTTCTGTTTGAGGATCCTTCCACCGGCTTGTATTAGCATTTGCGCGGACGGCACTCGGAGGGAAATTTGTCAAGCACAAGATGCCATTTTTCCTGCGAGATGAGGGATGCCCCGTGGGCGCGCACCTACACAGGAACGCCATCATTTAACGGGTGGAAGAAGGAGCGCCGGAGGTCTCAATACTTCAGACGAACGCTTCCTCAAGGGGCCCCAAATTAAAGATGACACCCTCTAACTATGTGTCAACACAAACAAAAGCAAACGGGTCGCCACGGGAGCGCCGGCACAGTCATTAGTTGTGACGCCGCATGGCTCATGTCTGAGACGAGGGGAGGGAGGGAGGGAGGGAGGGAGGGAGGGGGGTTCCTGTCAGCGCTGATGGTCTGCAAATAAAGAAAACTCCAGCCAAGATGGACGTAAATGGTCGGAGCCATCCCTGTGAATATGAGCCACTCTGCCTGGACGGAGCTCGCTGCGCGTCTGAGAGGAGGATGCTTATCTGGCTTATTAGCGGGGGACGACGTCTGAGCACTGACAGTTACAGACAAGCATCAGATCCCTTTAAACAAATTTCCTCTCTCTCGCCTGAACTGTTTACTCCCAAACACATTCATCAGCCAGGACGCGTTTGGGGTTTTTTTTCGAATGCGCTGAATTATTAAACGTTTTAATATTGCTGTCGCGTCATATATGTTCATTAGGACTCCCTAAAGTGGCTCTCTTCCCTAGGCTTGAGCTCGCTCCCCGCTCCTCTGGGTGGATTGCAGCTCTGGTAATAATCAATCCAGGCATAATAACAGGAGCTGAGACACGCTGTTGGAAGTACCAGGGGCGTCGTCGCGGCCCCCTTTCTCCGCGTTCCCCCGTATGATTACTGTAATTACAGCCCGGGCCCGGGTCTCCATATCGGATCGCTGAGATGAGAGCTGGGGAGGCTTGACTTAGAAGTACAGGACGACACTCGTGATCTCAATTAATTTATACTGTAGTCGGGCGGCCGGGGGACGTGATTACAGGCTTGTTGACGCCTTACGAGCGGAGATAAAACCTGATGTAACTTATTAGGTGGTTGTAAACAGGAGCAGAGCCACGCTGGTGCCGAAGAACAGACGAGTGACAGTTGGTACAAACTTGGTTCCTGTCGGGGCCAACGTGGAACACAACTTACTTAAGGTTCTGGAGGTTTTTGGAACCTTTTTTGTAGGAAACAGGAAGAGACGACAGTCTGCGTTTCGCCGCAAAGCAATGCATCATGGTTGATGAACGAGGGCTAGCATACTTAGCTGCATAGCACACACTTTTCCTGCTGCCTGGGTATCTCCTGCTGTGTTTCGGGATAGCGAGCCACGCTAAGTACTCCCAGCGTGCCACTTTCACGTTGGGAACATCCACACACACACACACACGCGCGCACACAGCTGGACGTGAGAACCACCCGATGCCGGCAAAGATGTAGTGGCACAATGCGCCCGTACGTTTCCTGCGCTGGGAGGTTCGCCGGAGCAGAAAGGAGCCGGCGCAGCAGATGGTGCGGATTATGAATCGCCTGCAAACATCCCGGCGTGCCTGGACACCAACTGGAAACGCGGCGGCCGGTCTGTGCAACACTGGAGGCACCAAGATCCCCAGGAAAGACAGAAGATCCAGCAGTTCCAGCTGTGGTTTAACTTACACATAAATACATGTCGTTCTTAAACACCAGTGTTCAGAGCAGTTTTTTTCCTTCTTGCTGCTGCTGCTGATAAGAAGCGGAACAGGACTGGATGTGAGAGGTCAGCGGTGCTGCGCTTCATCAAGAAAAATTCTCCCCAAGCTGAGCGCTGGAAACAAAACCGGAGCAGGAAGAAATGCGACTGCAAAGGTTGTGCGCGGGGTCGGGGGGACGTTTTCACTCCGGAGATAAGAAGCAATAGAAAACTTTAGCCTACAAGGTCCTATTTTCATGTGATGCGCTCAATGAGGAACCGCAGGCGTCCGTTTGTGCTGATATATTCAGCTGTGTTGGAAGTACTTGAAATGCTGCTTTTTTTCGTTTGGTAGCTACGCTTTGCTCTTCAGCTGCGAGCAAACAGGGTTTTGTTTCGCTTGTAGCTTGTTATTTATGCTCACATCATATTTCCAAGTCTGGTTTGATGTTGTGCAGTGACCTCTATAGTAATACTAGATTGTAGTATTGGAATTAATGAAACTTTCAAATGCTGGGGTACTTCTGAGCATTTCTCACCTGAAATATTCATACAAACCAATAAATTCTGCGCCACCGCCCCCACACACACAGTTTTGTTTTATGTTCCATATGATGTTATTTCTTTCATCAACACCTTGAGGAGTGTTTTCGAGGGTACCTCAAACTGTTTTCTATGGATTTCGATGCTGGAATCAGGAAGGATTAGCTGGCGTGTTGGCGGAGGTATGCGCTCTCTGAGTACTTCGAGTTTGGAGATTAAAGTATCTGTAGTATTATCAAATACCTGTGGATTCTCAAGACTCGAGCCAGCTCCTCATCTACAACCAATGTGTTTGCTATTAGACAAGTTCCTTGGCAGATTATTTTATGACCGATGCGTGAAGTAGCATCGTTCCTGGTGTTTACTTATACGAGCGCGTCGATGATGCTGAATGAGCAGCTGAGCCTTTTGAGCTGCAGCTCGCAGCCCAGGCATTCACGGAGACACACCAGTTATTTCGAGGCCTCCGACTCGTTTCAAAGACTCGCAGGAATCTGTGAGGCTCGGTTTGAATGCGGTTGCTCATCTGCCACAAGGCTGAGCGAGTGAGACGTCGAACACAAAAAAGGAGAGAATGTAAGGTCAACCTGTCATTTCACTGAGACAGAATGGGTGCGATCTGCACCAGTAAAACAGGGGGAAGATCTTCTCATACCAACATGCTCAAGTCAAAATTACTCAAATTTGGTGTCAGAGCTACTTTGTATTTGTAATTTTCAGGTTCATCAAGTGGTCTCTGCTTGCCAGGGGAAATTCACCAACGCGATGAAGGTTGGGAGATTGTACGAGCCAGTTAGCGCGAGTCCAAGTCACAGAGGGAGACAGTACAACTGGATGGTGTTTGTCGAGTCCCATTTCTTCTCAAACATGCTGTCGACAAACACATTGGGCTGTAAATGCCACAGAAGAAGCAATTTGCAAACCGTAAGTTGGAACGAAAAGTCAACAATTCTGAAGCACTGTCAGCAAACAATCAGATTTCTCTGCTCCACTTTACCCCCCCCTCTTTGGTTTCTTGTACAAGAAATGTCAGTACAACTAATATAGTGGATCAAACAGGGGGCACTGCTTTCACACACCCTCCTCGACTCTGCAGACGTTATTGTGATGGAGTCGACAGCGCGGCTCTCTGCCTCCGCCGTAGCCTCACACAACCCCAGAAAGTCCTCCGACTAATTAAGCCGGCCGCATATCCAATGTGTATCCGCGGCGCCCGTCTGCACGCACTCATATATTCAGGTTTTTTATTTGAAGCAACAAGTGTAAGTGCGTTCCTGGGAAGTTGCTGAAAGGCATTCAAAGAAACAGGAAATCATTAACTGGAGTGTGAGAGGTAAGTTCAAGGAAAGTAGTTACAGCAAATAAATTGCAATATAACTTCAAAGGAGCTCCCAGGATGCGTCGAACATACTAATGCGGTGGTATTTAAGAGCTTAGCGCTCCATTTAGAGGCGCTGTACACACTCGTGCTTTTACGTCGCTGCCGAGGGGGGAACCACTACTGCGGCTTCAGCCCCCCCCCCTTCCCCATCGCACCGACACTGCTGCCGAGCATAATTAGATGGAGAGGGATCCAAAAGGACACTAAAGAGCAAGAAATAATCAGGTGAACAACCTTTGTTGCAGCATTTTGTTGAAATGTGACAATGTCTAAATCTGCGGATCCAGTGACATTAATCTGGCAGCGATGTCCTTTTCCCAGATTCAGCCCTCTTATGCAATACTAATGAGAGCGCTCTCACTTCTCCAGCCGTCTCCCGGAGAAGCCGTGCGTGCCGACGACACGGATTGGATTTGGGCTTCGAGTGAAGACGTCGCCTTTATCCCGGCGGGCCGCTTTCACCGGGAACACCCATTAAAAAAAGGGAGATTTCGGTTTATGTGCCGTCGCCTCTCAGAACTGAATCATGGAAATGTGAGTGCACTCACGCCTGTGACTTTCTGCAGCTCATGAGGTCAAATAAAGACTGTCAGTGCTCCAGGGTCCCGGGTTTTTACCCGGGTGGGCCCTTTGTTCTGTGAGGCCTTTGTACCTGCATACACATGAGGTCAATTGGTGACCCTAAATTGTCCCTGGGTGCTATTGTGGACGATAGAACGTATAATAAACAAATGAGTTGACAGGGATAACAGTGCAGAACAACAACAGCTGGCTGTTCCGAGTTCGCCCAGTGGGGGGGGGCATGTTTTCAGTCAGAGTCAAACTGAAACTCAGAGCGGTACAACTCATAGTAACAATCACCCAGAGACCATGTGCTGCAATGAAATCTTGCAAATTAGCATTAGCATCAAAACTGAACCATGAGGAAGAGACTGTGCAACAAGTGCACTGTAGGAGAGCATATCTCAGGACGTGCTTCAACTAATTTTGTGCTTGTTAGTATTCTGTTGTGACTTCACTGGTCTGGCCTGCTGAAGGCAAAACTGGGATGTTTAAGCACCTGGATTTAAAATGAGTTCGACAGCCCTGGAGTAGAACTCAGACGTCCGTCGTGGCTTTTCACACCCGGATCCTGTTTTTTTCTCTCTCTTTTCAATTGAAACAACTTCATTTGGTGGCGTCGTCACCGCTGCTCAGTATTCCAGCAGCACGCGCCGCTCCGCTTTGGCCCCCGGGCCGTCCTGCTGACTTTTTTTCCTTCACCGATAATGTTTGATGACTGTTTCATTATCGCTCCTCGGCGCCGCTTATGACTGACGCGTCGCCTTGTTCAGTCAAGAAGACTCAATGAAGCACACCCTGGAGGAGAAAACGCAGGAAGGGAGGGAGGGGGGGGCGCAGGGGGGGGGCGAGGGCGGTGGTGTGTACACGATAATGCCGCAGCTCATTCAGGGACCCGTCTCGGGGGCCAGAACGCGCTGAGCTCCCGCGGAATTATCCATTCAATCTTCTCCTTCGCCGGGGTCGGAGGAGGCAAGAAGGTGGCACGCCGCGAGGAAATTAATCTCCCCGCACGCCTTTCAGCACAGGCGAAATCTCACCGAGAAGATGGCTTTCTCTTTCGCCGCGTCTCTTCTTTTTCTCATTCCCCCCCTCCCCCCTCCCCCTCCCTCTGTCTGCATCTCTTTGTCAGCATCCTCCCGGAGCCCTCCGTTTAGGTCTCGGGACTGTTGCCGCCCCGGATCGCAGGTGCTCCCGCGTCAGCCGGGTGGTTACAGAGCTGGCTGCACACGCGCGAGCTTCATCTCTCCCCCCCTCCCGCCCCCTCCTCCTGCCATTACAGCTAAAATGTTAACTCATTTAGGCAGCAAGAATCATCAGTTACAGTCCCGACGTGCGCATTCCACTCGGCTTGCCTCCGATACCCCCGGTGGCTTTTTGTTTGGACAGCTTGATAGATGGCGCCGGCGCCAGCATCTGTTTAGGTCTCTGTGTGCCGTGACGGGGAGGATTTAGCGTCGCTGCCGCCTCAAAAGTGTTTTTCTGACTGCGTCAGACGTCACGTTTTGATGGACTTTCTCCTCCGTCGCAGGAGGCCGAGTCCTACCTGCGAGTGGAGCGCGGTCGGCAGCTGGTCGACAGGTTCGACGAAAGGTCGCGCGGCGCGGCTGTGCGAGTGCGTTCGCTTTTTAAGATGTCGCCCTCCTCCTGCCGTGAGTCAGCACTCCGGAGATGGATCGAGGTGCCACTTGAGGAAAAAAGAAAAAAAAGTTGCATCTGAGTCCCCGGGCTCCGCGCGGCTTCACCTCTCAATTTTGCACAGTTGGAAAACAATGGTAGCTTGGGACGAGATCTGTATTCACGGTGGGCTCCGCCCGCTGCCGCTGAGGGAGCTGGTTACCTCTTGCACCACAGCCTGAAGAAGAGAAAGCTGGAAAAGATGCGTAAAAAGAGAACAAAGTGAGGATTCAGTGATTATTATGGATGGCTACAGAGGTTGTTGTCAGGTCTGAGTACGTTCACTCTCGAAACCCTCCACGCTAAACACAGTCATCCCTCCTCCTACCGTCAGAGAGGCCGCCTTTAGAACCCGACGTGAAACCGTGACTCATCTGACCACAGAACACTCGTCCGTTATGGCTCAGCTCATTTCTCCTGTGTTCCGGGCAGGCGCGGGCGTTCTGGATCCTTTTCAATTGTTGCCTCTTCTCTCGCACGGCGCGGCTTGATGTTGCATTAGTGGGCTGCGCTGAGAGCAGCGTTCAAAGGCGGTGATCTCCCGGAGTGTCGCTCCGGTCAAGGATGCTGTTGTTTGTTGAAACGCTGCCTGAGGGCCTGGAAGATCACGCATGTCAAAGACCGACCACTGAACTTTCACCCTGCACAGGGACATTTGTCCAGATCAGAGGGGGGTAGTGGTTTTCTCTCTGAGGGAAAAGCCAAGAAGGAGGAGCTCTGAGTAGAGTCGCTGCGGTTTCACAACAAAAGGAGCCAGCTGAGGTGGTCTGGATGTGCTGGAGGGACCACTGAGAACATCTTGGAGTTCCCATCAATGATTTGGACTCTTATTTCTTCGAATTGTGTTTATAACGGATGTATTTTCGGCCCCCGCCGCCCACCTCTGACAACCTTTTAATTTCCCTCCGTTACGTCTGACCTGTGGCATGTGGAGTTGCCACGCATTGCTCCACTCACACTGCTGCAGCTAATGGAATCAGCCATCACGATGATGGCGAGAGAGATTACATCAAGAGGCCAAGGCTGTGCACAGCAGGGGAGGGGCGGGCGAGACGTGTTTAGTGCAGACCTTCAGCCCCTTCGGTGTTTGGACTTGGAGACATCCACTTAGCGCGCAACGGAAACATTTCCCTGCTTGATCTCCACCGGTTTTGCAGGAACGAGTAGAAAAAGAGTTGAGAAACATCCGTCGTTTTAGAGAAGAGTAGAGAAAAGAGTCGATTATAGCTACAAACAGACTTATCTCAATTCATTTGAAACAAACTAACACGCCAGCGATGCGAAGGCCGATGAGAACACGTTTAGTCACGAGTGTGTGTGCGGTATCTGAGGGTGAGATGCACCTTAATGGCGGAATAACAAGCAGCAAAACGAGACTCACTTAGGTGTGTAATTGACGAGACGCGCGTCTGCTGCGGCGAGGATGACTCACGTCTCCGTTACCACTATTCCCATCATCGGTCATGCTTTGTAAGAGCGCCGTCGACTTTACGCGCTTCTTTACTGAGTGATTCACGCCGGAGACGACGGTTTAGATCCACGTGGGCGCAGCGGGGCACGCCGCGAGCCGACTGGTGCGAGTGGCGACAGCGGCGTCCTCCATGGGGAGGACTCCAGTTTGTTCATCATAAAACACACCAGCTCATGTTTTTGT
>JAUESF010000002.1:12426874-12436933 GCA_032274765.1 Malacoctenus tetranemus
GCCAAGCACATGATTACATTTCAGAATAAAATGGCGGGACTGGATGGACTTTAATCCTCACTGCAGTATCTCAGGGTGGCAAGTGGTTGTCCCTTCCTCAGACATGGCAACAAACAACCGAAACAAGGTGAGAACCGCCATCGCAAACACATGAAACGAAGTTTCAGTGCTTTCTTACTCAACATCGGCTCCATCTTGGAGAGGTTTGCGTGTGTTAGCACATTTAGCACATTAGCCTTGCTGAGTATGCAAAGATGGACGTTATTACCAGATCAAAAAGAATAAAAACTTGGAGGAGTGTTTACAAATGATTCATTAACCACACGCAATGATCACAACTGGAGGCGTTTGCGTGGCACGAACACGCGCCTGCATTCACCGTGTTTAAAAAAAGCACAGCCGCTGTTGGACCGAGAGGGTTAAAGCAGTTAAACTTGTGACAGGCGAGCACTTCAACACCTGCAAAGTGCTCCATTAAATGACCTGTTTGCAGGTTTTTTTCTTCATAGATCGAGAACGTGCGTAAACTAAGATCTCAGTAGTTTGAGCCTAAAGTTCTCTGTATGTCTTTAGTGAAGATTTGGGAAGGTTCAGGATGCTCCTGCTCTGTGAGCAGTGGATGGATGTTCGTCGTCATTGAAAACAACGCTGGCCTCCCACACTGGACACAATGTTTGGTTGAGTCACACAACTCCTTCAGCTTCCTCCCCCACGCAGATCACCGCTGTTCAATCAGGTGATGCGGTGGAGAGTCGCTATATTTATGTCCATTGTGTTCCGCGTGTACGTGCTGCGCTTCGGTTAGGACATTGTTTGATGGACGATACCGAAGGCTGTAGATGCTTAGAATGTTTGGTAGGTTCTGGAGTTTTCGGACAAGAAACTCCTGCAGGATGAGTCTGCAAACTGCTCGATACGCAGGCTGTAGAGCGCCAGATTTCCTGAGTCGCTGCAGACTTTTGCAAGCAAAAGTCAGAAAAAGTGACTGTGGCCAAGTGACTCACGTCTAAGAGAGAAAGGTCAGGTTGTTCTTTAAAGGTTTAGTTTAAGAAAAAAACCCTCAAATGTCAAGATTTCCAGGGTTCGGTTGTCTTTTTTTTTTCCATACTTTGGTTTTTCACTAGTTTGATCTGAGCCAAAGCGGCTGCGAGTGGATCCTGCATGAGGCGTCTGCAGCAGACAGCAGGTAGCAGCAGTGGCAAGTCTGCCCCCCCCGTGCTCTTCGTCTCATGGAGGATTGGTGGAGCCTCTAATTGAACACGCTGTGTGCTGCGCCCGTCTCCACGGTTTATTCTAGCAGGGAATTTCAATCGGCAGTTTTCTGTTGTTCCTCCCCCATCGATTTCAGGTGCGGCCCCCCCCTCTGCTGCCGCACGCCGCTCCAATTTCACCCAGATTAATGGAAGTCCCCGAGAAAAAAGTCGTTCTGTTCACGTACTGTAATGACGAGCTGGTTTCTGTCAATAATCCGACCGGGCTCGTCATTGATTTCCCAAATTCAGCTCATTGCAGGGGGGGGCGGAGGGGGAGGGGGAGGGGGGGGGGGCTTGAAACACCCTGAGATTCCACCTTCAATGGTTTCGCTCGTCACTTAATAATTAAGTCCTCGCGTCGCTTTGTTTTCTGCGCAACGCTGCCAGATTTAATTGGCCCGGGCCCCCTCTGATGCACGCCAGCTCCAATCACAAGCTGAGAAGTCGAACCGACGACGACGTAGCGAGACTGTAATTTCCTCAGGAAGCACCTGCCAGGAGGAGTTTACTGCCACCGAGACGAAGCGCGGGCCCCCTTGTCCGGACCGACGCGTCAACAGCAGAGGCTGAAGCTTCTTTGATGAAGTCTAATTGTATTGCGAAGTCCCTTCGCTCCATCTCCCCGAAGCCCGAATGCAATATCGCCTTTATGAGCGCACGTCCACTACTGCTCCAGTGAAGTGAGAGTTTGGGTGCCGTGCAGCGGTCCTGATCTAATGGTAATTTTTGTCTTTCCATCAAATCCCCCCCCCACCCCCCCTCCGTCCTTGGATCTACTTCTATTGTGCGAGCTTCATTACCATAAAAAAGGAAGAAGAAGAAACCTGCCGCGGAGGTGCGACCTCGCGACAATTTTTGGTCGCGGCGGCAGATGATTGTCATGCAGCCCGGGAAGGCGGCGTCACTCGACTCGGCTTCCTGTTCCACGGATCAGGAGAATTACCTGTTATCAAAGAAGAGCCGAAGGGTTAGAAGGGAAACAGGGGGGAGGAAACAGCGACATTAGATTAGCAGATTAGAGACTCACCTGATTTCACGACGATAACCTCACTCGTGCGTGCCAGTTTCAGCGCGACGACTCTGCGTAACTCCACCTGTAATGACGCCTGCTTTGTTACCTGTTGTGCGTCCAACTCACCTCGACTCTGTGTTGTGTTCAGCTCTGTCGAGTCTGTGGAAAAGATGCATCTGTAGACACAAAAACAAGGACGTCTCTACTATCAACCTCAGAGGTCACGCAGGCTTTTATCAGGAACGCTCGTCTCAGAATTTACTTTCTGAGAGCATATATCACCCCCCCACCCCACCCCACCCACCCCCACCCACCCACCCCAGATGATCTAATGAGGGAGTCCTTTGAGAATGAAGAATGATATCTCAAAGGGCACATCAAAGTTTACGTCGGCCTTGGAAGTATAGACGCAAGGTTGCGGGAGCTGATTCGTCCGACTTTTATTGTATTATCTTTTGCTCTGAAGATTGAATAAACAAGCTTGTTTTGAAGCCACAATGGCCAAGTTTAGCTGGCTGCCATTAATCTTCCAGGCACATTTGGTTCTGGATGCCAAGTGCCATTTAAAAAAACTCAGCAGATGCAAAAAAAAAAGAAAAAAAAAGAGAGAGAAAGAGGTTGTTTTTCTCCCTTCGTTCTCCCTCCTTTCTTCTTTCGAGAAAGTAAAGTCTTTGAAAAACACTTCAAGTAAAAATGAGAGAAGCAACGTGTATTCGTAAAGCGGCGTGGCGCACTATTAGGACCCCTCTGCAGCGACACAATTGAAGGAA
The DNA here is from genome assembly GCA_032274765.1 of Malacoctenus tetranemus. Classification (NCBI taxonomy): domain Eukaryota; kingdom Metazoa; phylum Chordata; class Actinopteri; order Blenniiformes; family Labrisomidae; genus Malacoctenus; species Malacoctenus tetranemus. The sequence goes on from JAUESF010000002.1 coordinate 12,429,910, forward strand.
AACGAGGCGACAAGGTGGGACATGCGTCTACCCTTTCATCATGCTCTCCTCCCTGCCGGAGGAGCCGGCCGCGATCCGGGGGACGATTTAGCTCCGCCAAAAACAAAAGTAATTGAAACCTCACATCCCGGCTTCCATTTCCACGTCGCCAAGTCCAGATCTCGCACCCATTTCCATATAAATCACAGGGAGAAGCCTGCTCTGCTCTGCTCGGCGAGAGACTCCGCTCCCCGTCTGCTTCTGCGCTGAACTTGTAGCTACCAAGTGACTCACTGTTTACGCCGGTATGGGGAGATGCTGCGTGTCAGAGACTTTCATTAACCTGCAGAAGTTACTGAAAGTTAATGAATGCACCACGTCCACCTCCCCAACCTCCCCCCTCCCTCCCCGTCCCCCCTCGGGAGGAGTCGGGCGCCCAATGATTTTTAATAAAGCGCCGGGGAAAAAAATGAAGCTTTCATGTGGTTCAAGTTTTTCCTAAGTGGTGTAAACAAGTTGCTGAATGGTTGCCAGCTGAAAGGCTTGTAGGAAGACATGAAAAAAAAGAAATGAAAAGGCATCATCACCACCACCCCCCCCAAACCCCCCCTTCTTTACTGAAGATGTTGAAAAGCCCAGCAGCAGGTCTGAGCTCAACGCAGGCTTGAGGGCTTCGAGCTCGAGACGAGTCGGGTCACTCCATTAAACGCGGTCTCAGTGTCGCCGCGGTCATAATGCAGACGTCCAGACGAGACGGCCGCACTGCCGGTTGTTAGATCCCCGAAACACCCTTTCCAGGGTACTGGACCAGCACCCCGTTTCAAGGGTTAGATTCCCAAGCCTGTGCTGGTGGCGAGGAGACGCGCCCGGCTTCTAACTATACCTACGTCCGAGCGTCTCACCCTGCTTTATTCTCAGTGATGACCACCTTCGGTTTGTTTTTTTTCTTCCAGTCTGTTCTTTCATTATTCATCTTCCAGGGCAACTTCACAAATTTCACCCTCGTTGCATCAACTGCTCCCCGCTTCACCCTGGAACACGGGTCGACAGTTATCAATCACACCGTCCAAAGGCTTCACCGTCTGCTGATATTTCATGACTCCTTTGTTGACGTGCGTGCGTCACCCACCGCCCTCCACCCTTCCCCCTGACCTGCGAACCACACCGTCGACGGCTGCTCTACTAGCCGTCGCCGGCCTCACCTGTTGCTGCCCCAATCGGGCGACGAACAGCTTTCGAGATAATCGGCAGGCGATGCGACGGTGCGGCCCGCCGGCGCCGAAAAGGAAGAGAAAATTAATCAAGAGACCAAAAAAACAGCCGCGGATACAAATCACAGGGAAGCACGTGTCCGCGCTCGTTTTCTCACCGGGGACAGATTAATCAACGCTCCCCACCCCCTCCCCTGCCTGAAATTTCTCCACATCACGTCCGTCTCGTTTAAAGTGCAGATGAGGTAACCCGGCTTCATGTGGACGGACGCGGCCGTTTGAAGTTCCGTTCCTCTCCGTCTGAAGCGCGCTATTGTTAATTTAACAGCGCGCGTCAAACAAATTGCTGTGGACGGGAGAGCGGATTGCTAAACAACACGGAGGCGACCGAGCGCGCCCGCGATTGAACGCAAGGAGTCGGGAGGGTTTGCGGAATCATTTCGGAGCGCCCGCTTAAAGAAAGATGTGAGAGAAGACGGCGCCTAATGGGACGGAGCCGGGGACCCGGCCGTCACGCCGTTATTTCCCCGCGATTCAATCCCATAAAAAAAAAAAAAAAAAAATGAGCGGCTGTCATTGCCAACATTGATTTATTCCCACAGGTGCGCGTTAGTTTCAGGGCCGCTGCCTCCGCTTTGGCGAGCTGCCCCGAGATTAACTACAGCGCATCAATATGCTCCGGATAGAGACGTCCTCATTGGATTTCTTCTCGCTGCTGCTGTCTCGGCGTCGCCGACGACGACGACGCCTTTGTTGCTTTTTCTCGCTCCTGTCAGAGGAGCGGAGGGGGGGGGGGGCGGTCGGTGTCACTGCTGCCTTCACTGCAGCTTGACGCTGAGGTGAGAAAACTGGTCGGTGGAGGAAGGACGTCAGTTCTCCGATGCTCCTCACTGAGTCGCTCCTTTAGGTGAGTTGATTTTAAGTTGATTGCTTTTCAAAATAAAAGAGGCCGTGATATTAACTATCCCTAGAAAACTCCAACCCACCTCTAACGCCCCCCAAGAGCTAAAAAAATGAGCTCTATTGACCTGAAGCTGCTTCATAACAAACAACAATAATGCTGAGGAGGTGAGCACCTGTGTTACTTCCCCGTGGAGACACTTTAGTGATCAGGGTCTTATTAAACCCGCCCCCCCCCCCCTCCTCCTTCACCCTGCCTGCCCTGCACATACCTGTACAGTGTGTTTCATCGCGGCCCCTCGCAGCAGCAGCGAAGTGGATCTTCACCGAAAAGCCACTTTATGTTCACCTTCACTTTAACGGCCCCCGCGATGCAGCGCGGCTCGGCCCCCGAACAGTGTCGGTGCCGTTAAATTGGAAAGTGGCTGCTTAACGGCTTTAATGGCGGCGCCGTCTCCGCCGCCACGGACGAGGTGCTCTTAGCGGGGAGACTGCGGGGTTTGATTGACACCCGAGTCGTGTGCAAATGCAGCGAAACCCCGAGGACCCTCCGTGGACAGGACACAGGTTATTGGACCACCTTCAAGGCCGGTGAGAAACAACAGGGAATTGGGGCTGAAAATTAATACCAGTGTCGAAGTGGTGGTGGTGGAGGGGGGGGGGGGGGTCCAACACAGCTGCTGAGGAAAGGATTAAAAATAACAAATAGCCTGATCATTATTACAGTTGCGCCAATTAAAATCCCCTCTGTTACCCTGGAGAAATTAGAGGAGTCTGAGTCTGGGCCGCTCTCACCGCCGAGTTGCTGCTAGGGTGAAGTTTCTGCATCATGAATGTTCAATTTCTCTGACTGGGGTGAGTCTGTGGGGACGGAGGTTTGATAGACTGCAAACTTAATTACATGTCGAATTTGTCGGACTTTTCAGATGTGTAAATGAGAAGTTGCCTACCGAGTTAATTCCAAGTGCTTTTTAAAGAATAACTATGTGGAGGTTCAGGTCCTTTCATGGGGGAATAATGAGTGTCCAACAGGCTTTGGCTTCTGTGCAGGACATTTGGATTCACTCAGCCTTAAGACAAGGCAATGGTGAACGCTTTTATTTTGAAGGTTTCTTGAAAGAGTGAAACAAAAGGGGGGAAAGTCACTCTGTAGAGTGCAAACCTCCATCCTGCCACACATCAGCGACGCACAATTTTGAGCTTGAGCTAACACGACAAGCTAATGCTGCGAGCTAACTCGTGGCAGTCACGTGATCGTGCTCCTGGTGGGGGACGACAAACCAAACAACCGACCGACAAAAGGGGGCGATCACACAACCTCCTTGGCAGCGCGAGAAAGTACTTAAAAAAAAATGCCGTCGGGCTGCAGTTGAAGCCTCCGAACTTCTTTGGAAGACGACACAAAGTGGAGAGAAGGTGGAGATGGAGAAGAGGAGGAGGAGGAGGAGGAGGAGTTGCCGGTTGAGCGCTCACTCGGCAACGCCGGAGTTTAGTTTGAGAAGGAACCGCTTCAAACTTCAAAATAGCTGAGCGACACAAATGCTGCCGCTCATTGACAGGAGGGGCTGGTGAGAGAGCGAAGGCAGCCGGGAAACTGGGACAGTGTCTACAGTCGTCTGAAATTATGGATATAGACACAAAACTGAGCCATTTGAATTGTGTCTTTTTTTTTCTCTCCCTTCCCCCCATGGAACTGAACAAGCACTTCGCACAATATGCAGCAGTTCACAACCACATCGCATGCAAATATGAAAAAGTTACTTCACCGCCTGTGTAAACAGAGCAAAAAACACTGGATCGCTTATTTCTGAACATCTCAGTTAATTATTAATCTGCCGGTCGGACTGCTAGACTCCGACGCGCAGATGGTGCTGCAGCATTGAGAAACGCAATTAATTTGACCGCGGCCGAGCGGCTAATTGGCTCGAGAAATTCTGGGTTTGCGATCGAATCGCAGGTTTTAACTCGCAAACAAAAACCTCTTCCGACGTCTCGGGTTTTTTTCGCGCGGCAAAGCAAAAACTGCCACTTTGTCGTCATGTCGTCGCCGGATCGCACAGTAGATCTGAGCAGTTTCATCCTCCCACTGCACACGCAGCACAATGGCCCCGCGCTAATATAATTTAGCCGTTAGATTACAAAGTGTGGCTCTGGCGGAGGAGTGGCGGACGGGTTCAGCAACCTTATGGCTGGTCTTTATTGCAGTCATAATAACAGACGACGAGAGTAATTCCATTGATAATGAAATCTGACTCGGTGTATTCGCGGCCGGCCGCTCGTCATGCGGCACGCGCGCCGCGTCACTTTTTTTTGGGGGGGGGGGGGGTAAATTAATCACTCCAGCTGTTATTTACATCCGCTGTGTCCACTGTTGCATCGGCCAAATTATTGTCATAAATCTCACTGATCCAGCAGTCGCTTCACTTCTGATAAGTGACGCGCCATCAAGAGCTCAAGTCTCGGGGACGTCTCGCTTCTTCTCCCCCCCCTTGTTTGCGCTGATATAAGCCGGCAGTAGCGGCGCGGGGCTTTACATCAGTTTAATGAGCCTCTTCTCTCCAAGAAATACCCCTGATGATTAAATACACAGCTAAACAAGCTCGCTGAAACACTATAAATGCAAATTTGGGACGGCTGCGATGCAAACGCCGCTCCATTCGCGGGGAGAAAAGCCCGCGTCCTGATTCATTCCTCTCTTAATTAAAGGGACGCCTTTTATTGTCGCCTCCTAATTGAGCGAAGGTGGAGCCTGACGACAGGAGAGAGGAGCGTCTCTCTCTCTCTCTCTCTCGCTCACCGAGACACTTGTTGCCGACGGATCATCCCAGACGGCCTTCGTGATTAGCAGTGCGGAGGGGAGGAACACACAGAACGACAGACACGCGGCCAGAGTGGGATTTGTTGGGTGGGCACACGGAGAGTTTGTCCCACTCTGGTTGAAAGCGTCATTCCCGATGAATCATTTTCAGCACTTTGGGGACGGAAACTATTAAAGTCCGAGTACAACAAAGCTGCGGCCACTCACATGAACGTAACCCAGCCGGTCTCATGCTCAACAGTGCACGTGAGCTGGCAGACTTCTAGTATCAAACAAATCTCCTTTTTCAAGGGCTGATCATTCAACAAGTGACGCTTTCATCCAGGTCGATGGAGGCTTTTATTTTGAAAGCCGCAGTAAGTCTCTGCAACAGACACCTGTCGCGATTACTCGAAGAATTTTACTTGTTTAAATACATTCGTTACACAAATCTTGACAAAACTATAAGGTTGTACAGACTTTGTTCTCTGTACTTTGAGCAGATGAGCAGGATGAACCTTCAGCATCACCCGACAACAGAAGTAACGCAGCCGTTTGTCATTTGACACCGCTTTGATAAATATTCAACCGCAAATTTACATACATCCAATTTACTCCCGCAAGCTGTCAGTAATTAGCAAGAAGAAAAATAAATGTTCCAACGCGGGCGCCAAACACAGAGTCAGTGATGGGGTGGTGGGGGGTGGTGGTGGTGGGGCGCTCACTCCCTCCGGCTACGCTGTGAGTGCAGGCGGGCTCCAGAGAAGCAGATTAGAGCTGGGATCCATCCAAGATGGCCACTGAATAACGACGCCGGCGATGCACCAGACAGAGACCGGCTCGTGGATTGATGCGATCCTGAAACATTTAAAAACAATCGACTCCTGCGCAGAGTTCACGGGGAGATTTGTAACGGCCGTCCGGGAGAAGCGAGAGACGCTGAATTTAAAGTGACGGGAGGAGAAATTGCTGTTGAAACGGCGGTGTGGTGGTTTCTGGGAGTTTCCTTGATGCTGCATGCATGGGGGGGGGGTTCTCAGCGTGCCTCCGTTTGCTCCAACACGAAAGCCGAAGCAGCAAATTAGCACCACCTCGGCCTTTGTTATCGATGAGACCATTAAAATAAATTCACACCTTCACAGACCCTCTCAACTTCTCTGCTCTCGACAGGATTTACTCCAGATACCTGCGCTGACTGATTAGCTCCTCGGGCTTCACTGCTGCTGCTCTGATGCAGAGCAGCAACAACAGATGGTAATCCAGAGTTTACCTCTGCTCCAGCGAACGGACGTGAAACGTCACAGACACGCCCGTCGGTACCAGGCCGCGACCTGAGAGGACTGATGGCACGGCTGTGCTGGTTCTTTAAAAGGCAACCCCACCCCCCCACACACACACACACACACACACACCCACCCCCGAATCATTACACACTGACGTTCAGCCAAAAAGCGGCCATCACCTGAGGAGCCTGCTGACGCCACTTGTGGCCACCGGCTCAAACAGGCTGTCAGAGACGAGTGGTGAAACACTCCTGTGTCCTCACACACACACACACACACACACATACACACACACACACACACACACACTGAAAACACTTGTCCACAGTTTTAATTTTCATTTCAACAAGTTGAACTGAGTGAATATCGAAGCCTTTTTTCTTTTTTTTCTTCCTTTGGAGCTATTCTGGTCCATCTCACCCACCATCCCCTGATAAACACAAGTGTTTAGTATTCAACACACGCCTGAATTGCAGTGTAGTGAATCCTCTTGATCCACAACTCTATCAAATTCAGTCTGCCAGCATTAAAAAAAAACTATCAGCCAGAGCTGGCTGATAACAATTTGAGTGGACAGCCATTGTTATCAAGTTTCCAACAGGTACTCAGATTCCACACGCACAAGGTAGAGCGGAGAGTGGAGTTCAAAAGGCGTCACGCGCCCCCGCATGCATGCGGGACAACAGTCCAAACAAAGCCGGAGCATCTGTTGACACCAGCATCACACCTGATGATGGAACCAGCGCAGGATTCCTCCTCGCTTTGATGTCGGAGTCTTACGCGAGGTAGGGGGGGGCGGGGGGCGGGCGGGGGGGGGGGGTGCCGCGAGACCCGTGGTGAATTCACTTCCACAG
>JAUESF010000002.1:12438980-12451539 GCA_032274765.1 Malacoctenus tetranemus
TGCTTCAAAGTGTTTCAGTTGACTTCATGGTTTTTCTCTGCCCTGCCGGGTGTATTCAGGCACCTCTGGCCTGATGTTTAACCCTCAGCTGGCTCCTGCAGCCCTCCGAATGGTGGACACTCGAAACACCTTCTCTGTCTTTGAACGCCTCCTCTGACTGTGAGAGATGTAGTTTACAGTGAATTCACTTTAAAAATCCCGATGCTGGTTATTTTGAATCTTTTATCGCTACAACATTTTATCTGATGGTTACTGGCAACACATTGAATGAACATGGACGGGGGGAAAGGCACAAATGTTCATTCAAATATTGTTAAGTGGATGTGGAACCAAAAAAAACCCTCAAGAATCGTGTGAACTTTAGGAGGAGTTGTTTTTTTCAGTTGTCGACACATGAAACAGTCGCATGAATGCAGGCAAAACACTTTTTGTACGGCAACTTGTAAAAAAAGTGTTTGATTTATCTAAAAGGAAAAAAAATACATTGACAAGTTCGACAGTTTCATCAATGTGCCGTCGACCCCTGTGACGCTTGTTGTCGCGGCCGACGCTCAGCGTCCATGACCCGCTCCCTCTCTGCTGCAGTGACTGATGGGGCCCCATTTTTGACATTATTGTCACAAAACCCATATGAAAGTGTTAAATCCCATGGAGCTTCACCCTCCTGTTGCTCTCGCTTGTCATAACGGTTTAACCTGCGCGCACGTTCAAGGCAACTCTTTCAAGCTCCGCGCTGGTGCAGCGGCGGCGTTCTCGGGCTTCACGCCGCTCTGACCTGCTTTTGAATGGCGCCGCGCCACATCAGAAGCGCTTTGTGCTTCCTGTGCTTAATCGCTGTATAAGTGTCGTCCGCTGCGTCACCATTCAACACCAATTAACCGGGTTTATGTGCCTTTGTGCGCATTGTTCCCGGGCACCTGAAAGCCTCTCTGAGCCTCATGTGGACACAAGCCTTCGGTTCATCGGCCCCCCGAGAGCAACGTGGGAGGACTTTGTTCGTTTCACTGCATAAAGTGACTGCTGGGGCCTCTGCAAGCATGTAAACTTCACATCCAATAAGGGAACAATGAGTTAGGGAAAATAGAATGACTCAAGCAAGCCCACGTTCTTGCTACGACGTGGTTTGCTTGTGAGATCTATTAAATAGAGAACAGGTTTGGTTTCATTCAGGAGAACATGCTCGAAGTTTAAAGGAACTCTGTGATCTTCTTCCTCGCTGTGTTTTCATTTTTAGGCTGTAGAAGGTGCTTTATAGCCATCTTGTGCTGAGCAGGCAGTCTGTGCTGTTGTTAAAACATACCATTAATTTACAAGTCAGGTCTTGGCTGGAAACAGAGGTTGGCGTAACCTGGGAGCGGTACAGTACCTCCGAGGAACGGAGGAGCGAAAGAAAGAATGGAAATCAAAAGTCTGCGAACAGCAGAAAGTCATTACTCATATTTGGTTTTCGCTTAATAACCCAGACAACGTTGATCCAGCAGCCTTTAGTGGGGATGTTTTCTGACAGTCTGCAGGTTTTAGGTTTATTCCTGCAGCAATCGATGTCATCTGCAGACACCATGTCCTGGACTTTGGTCCCTGAGACGTCAACCGAGCCCACCCCTCATCTGCAGCTACGACTCATCTTGGCTAAGAAAGTGACTTAAACTGGGGGGCACATGAGGTGCTAGAATCAGGTACCAAATTATAGTCCCTCCCATGTTCTCCATGTGTATCTCATTAAAAAACAAAACATGCATCGAAGAACAACTGTTCATTGTAACATGCGGCTGTAATTCACGTGTCATTACCTTCTGTGCTCCTTGGCAGGACCTCACAATTCAGCAAGAAAAACCTTTGCGCGTATGAAGAGCAAGTAAAGGTCTGAATTAGCATAGATAAAGGCCAACGACAACATGCACGTGAAGACACATTCTCGCCTTTTCTGGTCACATGTTCAAACCTTCGATGTTGAACACTGAGACGTCGACGGACCAGGGTTTTTTTGGCGTCCTTCCTTCTCAAGCATATTGTCACAGTTCAAAGTGAACATGAAAGAGAAACAAATTCGAAGCAAATATAAGGGGGGGGGGGAGTCATGTTGTGGTCAGAGGAAGGCGAGGGGGGGTTAAATTGGACACCTGATTGAGCCGGGCGCGAACTGTTATCTGGACGCGCCACCCGCTCCCTTCAATGGGCGCCCGCTCCTCCCCAGATCATTACGGAGCCTCGGCGAGAAGAAGTGCGGCGTCCCTCCATACGATAACCTATAGGCGCGACATTGAAATGACGGAGAGATTGTCGGGCTCCCGGTGACATTTTTAAGGGTCAGCCATAAAAGACGACACACATCAGAGATGGAGGGAAAATCATTACTCCCCCCCGGTTTGCGGCTGCTTATCATGCCCCAACAGCCTCCCGGCTCAGGAAAAAAAGGCAAAGAAACATGTGCAGAGGCTGGGGGAAGAAGGAGAAGAAAAAAAAAAGAGGAGAAGAAGAAATATTCCTGTGTTTTTATGCGCGTCAGGTCTTGAGGCTGCAACTCAAATTTCATCCCGTCACTCCCCCAGCTAATGTAAATTACTCACTCCGACCGAAGACTGGGATGCCTCCGCCAGACGGGGGAAAAAAATAAATCTGATACCTGTGATGCGGCTCGCCGGGGGGTGTGGGTGGAGGTGGGGTGGGGTGGATGAATCACACCTCAAACACAGTCGCAAGTTTTAGCCACCATTATCAAATCAAGTCAATACATCACCGGAGAGGTTGCTGCTGGAGCGAAACGTTGAGCGATGCGGACCGCAGCCATCAAAATTTAAACCGGGCGCGTCTTGGAAACCGACGCTTTTGATTTAAGTGTGTGAGAGGGGGGGAGGCAACGGGGGAGGAGGGAGGGGGGGGGAGGTATGCAGATTTATTCATCTGAGGGATCAGGAGCTGCTGGATCACTCGTTCCCGGGTCTTCAAAGAGCGACGCTCGTCGACTTCCAGGTTAATAAATCATCCGCACCTTTCCGAGGCGACTCCTACTATAAGCTAGCAGGCTAAAAGCATGAGAGCAATAAGAAAGAGGGGTTTTTTTTTGGTTGTATTTTTTTTTTTACCCAGCTCATCATTCTTTTCTGAGGCAGCCATGGCTTTGCCTGCGGGCTACGCTTTGTCTTTGCCTCCTGCTTCCCCACATCTGACAATCCTCAGGGGCTGCCGCGCATGAAAAAGTGAGGGGAACCGATTGAACCTATACCGCGCGGCAACGCTTACAGTCTCGCTGACAGACACTCGCAAACAACAGCTGGGCACGAACAGCAGGCGACTTCTGTTTGTGCTGAAACATCCTTAAAAAAGGAGGAGATACTTATAATGGCAGACTGCAACAGAGCGCTGTAACATTACGGATTGGTGCCTTCAAAAAAGCACCGGGGACGAGCGTCCCCCTTTGCAGGTCCCCGTGAAAACGAGGGTTCAGCCGCAGGTTCCTCCCACCGCCGGGTAACGATGGCTTCTGGGACGCGCGTGCGGATGGTTTTTGCGCCCGAGGCGAGGTCACCTCCATCCTATATCCGGGGCGACTTCACCGGGAGCACAGTCCGCCTCGGGGTCACCTTTACTGTCAAGCTGCCTTTATTTCACCCCTAACAACGCCGGTTTGAAAAGCTCAGAGCTCGCCGAGTGTGAATAATTGACGAGTTTTTTGCGTAATCACACCTGAAAGGTCCAGAGCAGAGGTTCGAAAACATTAGCAGGTTCGGTCTTCCGGGGAACGTCACGTGAGCGAAGCTGCTTCACTGTCATGCGACGTGAGGATTTCAGAGGTGGAGAGTTGAATGGACGGGAAAGAAATCAAGCAGGAACCGGAGCTGGCTGGAGGAAATAACAGAAATACACCGCGAGAATGATAACAGATTTCTTTCTTTCCGGCGAGACGCCTCCAGTATACAAGTGTGAGCTGCAGTGGTTTCTCAAGTCTGACGAGGGATGCATCGAGTTCAGTGGACGGTGAATCTCTGTTGTGACAGAGTGAAGTTTTGGACGACTTTCACGGCAAATGAGACAAAACAGAGACAAAACAGTGTCCTGCACGGAGACAAAGGGAGCGAAAAACACAAGTCGTGATCTTGTACGGATTAAATATTAACTGTTCCCACTTCAGGGACGTCATCTGTTATTGATGAGATGTTGCGGGGGGTTCTTCGCGCGCACCCCCATTAACAGAGCCACTTGTTTGAGTGGTTTTGCCACTTTCACCGGGGTTTGATATTCAGAGCCACGTCCATGCCGGCAGACGAGTGTCAAACAACTCTGACAGTGTGTCAAGAACAAGAAGCCGGTGTGATGAACTCCCGCTTCCCAAAGAGATATCGTCGGCCTTTCATCTGCCAAATATCAACAGCGCTTCTGCGCCGCGAGCGAGCAGCTCTCCCCTGAATAAATGCACGGACGTTTTTGCCCGTCACGGCAAGGGGACCGCAGCCTTGAATCAACCCCCCCACACCCCCCCCCTCCCTAGGCATGGAACCGCCTCGGGCTAATATATGGGGGGAAACTCTCGCTGTGAGACCCAGAGGGCAACGGTGCTGACAACGGCACTCAAGCGATTTGAATCAGACGCCTTTAAAAAAAACCGGCACGCGTGACGACATTCAGCTCAAACAGCGAGGGCTAGCAGCTAGCATGCTAGTCGGAGCTGCCTCAGCACGCGTCGCTCAGCAGAATTCAAAAGGCTGATGTTTGTTTTGGCGAGCACCCCGAGCGCCGGAGCGGCTCTGGCGCGGCATGGTGTATTTTTAAATCACATAATAGTGATTTAATTGCATGTTGACTTTTTGAGGGAAAGTGTGATGAAATCCAGAGAAATGGTCTAAAACATGTTCGCCGAGCGGCGGCGGTTCGTTCGTCTGCCGGCCATTTCTTTTTTCTTTTTTTTTTTTCAATCAGAAGTATTTTTGAAGTTTCTAATGAGGGCACCAGGGAAACAGTTTCACTGCAGCAGTAAAGAGATCAAATGTGAAACAGAGGGAACAGAAGTCAGAAGCGTCGCCGGGACAACATCCAAAAAAGCCTTTTTTTTAAAAACTCGATCTGTTGCAATCCACCACTGAACTCTCTGAGACGGTCACAAAAAAACACGTCGAGTGTTATTCTGAACCGAATCCACTTTCACACAGGGGAAAAAAATCACAACCCGATACTCGATAGGCAAGAGCGTTCTGTCATAGTGTGGAGGACGGCACCGTCAGAGATACAGTGAATAGCAGTGATAAGCTGTTGTAAACATTTAGCAACAAAAGTGTGTGAAAGAGTCTTAGTTTTTTGAAATGTCTCACCAAAGTTCACAAGTAGGAAGTAAAACAGAAGCTCGTTTGTGGTTTTTATAAAAGTGGGTCCCCAATACGTTTGGGAATCACTGCGCTGTGCAAGTAAAGTCTTAGTTACTATCTGACATCATCATCATCACCCTTCTCTGATGAGATTCTTCCTGCAGGCGACGGGGAAGTTATTAACAGCGCTGCATTCAAGGAACTTTGTTGTTTCTCCTCCGGGACGCCGGCGTTAGCCGCGACTAACGACCACCTGGCAGGTCGGGAATCAATCTGCGAACTCGCCGCCGCGCTTTAGGTAAACGGTTGACAGCGATGTCGAGCGCATGCAATTTGCAGTTAATGGGCCAACACATGCAAAAAAGCACTGGTGCAGTTCAAGCCCCGCCAAGCCGAGCCATTATTAGCGCGAGCAACACGGGGACATTATCAAGATTTGCTGACATTTAGATTAAACCTTCGGTCAGCAGTTTGGGCTTTGCTTTGTTCTTTCTTGCTGTAGCATAAGCGGAAGGAAAGTGGAGGGACCGACGACAGGTGGGGCCGAAGTGCTGACACATCTAATGTAAATGGGAAACATACTAGTTAACATGGAAGCACAGTGGAGACAGTGGACAAAGGAAACCAAACGTTGAGCTTATAAAATATATATTTAGGGTTTTTCTAAACACTTTTTACACATAAATCTATACATTTAACAAAGAAAGTCCCTCAGGCAGAAGGAAATATGTTGCTTTTAATGACTGTTGAATAAACTCAACTCAGACGGTGTAACCACGACATAAAAGACAAATCGTCGATGGCGGCAGCAGACATGTCACGGCTGAGTGGAGGGGAAGCACTGTGGGGGTCACAGGGGGAGCCATCTGCCGCGACAGCTTCTGTAATCTCACCCAAAGGCTTCGGGGGTGGGGTGGGGTGGGGCTGAGACGCAAGCAGGTGGCGCGCTCTTGACAAAGTATCGCCATGTGATACTCAATAATTGCGAGCGCAAAACTTCCCCCCCGATTGAGAAGCCTCCCGTGAGACACTCGAGATGTTTCTTCTTCTCTGTTTTTAATTCGCGCCGTTTCCTCGGCAATCGGCTGTTTTTCCACTGTCCACTCCATTTTCTTTGGCACGCAATTATCGATTTTTATCTGCAATTTGTCTTTTTCTTCGAATCCTCTGTCCTTGTCTCGTCTCTTATCCCTTCGGCGTCATTGTGTTCCTCCTCTAATAGAATTCTGAAGTTCCCCATTAAGGGACTCTTGTTTTTTCCGTCTCTTATCTGATGTCTCCGGCTGCCTCTCGGCCCCAACGCGCGCTTCGCTCCTTCCAAATCTGCTCCACCGGCTGCCTCGTCATTCCCCCACCCCACCCTCCCCACCCACCCCCCCACCACGATCAGTTGTTTTTTTGTTTGCCCGACGTAAATCCTCAGTGTGGGTCCGTGTGCCCGCCTGTCTGTCTTTTTGCTCCCGCCCCCTCAGGCTCTGACCTTCCCCCCCCCCCCGCACGCCGCCGCTTACTGCTCAGAAGGTCATTTCTATTTCCTCGTTTTTGAAGTTTAACACCTCGGTTCTGTCCCAGGGGGCTCGTCGTTAACCGGGCAGTCGGAGGGGGGGGGGGGTGGATGCAACATCTCATTGCCTGCCAACACGAAGTACCAAGAAGTTGCCCAAACAAAACCAATGCAAACACGGTAAGAACATACAAATGCTGCATGTTGCACCTCCATCAGGCCAAGAACCTGGGACCTTCTATCAGCGAGGCAGGAGCTCCGCCCGCTGCACCCAGTGTCGCTTCACTAGTGTCCAACAAAACCTCCATCCTCTGCTCCTCTTTGAGCATCAGGTCCAGACTGTGTCTGTTTAGCCTCCAGCTTCACACATTAGCGCTCCATATGCAATATTCATTTCATTACAAATATGTCACATACATTTCGGGAAGTTTTCTTTTCAGTGCAGCGTGATATCCTCTAATGGATGTTTTATTGGTTTCCAACTGAGAAAGCAAACAGAAGAACTGAGCTCGTCTGTCTGACACAAAAAAAACAAACCCTGGGAGAACTTTGCTTCAGGTGAAGACTATAAAGTAAACATCGAGCGCGATGTTTCAATAAAAGTTAAACGCTTTGGCTTATTCGGGCCGGGCCGAGTCGCAGGCCGCTCCCATCCATCTTCTCACCACATTTCCAATATGGGGTCGCGGGGCACCGGACGATTTCCCCCGAAGGAATCAGCACAGGTCACCAGTCGATCACGGTGCAGACTCGGACACAGACACACACACGCGCACGCGCGCACGCGCGCACTCCCTTCGAGGGAGTTTCAGAGTCAGCAATCAGCAGTGTGTGACTGCTTTGGACTGAGGGAGTAATCAGGAGTAGCAGGATTACGCCCACACACATGCAGGGAGAACACGTGAACTCCACACTGAAAGGGACGAGGCCCAGACTCGGACTCGGACTCGTGAACTCCACACTGAAAGGGACGAGGCCCAGACTCGGACTCGGACTCGGACTCAACAGGGACCCCACTGGCTGAGCTGCAGCCTCGCGAGGCACCGTCAGTCCCAGACGGACACACTGACGATGCGTCTCTGACTTCAGTGGCGTACGAGACACCGTTTGAAGATCTCCAGACGCCGGCGTCGCAGGGTGGCTCGTGGACATCGGTCGTTTCTGTGCTGCTTTTAAATTCAGAGGCGAACCACCAGCTGAGAGGATGGCTGACAGGCTTCCTGGTTTGCTCGTCAGCTGCTGCCATCACTTTGCATTGTGACCTCATGAGGACATGAGAGCACTTCTCATCTCATCAAACTTTTCAGAACTGTCAAAACTTTCCTCCTTTTTTTTTTAATTGGAGCCTCTACAACAACTTTCCTTGTCTCATTCCAGGCAGGATGCCATTGATCTGTATATTTTTAGTCCAGCCCACTTATCTGCACCCAGATAATGAGTAAAGCTGCCTTTCTCTGTTTTTATGGCACCAGATCAAGCTATAGTGTTAATTATGTTTGGGTCTGTGTGGCAGGGATGTCAAAGAGGATTTTTACACTTTCGAGAATAACTTCATTTCACCAACTTTCATAATTATGTACACATAATGTTTCTCTTGGAGATGTAAGCAATCGTGTAAAATAAAGAAACCACTGACCTCAATGTGCTAAATGAATACACAGGTCCCAGATCAGATGTACATATGAGTAAGTCACCATTTCTAATCACTTTTATTGCAATATGCTCATCACCTTATCTTGAATATCTATATTCAAAGCTTAATTTAGTCTTTATATTAGCATGTTGTAACCCAGATAATGTCTGCAGGAAACTGTGTACCATCAAACTAAACATCCTGGTTAAAAGCTATCAAAATGAGCTGTCACTCAGGAGGTGCTTGGAGTAGAGCCTCTTTCTGCGCCCGCCTTACAGGTTGATTGACAGGTCCTCAAAGACATTGATTGGCCCGTTTTTTTCCTGATCCAATGAGATCGTTTCGAGTGGTAGAAATGCTTCCTGGAGAAGTATTTTCTCACAATACTCTTTAAAAATGTGTGGCTGCGCTTTGCTTGAACATTGTTTTAATATTTACCTGGTGTGTGACTTCTATTCAATCTTGCCGAATAACCTTTGATGAGCTACAATCCAGAGAAGATATGAATCTCCGGCGGCCAGAGATAATCAAGGACCGGCCGTCTGCAGCCTCCTGATGGAGGTTCTGCCTCATAAACTGGCCGTAAAGTCGGCCGCGGTCAGGCGAGCCCACGAGTTACAATCACACCAGAAAGCCGTTAAATTGCTCCGAGTGGCACTACTTCAGCATGCAAAGCACCGGCACGGCCGCGCAGCTTTGTTGGCTTAAAAAAAACACAAAATAGACACAAGCTTTTTTTTAAGCTTTGGATGAGAAACGGTTGGAAATGGCAGCGCTTCACTTGCGGCGCATTATTTCGCCATTGTGGAGGAGTTGGGAGCGCTCAGAGACACGTCCCCCTGTCCAGGAGAGCGTCCCTCTCAGGGCTTGGCAGCAGGACAGGTCAGAGAGCGCCCGCTGACAGTCAGACGTGGCAGCGCTCGGCCAGGCAGTCAGAGAGTCTGTCCCATCGATCCGCGGCGCCGTCAAACCCACACAGACGCTTTCTGGTCACTTTTCGTGAAATAAATAGTTTGTCCTCGTCGCTGAGACGTGAACTCGGAGAACTTTTTCGAAGGGGTGAATTTATGGAACGCCGAAACGAGCGCGACAGTCACTGTGGTGCCAGACTGACTGGAGGAGAGTCTGGCATCGCTTCCCTTGTTGTTGCTGCAGTCGCGCATTTACAAACTCTGTTCAGTGTTGTTGTGGATTCACAGTTGCAACCACACCTCGAACTACAAGCTGGTGGTTGTTCTGCATTAGGCTGGAGACCACCCGAGCATCAGGTGTCAAACACACAGAAACAGCAGGAGCTCAGTTCATTACCGTGACCTTTGACCTCACGTCACCTGAGCCAGACTGTTCTGCAAAGTCAAGATATGAAGTGTGCAAATGACACGACGAAACATCACTTGGTGGTTTTGTGCATAATCATAGACACAGCCTGAAACACACACACACACACACACACACACACACACACACACACACACACACACACGCAGGAGCTTTAAAAAATGGTCTCCCGATCCGTGCAGACGGCCATAAACCATGCGTAATGGCTACCAGTGCAACTGGCTGCTCCGCCATCTGTCTGGACGCCGAAGATGACATTACGTGAGTGAAACTAATGAAAACAATGATGTGTGAGCTTGTGTTGACACATTGTAATATGTTGACTGATTACCCGCGATCTCTTCCACGGGCGATGGTAATTTCTTTTCCCCCCGTCGCCCCGAAAGAAAACGAGGCAACAGCAAGCGGCGGCGGCGGCGACATCCCTCCTTATGAGAGCCTCATATCAGCGCCTAATGTGGCGAAGCATCTCTGTTGTGTCGCAACGTCGACGAGCGAGTGTTGCGATTCGTTTGGTCGCGTTGGCGCGGCGAACACCGACGCAGGGCGCCGGGCGAGGAGGAAGTTGAAGATTCAGGAAGGGGTCGAGACAAACTAAAGGATGATAACTCATGTGCACTTACATAACCTACATAAATACATAATGACCTATATCATGAAAGCCATCCAACACAGGACAACACTATGAGATGCAGCGTGCTCCTTTGTTTATTTGCGTATTCAGTCCAATGAAAGATTGATCCCGTCTGAACTCGCTGCTGACGGCACATCATGCGACTGCCGTCGTATTCATCCGAAATGTGTTTTTGCAGACGGAGCAGAAATCAATCAGTCTGACATTGTGTGGCGCTGAATGACTTACCTGGCAGGGGCTGCCGTTCCCCATGCAAATGGCTTTTGATTAAGGTCATTTCAGCGAATTCTCATTATTCCTTTTTAGCAAGCCCATTAGTTCTCGCCAAATTACTATGAAAGGTTGTTTTTTTTTGCATCGGAAGCTACATTAGCGCGCCGCGCTCCCCTGCTGTATCCTCTCACGTAGTTGCTTCTTGACTGATGAAGTGTGCAGAGCGGGAGTCTGCTCTCTGCTTCTCATGGACGCAGCGACCGAGATGTGACGGAGATGTGATACACAAACTACTCAATAAACAACTGATGACCTCAACTCAGCTTGTCACCCAAACTCTGTGTCTCTGTTTCATAATACATGGTCAAATCTACTCACTTGAAACAATCTGCCCAAAATGTCATGAAATATTGATTTCGACAAGCACAAACTGCTGGTTTCCACCTGTGTGAGCGGCGTCGCTGCATCACACTCCTCAGCTTTGGTCGTCCGGGCTGCAGTTTGCCTGCCTCCCGTCCAACCTGTGGTCTGACGTCGCGCCTCGGTTTCAGTTTTCATCAGGAAGAACAGGAGGCGAGCCAAACAGCCCGTCCCACGCTCCTGCGGGTGATCAAACAGAGACACGTGAGAGAAAAGCAACTGAACAATTTGGAGACAGCCCCAGGTTTCATCCCATGACGGATCCTGCAGGAGCAGCTCCCGCCCATCCAGTGCTGGGTCACCATCTCCCCCTGCTGGCGAAGCACCACTGGCACCAGACCCCCCTCATTCGATCAAACAATGTGCAGTGGACCGTGATAAACTATTACACAGTCCCTCTACTGTAGATTAGGTTATAGATTGCAATTTGCAGCAGCTCCACTGCAGCGTGGGGGAAAAAAAGCTGCTGCAGGAGTTTAATTGTAGGAAATTAAAAAATAAGTGACATTAAACAGGCAGCGGTTTAAACGCGAACGCGAAGCCTTGTAGATCAAGCGGTGGCAGAGCGAAATTGGAATTCCAGCCCACGTTTCTGTAACCCTTCGAGCGCTGGCATGAGGGGGCTCTCACGGGAGGGGGCAGGCAGGTGGGTAGAAGTGCCGCGGGGCCCGCGGCCGTTCCAGCCCGCCGAATGGTCGACTGCGTGTCTAGTTTAGGAAGGGATCGTGAATGTGTGATGTTTCAGGGGAATCTAAAGTCAAGGAGACGTTCAAATGTCTTGTAAAACGTGGCTGCACGCGTCTCACGCGCAGCGCCGTCACCTCTCCAACATCCCACCTGCAGAGGTGTGCTCGCACGCTGGGCGACAGCTTCACGTCTCAGCGGGGAGAAGCGGGAGCAGGCGCCCCGCCGGCCACCATCACACCCCTCCTCACCCCTGTGGCGAGCACATCACATTTAGCCTCGAGCCCACTTTCCATCGAAACTCAAGAAAAAAAGAAAGACTAAGGGGGTTGGGTGGGGGGTGGGGGGTGGGGGGCCAAACCACAATGAGCTGGCAACGCTCAGAGGTGACAGGGTGATGCAGCCGGCTGGAAAAGTCAATAATGACCCTTTTGGGAGCAGCGGGCGACATGCCCCAGCTGTGATCTGGACTCCCACTGCTGGTCATGGACGTGCAGCTGCCTGGGCTGAGCTGCACAGTGAGAACAGACGGCTGGCTCCAGCACACGTCGCCCAGATCTTTGCTGTTTCCAGTTTTTCTGTGTCAAAACTCTCAGAGAGGACCAACTGGAAATGTACAGCCAGTTGTAAACTGTTTAGCATCTGATGTTTTTGGGCTGTTGATTAAAGAAAGAATCATTTGTGTTGTGAAAGATTTTAAAAAGTCATTGTTTCTTCATCAAGTTCAATGTGCAGAGCGACAGTAGGAGTGGGAACACTTGGCGACCATTTTCAGGATGGATGAGTGACCTCACTGACCAGCAGAGGACAGTCTCATCCCGTGCAGAGGGAGGCAA
>JAUESF010000002.1:12476311-12487361 GCA_032274765.1 Malacoctenus tetranemus
CAACACAATAGGCCAAAGGTCCAGGAAGCAGCCTGAAGCCAAGACGCAGGACGGCCAACGGAAACATCCTTCCTCTCTGACATCTCTTCCTATCTCAGCGCACGTGTGTGTGAGAGAGAGAGGGAAGGAGGGATGATCACCGAATTCACCTCTCACTCCTTTAAACACTGCAGCAACACCAGCACCCTGCTGCTGCAGCAACACCAGCACCCTGCTGCTGCAGCAACACCAGCACCCTGCTGCTGCCGTGCAGACGGGATCGTGTCACTGAGCACGCTTGGCCCGGCGCCATGGGATTCCACCTGGAGCGGGACGAGGCGGAGGGCGGCCATTGTCGCCCGGCCTCTCCGCGCCCGGTGTTTACCCGGCTGATTACGGAGGGGGGGGGGCGCGGCGTCTCCGCGCTAAGCTAATTACAGAAAAGAGGCCAAGTGTGTCTGCTCAGCTCAGCGTTTGCTGCTCCGCTGTTTGTAGAGTGTCAACAGAGCAGCGGCGCGCTTGCGATCCTGTGTTTTGGTGCAACTTGTTCGCTATATTAGCATCTTCACTTTCATTCTTTAATTCAGACCTGAGCCGAGAAAAGAGCGTTTGTTTACGGCGCAGCACTGAGAGATACTTGTCCCGCCCGATGAGTCACCGCTCTTAGAAAAAAATACTAACAGCTGTTGTTTATCTCCCGCGTCTCCAGACGTTACAAAATGCTGCACGTCGGGCCACAGGCGTGCACCAGCTTGTTAAGTGGCGCTCTGACGTGAAGTCAGGTCGGGGGCCTCTGCGCGCCGCCTCAGCGAGCAGCCGGGGTCCCGACACAGACTGACCAGCTTGAAGAGCTTGAAGAAGTCCACGTTGGCGTAGAAGCGGTCCTCGATGATCTGCAGCCGCTGGGGGGTGAGGATGCACATGGCGTTGCGGACGGCGTAGAGCCCCCGGCGGCTGGGGAAGACGAGGAAGCGCTCCAGCAGGTCCAGGCTGCAGGCGATGTCCTTCAGGTGCAGCTCCGGGACCCCGAAAGCAAACTGGGGAGTGGGCGAGAGGGGCAACAGGGTCAGGGACAGAAGGTACACGACTCAAGAGTCCCTCACAATCCTGACTGTGAGGGACAGTTCTGCTCATTTCCTGATCTCAGTGGCTGCAAAATGTGTGTGTCGGCCTGATTGTGACAAATTTTGTTTGGGTGGCACTGCAGCTCCTCGCATGCCACGAATACTTTCTCATCCTCGCTGCAAGTCGAGGCCTCTCTCTCCCCTCCCACAGAAACCAAACCGCCGGCGCCCTCGTCGCTCCCGATCACAAGCCGCTGCAAGTTCAATTCTCGGAATCGGGCCCGCCGATTCCCAGCGTGTCGAAATGCGACGCGGCGCGCGCGCGACTCGGCGCGTGTGGCGCGGGTTCGGCCGCGCATCGGCGTACCTGCTCGGGCCGGATTTGGGCATTGACGAGGTGATGCACCACGGACTCGGTGAGGGGGATGTCTCGGAGCAGGAACGACGTCAGGGTCTCGTCGTCCTTCAGGATGCTCTCCACCTTCACTCCCCGGCCTGCAGACAGAGCGCAGGCAGCTCGTGACTCACAGGGACACAAATACGAACTGGTTACTACCCTTCGAAATATACATTAATCCTCAAGCTGGTTCTAAATAAGCTTTATTGAAAGGATATCGACAAAGGATTAAGACTGCCTGCTCCTATCATCACCAGAGGCCTGTCTGTGCATGTTTAAGTTTGTGTTGCCGTGCAAAGTGCTGCTTTGGCTTCCATCCAGGCTCTGCACTGACAGACTGAAATAAAAGACACAAATTGGAAACTTGACAAACATCCAATTTTTTTGGAGGCTAGAAACACGTCTTCTAAGAACACGGCTGCTGATACGTTTCGCAGCCACGCATCAGTAACGCAGCATTCACCGGCCAGATTGTGGCAGTTTACAGTCTGAAGGTCGTTGGCTCTGTGACCTGCAGCCTCAGCTTTGACCGTGACGGGCCGAAATTCTTCAGTTACGTAATTTGATTCTCAACGTGGTTCTTGGTTTTTTTTTGCTTCCGTGGGAACCTCGCTGGAATGTGCATCTGCCTCTGTTCGACCCCCTTCATCCAAATACGAAGGCAGAAATACACACAGCTTCATTCCTCTCCCATCATAAAGGGCCCAAACGTGCAGCATGTACAACGAACGCCGCACTGTACACTGGCCGAGTCTCGTCGGTGCGGTGTCCCTGGAGGACGAGGGTCACTCTTTTTTTTCTCGTTGGGGTCATCTTATGGGGGGGGGGGGGGGGCACGAGGGGGGGCGCTCTGGAAATGCTTTCTCACCAAACAAACATGGTGGTGACAAAAGTAAGCAGCTTACGTTACGGCCATGTGATATAATCGTGTTACGCCGCGCTGAGAACCAGTGACTCTGCTGGGAAAGTCGTCCCAGCTCGATGTCACGTTTCACCAGACGACGACGACGACATCCAGAGTGGAGGTGGGCTTCGCCTTCATCAGTCAGCAATAGGACCGTGAATACACGATCAATGTCAAAGTAGCTTCGTGAAGTACAAGAGAAGTAAGAAGGCGTGTACACGCTGGAAACCACAGTTTGAGTCTGCTGGGAAAGGCCCCCCGTGCACTGACCTGAGACCTGCTCGGGGTGGGCGCGCAACGTGTTCATGAAGTTGCTCATGGCGTTCAGCTCCCTCCAGAGGCGGCCGAGCTGCAGGAACTCGGGGTTGCTCAGGAGGAGCTCCTGAGCGTCCGAGTAGAGTCGCGCCAATCTGAGGAGAGACGTGAAGAAGAAACAAGAAAACAACAAAACGTTTCCTTCTGTTCCGTCATTAATCCACATGCATCTACATGAAGCTGTGACACATGCAGCTCAAGCGTTTAATGAGGATCAAACACCTGCAGGATATAATGCTCACGCTCTCCCCGAGGGGGCGGGGGTGGGGTGGGGGGGATCCTTACATGGAGTTGTTGTAGTTGGAGACCAGGCCCGGAGATTCGCCGCGGGTGGGGTGCTGAAAACAGGGGTTGTTAGCGTTGCAGAAGATGCCCTGTATCCACGGCAGCACTCCGGCCGAGGGCATGGCCTTGTTGGGGAAGTGGCCTGAGGTGGGACGGGACAAAGGTCGGTTAGCTCACTGCCGCGCGCTCTCCTCAGAGTCGGACGGTCGTCTCGCTGTCATTAGCTCACATTCATGTTGACTGTAGAGAGGATTCACGCTCCTTAACCACACCAGGATCATGAAGAGCATCACAGGCCACATGAGCTCCATGCAGAAACGTATCTGGCAGATGGAAGAAGCAGCAAAGCCGTTTATTTCAGGAGTTTATTCTCGTGGGGAGTGTCACCTTATGTATACAGACACCACTCATGTGATTGGCTTTGTGGTGAAGCAGACCTCCATCGACCTCGTCCAGTGATTTCATCTCCTTCAGAACATACAGAGCTTCATCACTTTATACTTAGTCATGTTGTGTCTTTTTCAACAGACCATCAGAGTTGCAATTTATTACCTTTACTTTACTTCTCAGTTGTGTGATGTCAAACTGTGTGTACAATCAAAACATCCCAGCTGTAGAACGTACTGCGTGTTTAATTGAGCCTTTCACACTAATAAGTTGGTGTCATGTGCACAGAAACACACACTCGAGCACTCAGTCTGTATGAATGAATGGGAGGGTTTTACCCGCTGCCTCTTGCGGACGGTCCAGTTCTTCCACAGCAGGAGCCTGACCTGCCGTGCTGCCCCCATGGCGCCTTTCTAGCCCCCACAGGGGGGGGAGGTCACTCCGGCCAACACACCTGCAGCGACCAATCCACGACAACCGAGTTAACCACAGAGAGTCTCCTTTCGCTCCACAAACGCGAGCCCGTCCGTCAGGAGGCGACGCACATTTCTGGGCGGTGGCAGAACGCGTGCGTCCATCCCAAATGTGTCTGGCCATTCATGTGGTGAGAGTCTTCTGGGAGAGCTAGCAATAGCTCAGTAATGAGGTTAATGAGCTCAAGACACCTCCCATGGTCAGAACAAGGGGAACGGACCCTTCCACTGTCTACAGGAGTCCTGTCAGCATGACTGTGTAACTTCAACAAGAGCTAACTGCAAATACACACCGAGCTCATCGAGGAACTTCTCTCTGAACATGAACCAGTCAGGATCTTTAGAGTTATACGAGTTCAACAAACATAGGACCTAAAAACTGGCACGGAACGACTGAGATGCGTTCAAAAGCACAAGCAGAGAGCAAAGCGAGTCACCGCTCACCTCAGGAGATCACGTCCTCGGCGGTTGGAGCCCCGAGAAGTGAAGGAAAACGACACATTCCCACCCCGGCTGCTCGCTGCTCGCTGCGCCTGCTAACGCAGCTCCTTTCCAGACCTCGTGAATCGTTAAGCAGATTGATTTAATCTTCTTTCGGAGTGTCGGGAGACGCTTCTCCTCCATTTGCCGAGGCCTGCATGACCTAACCACCTGGCCCTGCGAGCACGCTGTAATCCCAGCCTCGGTTATAATCCCGTCTCTGATAAAACTTTCCTTCGCCCGATTCGATATCTAGCGTTTGTCTTCACGTCTAAATGAACGATTTTGGTTAATTTGGGCTCCCGTGTGTTGCACAAGCGTGTGGTTTCGTGCCAAACAAGTTGCTTAACCTGTTGCCAGGAACGGTTCCGGCAAAACAGTCGTGAGTTTCACCTCCGGGGAAAAGAAAGGGACGCAGCATCACAGTTGGAAATCGTCAGATATATTTTAATAAGTTACAAAAAAAAGAAAGAAAGAAAAAAGAAGAAGAATAGGAGGGGGTGTTTTGTTTTCATGTACCTGTTTTCTTACACTGAACCTTTCGGGAACGTTCGGTCAACGTTGAACCACAGAAAAACAGATAGCACTTAAATAACTGACGCATGTCCTGCAACTTACAAAAAAGCTGTAAGGTTTTGGATTAATAAGACTTGAAGAAAACAAACTTTGGCTATGAAGGAATTAAAAACGGTTACACGGAGGTTAAGACGACAACAGGCCACAGGTCCAATCGCGTGGCTCCTCTAAAAAAAAAAAAAAAGCTTTTCAGACTGACGGAAGTTCAACACAAGAACAAACAAGTGAAGGTTCACCTTTTGCAACCGGTGCTATAAAGCATGACCGACACAGACCCCCCCCCCAGTGCAGCAGGTAACAGTGGTCGTTATAGTTTATACACAGGTTTGTTTCTTTAAACACAATCGGTGATTGGAACAGTTTCAGACCCTCTCAGTCGACTCAACATGGCTGCAGAAACATTAGTGGGCGTCTCAACACAGGACTGAAACATAGCTCTCTTTTTTTTGGTATATAAACATATATAGATAGTAAGCCTGTAAGAACTTTATACAAAATATTCAAAAACTTAATTGCACAGTTTAAAAAAAAGAAGTTTTTTCTCTTATAAATATGCTGAGCAGGTGTCAGAGTGTACAGCGTGTACAGAGTGTACAGAGTGTACAGAGCGAGTGATTGATAAAAGGAGCGACTCGTGAGTCCTTGTAAAAATATACAGCGCTTTAAGTGCGTCCTGTCTGATTTTCAAAGACCAAACAACAACAACAACAACATCAGTTACAGCAGTTCAACACACAGTGTCCGCAGTCACACGCCTCCGTCGCTGCCTTCGGCGTTTCTCTCTAAGGTAATTGGCACGAGCTGCTCACGCGCGACCGCGACCCCTCACACAAAATGCGCCTCCCTGTGTTCGACCTCCTGGAGGCGCCGCGGCCTGAGTCTCTGGTACACCGGTTTGCTCTGGTTCGGGCCCAGTTCCTCGGGGCTGGAGCTGGGAGACCGAGACATGGCCGCCTGCTCCGCCTCCATGTCCTCCAGGGGCTCGTCCACCGACACCTCGATCTCCAGCCCCAGCTCCTCCTCCTCCTCGTCCTCCTCCTCCTCGTCCTCCTCCTCCTCTTCCTCCTCGGCGCTGTTGGCACTGTTCTGCAGCACTTTGGCTTTGCTCCCTGACGGGGGCTTGTAGAAGGTCCCCGGCGGGGGCTGGAGGGTCCGGGGGGCCCTGAAAGCGGTGGCGACCGTGCCGTACTTGGCCACGTTGTCCTCCCTCCTCAGCGTCCTGCTGGGTCGCACCGCGACCGTGTACGGTCGGCTGGGATAGACGGAGCCGACGTGGCCCCCCTTGGTCCCCAGGGAGAAGGCGGACGGCACGGACGTGGACAAGCCGTCGGCTGCCGTGCCGTCCGCGGGCGAGCTCGCCACCGTTCTGACCGTCCGCGACACGTCGTGCTTGTACTGCTTATCCCAAGTCCTGCGCAGCGTCTGCGTGTCGATGAACGTACTCCGGTAATGCGTCCCCGCGCGCGCCTTGGGGTTCTCCGTCTCGTCCACCTCCTCGATGGTCTGGTCGCAGCCGCCGCCCCCGCCGCCGCCGCCGCCCCCGCCCTTGCCGTCGTCCCTCTCGGTGCTGTTCTGCGCGTTCCTCTCGTCCACCTGGCCGCGGCTGAGGACGCGCTCGGCCGGGAGGCTGGTCGGCCGCGAGCTGAGCTTGTTGCGCGGGCGCCTCAGCTGCACCCTGCTGAGCGGCTTGGGGGCCTCGGGGGCCGTCGGCGACAGGTCCCCGTTGAAGTTCTCGCCGTCTATTTCGTCACCTTGACGACAGATGAAATGGAGGTTGAAACCATCGTCGCGCAGGATTTCAAACGACATCGTTTGAGAGACACTGACCTGGTTGAAAGCTGGATCTGTCGAGTCCCGGGATGGTCTCCTGAGCCTCGGCCAGCAAGTGTGAGGAAGGAATGATGGAGGAGTGTCTCTTATACACCTTGGAGCTCTGCTGTGAGGGCGACACAGAGAGAACGTGAGGAACAGACTCTCCACTGAGAGGCTGAAGCACCCGTCTGTCAGCCAAACACCCTCGTACCTCCTTGATGTCTCCCAGCGACTTGGAGTGCCGGCTCAGCCGCTGCTCCTTCTCCTGCTGGCTCAGACGGGGCCCGGCCTCCTTGGGCGAAGTGCTGCTCAGGGGACTGAGGGGCGCGTCGAAGACCATCTGGTAGTGCCGGATCAGCAGCTCCACGATGAGCGCCTGGTAGGGGTAGTCCACCAGGGACGACAGGGACACCTCGGCGTCCGTCTGCCGGGGTTTGATCAGCGTCGGGCCGAAGATGATCCCCAGGTTGCTGGCCGTCATTTTGTTCTCGTCCGACCGCTCCGTCACCCTGGACGGAGCAACGAAGGAACCCATCAGCAATCAAGTCACACATAAACGTCGCATCGCTTCTCTCCGGTCCGATCGCTCCCTGTTCTTCGTACCGGTGCAGATGCTCGATGAGGAACTGCAGCGTCTTGTGGTGGGCCGGCGGCAGCTGCTTGAGCAGGTCGCGGATCTTGAAGAGGACGCGGTTGAGCTCCACGCTGACCTGAGCCGGGCTCGCCGGCGCCGGGCTCAGCCGCAGCGCCTCCAGCTCCTCCACGATCACGCTCTGGCTCTCCTTGGCCAAACCAATGAAGTCGTTGTAGTAGCGGAACAGGATGAGCGGCTCGGGAAGCTGGAAAGCATCAAATAAACAATAAAAGGAGCCGGGAAGTGAATAATAAACGGAGACATTCAGAGTGGGCAAATAAACACACGAGTGGGACAGGAATAGAAATCAGATAAGCTCTGATGGAGGCGGGACGAAGAGGCCAGAAATGAACAAAAGACAAACGAGCACCAGAGCTGTGACTGTCACATCAGACTGCGCCCGTTTCCACGGCGACTCACCTGTCTCAGGTAGAGCTTGAGCACGTTGCTGATGTCGTGGGGATAGAGGTCGGACAGCTCCACCAGGTCTTTGCCGTTCTCGAAGGCTTGGCACAGCTTCTCCACCCGGGACTTGGCGCCGTTCACGCGGTAGATTCCCTTCACGGCACAGACACAAAAAATCCAATGCAGTTTTTGTGCGTCGCCATGGTGATTATGTTGGCAAAGGATGAAATATGAACCACACACACAGAACAGGCTGAATGTGAGCGATTAAACAGGGAACAGTCCGAGTCTGAATCCGAGTTCCACTGACCTTGATGTTGAGCGCCCGGTTCTCTATTTCGGAGGTGCACTTGCGGATGATGAAGGGGATGCCGCCCTGACTGTCGCGGGCCGCCTGCGTGAACTCGATGCCGAACAGGTGGAGGCGGCCCTGCAGCTTCTTGTGGCCGCACTGGATGGCCAGAGTTTCCAGGCACTTCTTGTGGCAGGCCAGGGAGCACTGCGAGCACAGAGACGCGCGTCCAGGTTGAGAGAACGGGAGACGGACACAGAAACCAAATGTGAGATTCACAGCTTGATTTCAACTCTGAGGAAACTCAACTTTTCCTTCAGGTTCTTTAGTGTTTACTAAAACACTTGTTTTTCTGCTCTTTCCCTTGAATTCAGTCTTAAAAGGCAATGAAAGAAACTTCACACTCTGTGACCTGTTGAACCGGGACGCTGAATAATTTCAATACTCTCATTCTCACACTATTATGCTGTCATCCCAATCCCAAGCATGGCGTAACCTATGCAACCAAACTGCCTCCACCCCCATCAGCAACTATGTTTGTATTGCTTCAGTGTATCTAATAAATATGGACAGAAACTTGATCGAAAGTCAACAGAGTGAGGGTGGGAGGTGGGGTGGGGGGGTGGACACAGGGATGATGGAGAGGACTCCTCAGAAGACAAAACAAAAGCTCTTTGGTTTCGCGGTCCGATCCCCGACAGAGAGCGGCTGGTGGGTTTGGTCTGTGAGGAGAGTCCGCGGCCAGCTTCGACGTTGCTCTTCTTTCAGTGGTTTTGATGAGGCTAAAAGGTTCCTCTTTGGGTTTCACTCGCTGACCAAGAGCGATAAAAGGCGCCGCTGTGAGGCTTTGGCAAACCTCGCACGGGTGATACATGAAAGCATTGAGCGGAGCGTCCAAGCGGCGCGATCGGCCGTGTGAAGGATGAAAGGAGAGGGACCCAGGGTTACCTCCTCGCACTCGGCGCCGTGGAACACCACCAGGCTGTCGCATTCACGGCACTTGGAGGGCGCCCGCAGCTTGCGCAGCTTGTGGGTCAGAGCCGCCTTGGACATCTGGGTGTTTCGGAAGGGCCCGGGAGAGCTGGCCGTCTCTATGATCATCTCACTGAGACCTGCAGAGGGGGCGGGGGGCATGAGAGCGTTAGTGGGGGGTCCACATCTTGAAAAAGTGACTTCAACACTCTTAAAAAAATAAAGTTGCAGGTTTAAAAACAGAATAACTAATGATATAAATGCAGCATGAATAAAAAAGGGTCTCACCGTTATCGGACGGCGAGGGGGGCTCCCGCTCGTCCAGGTCGTCAGCTGACGACATGGTCCCAGTGGAGGGGGTTCTGGGTAATCTCCGCTTGAAGTCTCCTAAACGGCAACACACCCATCAGGGCTTCACTTCAACACACACACACACCAAGGAGCTTCTGTCTCCGAGCTGTAGTGAAACTACGTCTGAGAGAAAAAGAAGCGGTGAGTAACTTCCTGCCGCTGCCAACCGAGAGGCCCGGCAGGCGATTGGGAGTGACTCACACCGACGACGGCTGAACAAATGTTGGGTTTTTTTGTTTCTGATGTTCCGATTAGAAACGTGCCGCCGATCATGACAGCAGCAGTAAAAATGAAATGCAGCGCTGATGTTGTCTGCAGGGCTGTTCTTGTCGCTTTGATGATGAAACATTGACAGCCGATATATTGGCAACGTCCAAAAACGCTGAGAAACTACGACGCGCCGGCGTTCGATCGCGACGCATCGTTTCACGGCAACGCCGGGAAAACACGGACAGAAAGAGGACTTTAAGTGAAGCAGCCGCTTTATGTGTTTGTGTACATTGTAGAGAAACAGAGCAGCGCCGTGTTGAACAAAGAGGCACCACTGTCAGTGGTTGCTAAGGCTGCTGACTCAAAGATAACATGCCAACAAAGTTGGATGAACACCAAGTTCACTGGAAGGAAAAAAAAAAAGGGGTGTTGTGCCCCCAGGAGCTGCCGGGAGTCACTGAGGAGGACCTGTGGAGGCGGCATGCATCAGGCAGAGCAGCTGCCAGTCAGCTGCCTTTGATCCCTCTGATTCGACTCGTGTTCCTTGGAAAGCTCGGAGCCGCTGAGTGACGGCTGTGCGGGTGGGGGAGGGACCTGCGTGGCTCCTACCTGGGCTGGCGGTGGGCGAGTCCATGGAGCGGGACTCGCTGCTCCCTCCGGCGCTTTCCGAATCGCTGCACATGCCTCCGCCCTGACTGGCCGAGGCCCAGGGACGAAACGGGGCCTGAATCCGGAGGGCTGGAAAGACGCAGGACACAGGAATTCAAGGAAATGAAGCAGCACCATGCGAATCCACACAGAACTACACAGTGACAGGTCTGATTCAAACAGGAGCCAAGGCTCAGTATGGACCTTTACTTTTATTTCCTACAGGGACTGAATGTTGCCATCTTGCAAATCCTGCACATTTAATTTGTATGCGGCTCCTTTAGAATCAGGTCTACAGGGTCAGCTTGTGGTTTTGTGTCACTCTGATTCATGACAACATCCCACCGCTCCTGCTCCCTCTCTCTAATGTACCTTGGATGTCGGAGCTGCCGTTGGAGCGCCTCTCGGCGATCTTGGCGTGCGAGGCGCCGACGTTGCCGTCCATGTCGTCTCCGCCCAGCAGCTCGGAGGTGACGGACGCCTGCGACAGGTTGCTGTGGGAGGAGTGGCTGCCGGTGAGGGAGCGCTTGTTGAAAGGCATCCTGCGGGGGGGGGGGACAAGCGGAGGCTAATGAGGGCGAGTAGCTCAAAACGCTTCTCATGCGAAGCCTCCATATGAAGCGTTCGGACTGTGTTTGGTCCAAATGAGCGTGGGAATGGCTGCCGTGCATCCATACGTCCCAGCCATTGTTAACCAGCGTGGCCGGTGGTGTCTCATACTATACAATAAGTAGGTCAACATTCTATATTTAACCTTTTGGGGACCAAAGCCGTGGGCGCACGTGAGCATGGGTGTGTGTGTGTGTGTGTGTGTGTGTGTGTGTGTGTGTGTGTGTGTGTGTGTGTGTGTGTGTGTGTGTGTTTGT
>JAUESF010000002.1:12493488-12504157 GCA_032274765.1 Malacoctenus tetranemus
GAGTAAACGGTTATCAGCACATATGAAGCAGGGAGCCGACATGTTTGGCCTCCAGCTGTTTTGGAGGGTTGTCAGACAACTAAACACGTGGCAAAAGTCCAAACAACATACCTTCAAACAAGCTTTCCTTCCATGGTGGTCAACAAGTGACTACTAGTCGCGGTTACATGTTTAGACTCATTTTTCCCCGTCGTATCCACTCGAGCACGACGCTGGGAACGCTCCCCGTCTTCAGCCGGGCCCGCCAGCGACTTTCAAGAAAACACCAAAAATAATTCCGACGCAGAGCTCTTCTTGTTGACTCCAGCTCTCCAGGGAGTTTTCAAAAACGTGCAGAATAATGTTCCTACTTCGAGTCTGGTGTGCTCGGGGGGTGGGGGGGGTCTCGAGGAGCCTCTGTGTCGAGCACCACGGCAGCTCCTGGAGCTCCCACCATTCAAAGGGACGCAGCAGCCTTGCGCTGTTCCATCTCCTCCTCTCCTGGCCAGCCCCCTACCCCCCAACAGGACATCCTGAGGCTTGCTGGAATACAATGCCAGTGCTCGCTCAGGCCCCAGCCAGTGGTCCCAAAGTGGAAGTTACATCATCAGGAAAAAATGGTATTGTTTCACTTGGAAAAGCACAACACTCTCGAAACACTCGTCAGTGGCGACGTCCTGAGCAGCACGCGGGGGGGGGGGGGGTCTGACCTGGACACTGGAGGATCCAACAGACGCTGGTACGAAGACACAGCGAGTGGAGGAACATCGAGTTACACAGGACATTAGTTGACATTAGCCTTTTGACCTGTGTTTGCACTGAACTTAACTCAAGCAGGGCTGCAGAACTGCAGCCGGGTGACGTTAAGGTTCGAACACTGCAGCTTCCTGGTCACATGACTGACCTCAATAACTCTGTGCATAACTGTGACTGTGCATATAAACATCAACAGGAGGACCAAAGGCATCAAAATAAATGTTGCGAGTGCACCGGTGATTACGCCCCTGTCACTGACCAGGGGCCAGCGCGTGGGCCATTCTGGCCACCTAGTGGCAGAAAAGATGTAATGACCCCGTGCTTCATTCAGACCGAGCTGATGATGCTGCAACACTTGTCGAAGGACCTTCTTTTATGGTGTCCGAACTTTTGAGGGCGTGTTGGTTCACGACCGATTTATTGCTAATTGAGTCGAGATTCCTGAAAAATTGCAATTGACTGCGGAGGCCATGCTGTTTGGTTCTTTCAAAGGAGAACTATTCAGCCGGCAGGTCCCACCTTTAATTAATGAATAGTTGCTGCGTCTCTATTGTGCATCAACATGTCTGAGTGCCGCACAGATTAACAAGTCAATGCACGAAAGACGTCGCGTCCAAGTACTCTGTATTTGTTTATGGCAAACACTTACACACACACCCAAATGTTTGTGGACACACTCCAAATAGTTCAGTGTAGGTGAGGTATATATAAATATGCAGAAGCTCTTCAGGCTTTTCTCACCAAATCACGTCACGGTTCCTCATGAAGTGAAACAGGTATGCAGCCGCTGCATGCTCCTCTTTGCAATGCAAATCCACCCGAGGTAGCGGTGCACCCCGGGAGGATTCCTGTGTGGCAGCCGAGTTAAGGATTGACCTGCACGCCAGATCACAATCTCAACCAGAGCGAGCCAGTGAATGCGATGTCTCTCGGAGCGGCTCCCCCTGGACGGGCGCGCACAGCACAAAGGACGCCCCGCGTCTCTCTCTGCATCTTGAAGTATCGCGTATCCGACCCCAGAATAATACCCATCTTCCTCTCTGTATGAAGGGGAGGGGGGAGGGGGGTGGGGGGGTGGGGGGGCTCGAACACACGCTGCTGCATTTCTCAGCACCCGAGTAACTTAAACTTGGAGAATCCTTCCTGAAACTTTGTTTTTCCCCAAAACTTTTTGAGACAGTGGAAGAGACGGGACTAAGTAACAGCAAGTCCAGGGGAGGAGAAACACTGTCAAGAGCGGATTAGATAAGAAGAGACACGGACCAGACCAGAGGAGTGCAGGAGGAGCTGGTGTGTGTTGAGAGTTATGTGGCTGGAGGTTGGAGAGGGGGGGGGGCGGGGGGCTCACCTTTGACCGTGGCGATGACGGTTCCGGCGGTACTGAGGATGTCCACCGAGTTGAGGCTCTGGTGTTTGTTGATGATCGCCTTCAGGACTCGCAGGAGCTCGCCGAGGCGTTCGTGGACCGCTTGATGGAGGCAGTCCTGGTGTTCTGGGGGGAAGAAAAACAACACAACACACACGTCTCGCTGTGATTATTTGAATCATTATTTACATAACTGAGGACAGCGCTGCTGTATCTACGAGCTTGATTACCCAGTAGCCTGGTGAACCTTTGGCCAATAAAGATAAGATATCGAGACTCTCTCCTGGACCTTAACGACACCGTCACCCTCATTGTTTTGGAACGTGACAGGTCGAGCCCCGATTCGTGTTCGCAGTTTATTACGACGCAGCAGTAAAACTCATGTTATCTCGTAGGACAAATCATATAAAGAGTCTCTCAAGTCGTCAGAATAAACACTGCAGTCGCTCATTCGCAGCTGCTCAAACAAACTTCTTCAGAGACCAACAACCCGGCCTGGTAAATAAGTCGAAAAAAACAAAGGTCGCGACCTGGCTGCTGGCTGAGCCCAGTGGTGGCTTCTGTTGTCGGGCAGCGTCGGAGAACGAGGCATCTCAGGTATGTCTGTCTCTGTACAGGATGTGACTTCTCTCTCTGTGACTCACCACCACTAACGCACTCTTCTATCATCGCACTTTATACGTGTGGCCGCAGTAAAACTTGAGGAATGAGGTCATGCTTGAGAAAAGGCCAAATTCTGACACGTGAGCGGCTTTTATGGGAGGAAGAAACTTTACTTCTGCGTCTCTCTGCGACACTCTGACCCCAACGGGCTCGGCTGCGTGAGAGCAGGAGGCTGCCACCGTGCAGGCTCTTTCTGCAGCACGTTGTCGCGCCGTGTTTTAATTGTTCGGCCTTCAGCCACCATTTCCTCCTCTGGACTTGCATCCCAATGACGGTGGAAAAGTCACACACACACACACACACACACAAACACGTTCGGAATGGACGCAGCCGGTCAAAGCCACATTTTGTGCTGACGACCAGCCCTGGATTACCCCCTCATGGAAAAGGGGATCAGAAAGACTTTAGCTGTCTCCCACTTTTTCCTTTATTTGTTAGCTCGCTTTTTTTTTTTTCTCCACCGCGGGACAAATGGTGCCACCGGCCGGCCTAATGACGCCGGGGCGCGGTGACAATGCTGGAGGAGGCCTGACCCGACCCCGGACGTCCACAACGCGGTGGTCAACACTGCGACAGCCGGAGAGAACGCCGCTCTTAGATCAGAAACGGTTATGTTTGTCTTGTGTTGCTGCTGTGACACCTCGCAATCCAGCTTCCCCCCCCCCCGCCCCTCCCTCCCCGGCAGGACTTAGGAGAGTCACAGTTTGCCTCCATGGCAACAATCTTCATCCATCTTCATCAGACGCCGCGCACGGCTCAGTGCGGTTCCAAAAGCACGCTGGCCTTTTATGCCTGGAAGCCTTTCGGGTTTTTGTTTTAGAGGCGCGGCGTCCCGCGGGGCAGGAAATTGGCCGGTGCTGCGTTTTTAACTTCGACCCAACATAAAAAAGCCGGGCTCAATATTTTAACGCTATGGAAGCACACAAGCGATTGGACACGGTGACTGTGTGCTGGGAAACCAAACCCACTGGAACCAAGAAAAACCCTTTAATTCATGGTTAAATTACTGCTTTTTATGAACTTTCATCGAAACAGACGAATAAAAGCAAGTGGAAAAAAGTCCCATCAACATGTTTCGTAACCTTCATTAGCGACACCAACAACCACTCGCTTGATAATGGTGAAAATTGACAACAGGGTGCTTCAACCCTTAAGCCCGAAATTGGTCTCGGTCAGTTTCGATCCCATTTATGGACATTATCCAATGAAAGACAACATACACACAATAGCACGAACCGTCCACACACACACACACACACACACACACACCCTATATCTCCCATTCATCTGCCGGGTAACTGAATCCCGAGAACCTGAAGGCATCGCGCTTGGGGCAGGCTGGAGGTTTGCTGAGGACAAGTCTGAACCATGAATGCCCACGAGACAGAGGCTCTTCCTTTGCAGGGCTCCATGGGCTTCACTCATCAATGGCAGTTGTGTGGCCTATTGGGGAAGCCTAAATGGGGGGGGGGCTAATTAGCGAGACATTATGGTTGCGTCCACCAGCCCAGCAGGACACTGGATAATGTACAGAGGCTGATTATTTAACCCCTCCGCTGCCATTCTTGACGGGGCACAAAGAGAAGAAGCCTTGTTCCCATCGGGGAGGGCCTGTGAGAGGAGGCGGGACGCGTCTTCAGGAGTGGGGGGGGGGGGTGCTGTCCTTCTCTGAGACGGGACGTTTTGGAGGGGGAACCTCGCTGGAAATAAGTTACGACGACAGCAGATATTTTATTTAGCAAATATTAGTCCGGGGCCGTCTGACAACTGGTGGAAAACAAACGGGCCGGTGGGAAGATCTTTCTGTTTCCCCCTGGGAAGTGTGCAGAGTCTGGAGTGTGTGTGTGTGTGTGTGTGTGTGTGTGTGTGTGTGTGTGTGTGTGTGGTGGTGGGGGTGGGTGGGGGGGTTCACTAAATGATCTATACTCGCTCTGCATGTGTATCTGTGTGTATGCCGGTGTGGGTGTGCANNNNTGTGTGTGTGTGTGTGTGTGTGTGTGTGTGTGTGTGTGTGTGTGTGTGTGTGTGTGTGTGTGTGTGTGTGTGATAGCGAGCAGCCAGAGAATAGTGAGGAGTTTTGCTCGGTAGGAGAGTCAGGAAAGAGAAAAGAGAGAGAGAGAGAGAGAGAGAGAGAGAGAGAGAGAGGGGAAGGGGGTGGTGTGTTATTTGGGGGGGTAGTACGCTCCCTTGGGATTTGTCCCAAATTTACCCCTGCGCCCCACCTCCCCTGCTTCAGCAGGGGTTATGAGAGAAGGAGAGAGTGAGAGACATTCCTGGGCATAATAAGCCCTGGTGAATGAAGGCTACAGGGGGATCAGAGTCTGATCCTGATGAGAAGGAGGCCGCGGATCAGGAGCTGCTCCGGGGCTGCCAGCCACACATTGCCAGGTTTTTACTTCATTAGCGTCATGGAAACCCAACATTCCAGCCTCTTGTTTGGGAGCGAGGATAGGGGAGTCGCGGGGGAGCGGGGCGGCGGGGGATCCATAATGAAAACATTGTCGGATCGTTCGCTATCGGGATGACACCTCGGCACCAAAACAAGGCGATACACCCCCCGCCCCCCCTTTCTGGGCCTGATACTCCTATGACATCTTCAAGTTATGAGATTACACAAGCAGACAGTCACAGTTACACTCTGTCTCCAGAAGCAAAGGCAAACAATGCAGCACAAAGTTAACAGAGGAGTGATCAATTAAGTGCTAATAGCAAAATATATACAAATAAACTGCTGTAAATACAAATATGTTCTCATCTTCAGCAAATAACAAAATACTTTGTAGGATATAAAGTACCAACTGTTGGAGCACCAGCTTGGTCACCAGTTACGAAACAGGGGACACCGATGCTTCTCCCGTTCTCCCAGTTTGAGCGCTGGGCCGCGGTGGTTCGCCTCTGTGGAGCGCGAGGGACTTCCACTCGGGCACCCGGCACAATATGACTTGGCAACATTCCTCGGGGCTGCGACCCCGGGCTCCGCTCAGTCATGCATCGCAAATGGTGGGAGCAATGTATTATTTATGCTTCGGAACATCTGAGGGAGCGGAGGCTGCGCGCCGCCACAAAGCGAGTGTGAAATCACTAAACATGTCACAACCGGGGACCCGCGGAGGGCCGATCAAATGGGAGCAGCTCATGGCAGAGGGGGCCAAAGAAAGGAGGGAGGGGGAGGGAGGGAGGGGGGCGCTGGCCGGGTGAGCCGTGACTAATGTCAATCAAAAACCTTTCCAAGTGTCCCGTCGGTTCAGAGCCCAGCTGGACATTCCTGCGACTCATCCCCGAAATGAGCAGCGAGGGGGCAGTGAGTGATGCGATGATGAAATCCTGTCACAATAGATCAGTAAGTGACAACTCCACACTTAGATCGACACTCAAATACATTCATTTGAACCTGTGTGCCCAACTCTACAGTGCTCCTGTTAAATTGCTCCACTTAACCTTTATCACCTCTGGGGGTCACTGCAATGGGTGGCCTCTTGATAACCCCCTCCCCCTCTCCTCCTCCCTGACATACTTCCTGTGGTCAGTGGCCCTGTTTCACCTCCACCGACGGACCACCGGCAGGTCCACTCGGCAGATTAGCAGATTACACGCGGCTGGTAAAAAGGACGGGGGAGGTGGAGGTGGGGGGTGGGGGGTGGGGTCTTCCCAGACTCCATGTTGCGGCCTCGCCTTGTTGCTTCTGCTTTGAAGCTGGGGTTTTTTTTTCCCCCTGACTGCATTTTAAAGAGACCCCCGAGGCGAGACGCACAGCACCTTCCACCTAGGTGGGGGTGTGTGTGGGGGGGGGGCTTTGTTGTTGGCTCCAGGTTTTATCAGGCTCAGTCGCTCCGAAAAAAGGGAAAAGTAGCAAAAATAGAAGCACCTGCAGTAAGACGGAGCTCTCGTCTCATGTTCCAACTTTCTATTGGAAGTAAATATTTCTCTGTGATCACTTTTCTCCCTGTGTCCTCTGCATATCAATGAGACGCCCAGTGTGCACTGAAGAAACGTGTTTTTTGAACCCCTCTCTCTGTTTCCCTTGGAGCTGTCTGTCACAGTGAGGAAAGACAGGCAACCTTTCTCTCTAGCGCAACCCCCCCCCCTCCTCCACCTCACATCAACACCACTGCCACCACCCACTGTTGATGCAAAGCTCTGAAGGCTGGCATTCCAACTATGCTTTTCTTTAAGAGAAACTTCCAAAATCCCCCCACCCCCCCACCCCCACTGAGGAACCTCGAGCTGGCAGCCGAACAGGTCAGGCGTGGGGTTTGAAGGGACCTCGGCCTCCTCCGCTGGAGCGCCGCGACGTGGGCCGGGGGCCAGCGGGCCGCGGGCGGGCCCCCTTTTGGTCCACCTGTCACGGGGGGAGGTGGGGGCAGAACTGGGGAGGTGAGGGGGGGCAAACATGACACTGAGAACAAGAGGACACTGTTGAGCTTCACCGGCGTCGTAATCCTGGGAAAACGGGGTTTTTGTGCGCTTTAAAAAACGTGGAGGGAAAAAAGAAAGAAGAAGAAAAGGATCTTCAAACGCTGCCTTTGATGACTGTCGGGACATTTCATTGACTGCAAATGTACATTTCAGTCAATTAAATAACAAAGACTCCGTGAACAGACGACGGGGGAGGTGCTGGGAGGAAAACAAAGTGGGGCTAATGTACTTTGAAAAGCAGAATGTAACCCCCCCCCCAAAAAAGAACCCCACCAAACTGTCTGAAGAGTTAGAAACACCAGCAGCAGCGGGGGCATCTGGGAGGAACAAGCACTGTTTTGTTTGCTAGCGTAGCGACAGTGAAACGCTCCAGCACACACAGACCTTGAATGGGATGAAGGTATTTTGGGTTGGAAGCAGCATTGCTGACCGACACCTGACTGGCTTACACAAACACAGATGACATCACGGCGCTCCACCTCCAGCGTGTGCGCGTGTGTGCAGGCTGTGTGTCTGCGCCGCATGCTCGAGCTAATTGCATCTTTAGGTTCTTTACGTAACCCTGGTCCTCTGAAGAGGATGAACGAACGTCTCACCACTTCTAAATTCCTTTGCTCTGTTCTTGTTCAGACCACAATTGGCTCCCGTCTGAACATCAACAAACACAACAGAGCAAAAACTGGTCTTGCCGCGTGTGTTCACCTCCATCTCATGCAGAGAATGTGGACTTCTCGCTGGTCGTGGCCAACGAGCTCCTCCTCAATTGGACAAAATTTAGACAAGGTCAGAGAAGGTCAAATGGACAGAAGAGGACTTTTATGGGAAGGCAGGTACGAATTCAATACACGCTCAGGCTCATTTAGGGGACAGAACTGGCACCTTTTGTTTCAGTTAATCCTGGGGGAGGGGGCAGGGGGGGGGGGCATTAACCACTCAGACCACCGGCTGCTGGTAGAACCAGACCTCTGGGTTGGAAGGTAGAGAAGCGAGGAACTCCACGTGACATTGATGAGACTGCGGTTCACTCGTTACCTAAAAAAGGCACTTACGGTTTGAAAACACAGCAACAGTTTATACACAAGGAGCCCTGAGTTGGGTCATCAGAACCCACAATGCTTTGCAGTGTGGGAATCCTGGAGCTTTATCTTAGTGTGTGGTAGACACCGACAGTCTCTCGGAACAAAGCTGCCCCCACATAAACAGTGCTCATAACCATAAATCTTCGGCAGGGGGGGGGGGGAGGAAGCGACGACGCACACACACACACACACACGCACACACACAGAGCCAGAACCCCGAGGTCCCGGCTTGAAAACAACGTACAAATCTCGGAGGTGCTGTCAGGCTGTTAAATGTGACAAGTCCGAATGGTCGTGCCACCTGTGTACGGCGCGCCATCACTGCACCACATTGTGCGCTGGCTCAAAGATGCCCTGTTGCATGTTTTGTCCCTTTTGGGCGGAGGGGATAAATAGACCTGCCATATGTCACAATAGTCTGCACTTTAATCCCGAGGAGGGAGGAGGGAGTGTGGGGGGGGGTCAGGGGGTACAATCCAAAGACCTAACCTGAAGACGGCAACTAATGCTGAGACAATAGCCGCGCTTTCATACCAGAATCGCCGTGAACAATTAGGCTAATGTCATAAATCCCACTAGGCAGCTTAATTAGCTAAATAACTGTGTGGCGTGATTAAATCAGGACCTCTGAGGAAAAAACGGCGACCGCGCTCGGGTGTAACTGGATCTGTAGCAGACCAACCAGAGCCGGCTGTTTGGTGCTCGGGGAGAATTTACGCCGCCTTTAAATATGGGCACAGCAAAAGAACCATAAAAGGAACTTTTTGGGGCGGCGAGAGGAATCCGGCCGCGCTCCGCGGCGGATCCCAGACCCCGGTTGGGATGGACTGTCCAAACAGAGCGGCGCTGCAGCCGGGAGGACAGTTTGGAATGGATGGTGAAAAAAAAAAGAAAGAAAGAAAGAAAGAAAAAAATAAAGCCCAAGTAGGGCTAATTTTAGGCTGGTATTTCACACGGGGGGCCAATTGGAATACAAACGACTGAAATAGCACGGAGGGCTTTCTCTGAGGACCGGGACCGGAGTCACTTTCCCACAGAGCGTCTGCATCAGGACCACAGCGCTCAGCTGGCTTCCCAAAACACACCGAGCTCTTATCTTCCCACATGCCTGCAGCTTTTTTTTCCCTGAATCATTCAAAACACAAAAACAAATCGAACGCACAACTTGGAAACGATCTTACATAAGCAACTGTAACAACCATTCTTATCAAAGTTTATAAAGGAGAGCACCTGTCCATCTAAAAACATTCATTGAGAACAAAGGTGCACCTTGGGGACCGTTTTAGCACGTACGCGTTAATCATTAAAACCCAGAATGACACATTCACTGTCAGAAGACGGCCTTGGGTTTTTTTTTTTTGTTTGTTTACAGGATAACTGAGGAAACCTCTGAGTCACGGCCGGTGACTCACAGAGAAACATTAAGCCGCCTTAAACAGGATGGGCACACGGGCGATCCAGCACGACTGACGTCCGAGCAGCAGCGGCGGCAAACCCGCGGTTTATGCAATCCGGAGGAATGCGGCGCTGCCGATCGACGCGCTGAAACGCCTCAGTGTGTGTGTGTGTGGTGTGTGTGGGGGGGGGGGGCGGGGTGCTTCTGTGGGCCGGGTGGATTAGCGGTGGATTTTGCGATGTCACCGGCGTGGCTCTGCCTTAACCTGGATACCAGAGTGGGGCTTAAGTTCTAAACCTTCCAGAGACGCAAGACGTGACGACGTCCCACTTTGATTGATCAACTTTATGGAAAGTGACATCACGGCTGTACGAGAACACGATGCAGCCTGTCGGACTTTTGTAATGAGATGAATGTTGGAACATCAGTCAACCTCTGACTGTGTCAGCTCACACTCCCGTCAGTCCAGGCACCCGAAGCTGCCACTTTCTGGTCGACGAACAAACAATAAACCGCGGCCGTGCGTCACCTAGACGACCTGGGAGGATCCTGCTAATACCTGTTGCTTTATTGTCAGGCTCACAAACAAACCCTCATGAAGCTGAAGCATTATATAATCAGGCCTGACAATGTCGCTTAATCAGATCCTTCATATTAAGTGTTGTGTGAATTAACATGATTTGGTGCTGAACTTTGGTATTTCTGTACATAAAGTCTCAACTGGAAAGCAACAGACTCACTATTTGTTTTGTTTGTTTTCGAGATGTTGCATTTAAACAACTCTGAACTGAAAGAGTTTCGGCTGATAATCACACTTGTGATGCCACTCCAAAGAAATGTTTCTCAAAAAAGGAGCTTTTACTACCAATTATAACTATCAACAAAAAAAAATCTAATTGCCTCCAAGAACAAGTAGCCGCAGCAGCTCCCTGATGTAATCCAACCTCCCTCCCTGCTTCATTCAAAGACCGAACGCCAAGGCAGCGAGTTCGTGTCGCGTCACGTCCGCATGAG
>JAUESF010000002.1:12513228-12532071 GCA_032274765.1 Malacoctenus tetranemus
TTCATGCAGAAGTTCTGCGGCATCATCAAGACCATGGAGTCGACGCACAAGGAGCTCTCCATCGCCATCCGGGGATACGGCTTCTTCGCAGCTGTGCGTTTCACAGCGTGGTCAGACGTGATCTGTGGTTTCAGCAGCTGCACGCTGCCGATGTTCGGTGAAAGCGTCACTTTCCTCCTCCTCCTCTTCCGTCCGCAGCCGTGCAAGAAAGTGTGCCCGCAGGACGTGGACATGATGTACACGGAGCTGATCCAGCGCTGCAAGCAGATGTACCTGACCGAGTCCGACCGGGAGGACGAGAGCTTCTACCAGCTGCCCAGCTTCCTGGACTCCATCGCCAGCGTCCTCATCCACCTGGACAAGGTCGCGAGCACCTCCGGCTCAAGTCTCACTGTTCGCCAGACACCGTCCATCCCGACTGATCTCACAGCGTCCTTTGTGACTTGCGTCCAGATCCCTGAGGTGTACACGCCGCTGCTGGAGCGCCTCCTGGTGGTGCAGATCGACAGCTTCCCTCAGTACAGCGAGAGGATGCAGATCGCGTGCTGCAGGTCCATACTGAAGGTGCTGGTGGCGGTCGCGTCGAAAGGCCCCGTGCTGTGGAGCTTCATCAGCTCCGTGGGTGAGTGTGGAGTAAAACAAGACGCAAACAAGCAGCCATTTTGCTTCTGTTTCTCCTGCTCCATTGTCCTCGTTGCTTCTTTTTGCAGTGCACCAGGGTTTGATTCGTGTCTGCTCGAAGCCCATCACGTCCTCAGAGGTCAGACTCATGTTTTCAGGTGTCATTATACTGCAAAAAAACCCAAAATGGCCTCTGTTTGTGGCTATGAGTTCTCAGAATGTAGTTGGATTTGACAGTAAGACTCCTCCTGTCCTCGTTCTCTCAGGACTCTGATGAAAGCTCCTCTGAGTCCTCTGAAATCCGCACCGGAAAGTGGAGAGTCCCCTCCAGCAGCAACTACCTCCCCCTGTTCAAAAACCTGCTGGACTGTGATCAGCTGAAAGTAAAGGAAATCACTTTATGCTCGCTCTTGTTGCTTAATCGTCCAAAAAGTCAATTTCTCAGTAAAATGAAACGAGAGAATTTCATTTCAGACGAGTGTCGTCTTGTCTCGTGTGCGTCTGGCTTCTTTTTCCTGCAGGATACAGGGTTTTTGGACGGCGCGTTTGCGTCCCAGAATGCATCTCTGGGCTCCTTGAGCCGCCTGCTGTATGACGAGCTGGTCAAGTCCATCCTGCGCATTGTGGAGAAGCTGGACTTGTCCCTGGAGAAAGTAGCGACGGGAGACGAGGTGATGTCACAGTCACACACACCAGCACTGCAACTTCTTTTTTGGGGTGCTCCACCTGACGCCCGCCTGATTGCCTGCACCTCCCTTGTGAGCAGGCTCCAGACGATGCGGCCCACGTCCTGCCCTCCTCGGACCCCACAGCTCACCTGCTGCCCAATAAGATCAAGGATTTCACTGCTTTTATCAACCTGGTTGAATTCTGCAGGTAATAAACATGGAGGGGGGGGCGTGGTCAGTGACTCCGTCTGAATGTACCGATTGAAAAGTGGCTTTTTGCTTTGTGTGTCCGCAGCGAGTTGTTGCTCAAGAAGCACACGGAGTACTTCGCCACCTGGATGTACCCCCTGAGCCACGAGCTGATCCTGCACTCCATACGAAACCCACTCGTCAGTGGCTTCTACAAGCTGCTGTCGGTCACCATGAAAGTCGCCAAGAGAACCAAGTACTACCAGGTCAGATTGTCTGTTTTCCTCTTCAGTTTGTTGCTCCGTCGTCCGTTATCTGAAGAAACATTGCGTTTTTTTTTTCTCGCGCAGGGAGTCGGTCTGAGAAGCTCCGCCTCCCCCCAGAGCGACTCGGTGAAAAGTGCTTGTTTTGCGCTTTTTGCCAAGTTTGGGAAAGAGGTACGTTTCTCCTCAGGGTCGCCTCGGGAGAAGCAACGGCGAGGGCTTTAGCGCTGCAGCTGTGTGTTAAGGTGCCGCTCCTCTTCTCAGGTGTGTGTGAGGATGAAGCAGTACAAAGACGAGCTGCTGGCTTCCTGCCTGACGTTCGTCCTCTCGCTGCACCACAACATCGTGGCTCTGGACATCAAGGCCTACTGTCCCGCTCTGGAGGTGGAGCCTCAGACTTCCAATTCTCCATGAAGTTCGATGTTGTTTCAGCATTTTGCTCATACATGTTTCCTCCCTGTGTGTTCAGACGGCTCTGAAGTTCGGCTTGAGCCACGTCCCTCTGGCCAACGCGGCGCTGGACGCTCTGGAGGACTGGTCCTCGCACCTCCCTCTGGACACCATGCAGCCCTGCTACTCGGCCGTTCTCCCTCTTCTGGACGGCTACCTGAAAACCACCTCCACTGACAGTAAGACGATTGGCCCAAACGGCCCGACTGAAGCAGTGAGAGTCCCCCCCCTCCCCCCCCTCCTCTGAAGCGTCTGAGCCGGCTGTCTTTGACTTCAGACAGAGACGAGAGCAGCTGGGAGGTGATGTCGTCGTCGTCCTCCAGGGGGGAGCGAGGATACGGCCGAGTGATGACGCGACTGCTGAAGAAGTCCAACCAGCTCGCTACGGTCGCTAAAACAGACACACACGCGACTTTTCCTCCAGACGTCACAATAAATCTCAACTTATTGTTATTGTTTGTGTACATGTGCAGCTAGATTTTAAATAAATGAATGTCATGAGATAAGAACTAATTGGGGAATTGTCGTATGAACATGATCTGAATGCAAGTCG
This sequence comes from Malacoctenus tetranemus, assembly GCA_032274765.1. Classification (NCBI taxonomy): domain Eukaryota; kingdom Metazoa; phylum Chordata; class Actinopteri; order Blenniiformes; family Labrisomidae; genus Malacoctenus; species Malacoctenus tetranemus. The sequence continues at coordinate 12,515,973 of JAUESF010000002.1, forward strand.
CACTGTTCCTTTAATCGTCCTGCAGGAAGACGCTCCTCTGGTGCTGGTCAGGCTCAGGGTGGTGAAGCTGCTCGGTCACCTGGGAGGAAAGCTCAACAGGAACCTCGTGACTGGTAAACAAACAAACAAACAAACAAAGAAGAAAACAAAGCGATGTTGGGCTCCTTCTTGCTGGCGCTTTTTGTCGGTCACGTGACCACGGTCTCCCCCGACACGCAGTGGTCTCCCCCGAGGACACCATGAAGACGTTCGTGGCCTGGGACACGGAGAAAAGGCTGAGCTTCGCCGTGCCCTTCAAAGACATGAAGCCCGTCATTTACCTGGACCCCTTCCTGCCGCGCATCAGCGAGCTGGCTCTGTCCACCAGCGACCGGCAGACCAAAGTCAGTCAGCCAGCATGCGTGGCCCCCTCCCTCCTACTGTCCTCAGCGCCCCCTCCTGGAGGCTCACGCGTCTCTCTTTCCCTGCTGTAGGTGGCGGCCTGTGAGCTCCTCCACAGCTTGGTCATCTACATGGTGGGCAAGAGCGCTCAGATGGCCGAGGGGGACAAGACTTTGCCGCCCATGTACAAGTTGCACAAAAGGCTGTTCCCCGTGCTGCTGCGTCTGGCCTGCGACGTGGATCAGGTACGAAGAGGCTTCGTCACCGCCCGCAGTCTGCTTCGTCCCCTCTGAACCAGCCGCTCTGCGTCCACTGCAGGTCACCAGGCAGCTCTTCGAACCGCTGGTGATGCAGCTGATTCACTGGTTCACCAACAACAAGAAGTTCGAGAGCCAAGACACGGTGGCCGTCCTGGAGGCCGTCCTGGTGAGCGTTGGATAAAAAGTGTCCCCGTTCGGCCTCTTTCTCGATGCTTCCTTCCTTCCTGTCTCATTCCTGCGTCTCTGCAGGACGGCGTGATCGACCCGATGGACAGCACTCTCCGGGACTTCTGCGGCCGCTGCATCGAGGAGTTCGTCAAGTGGTCCATCAAGCAGACCACCAGCAAGCAGCAGGAGAAGAGCCCCACCAACATGAAGTCCTTGTTCAAGCGCATCTACAGCCTGGCGCTGCACCCCGGCGGCTTCAAGCGGCTGGGCGCCGCCTTGGCCTTCAACAGCATCTACCGGCAGTTCAGGTGCAGGAGGACGCGCTTGCGCTGGATCGGGTTCCCAGAATGCATCGGGGTTGTTTACATCCCATATTGAGGAAATGTTGCTGGATGTTTGTTTACTTACTGCAGGGAGGAAAACGCTCTGGTGGAGCAGTTTGTCTTTGAAGTTCTGGTCATCTTCATCGAAAGTTTGGCTCTGGCGCACGCCGACGAGCGCTCTCTGGGTAAACACACACACGCGCACACGCACACGCACACACACACACACACACACACACACACACACACGTACATCACGTTTAATCGACCTCCTCCTTCAGGCCTTCTCTCGCTCCTTTCGTCCTCAGGCACGCTGCAGCAGTGCGGCAGCGCCATCGACCATCTGAAGCGAATCATCAAGCACAAGGCCGCCAGTCTGAACCAGCACAACGCTCAGAGACGCGTCCCGAGGTCCGTCCCGAGGCTCTGCCAGCCTGCGGCCGTTCACAGTGTGAGCCTGACCGGGACTCAGGCTGAATGTTTGCGTTTCCCTGCTGGTTTTCAGGGGTTTCCCCCCCGACGAGCAGCTGCGCCTGTCGGACGTCGTGTCATGGCTGCTGGAACAGTGCGGCCGTCCGCAGACTGAGTGTCGCCACAAATGCATGGAGCTCCTGTATGAGTTCATCCCTCTCCTCGCAGGTGAGGAAACTGGGAGCGTTGTTTGAAATGTTTCTGACGCGTCGACGCTTCACCTCTGACTCAACCTTTGCACGTGTGTGTGACTCAGGGAAGTCTCCCTCTCAGTGGGTGGACGCCATGCTGAAGGATCACGGCGCCGCTTTCCTGGTCGCGCGCTTCGAGGGCGGGGGCCTCCAGACCACGCCCACCCTCAGGGACCTGTCGGGCCCTTTCAGCGTGAGGGCGGCGCTGCAGTGGATGGACCTCCTGCTGGCCGTCCTGGACTGCTACAACACCTTCATCAAGCTGACCATCATCAAGCCCCACTTCCTCCTCAGTGAGTCCCCCCCAGCAGTCGGACGGTGGCAGCGGGGCTCCGAGTCGCGACGTGACGCCCGGCTTCTCCCTCCGTTGTGTCAGGCTCCAGGGAGGAGTCACGCTTCCTGAGGGCTCTGCACTTCTTCCTGACGGAGCTGGCGACCCGCGAGCTGCCTGCAGCAGAGAGCTGCTTCCCTCTGGGCGAGAGGACCTCCCACTTCAGCCCCAGGGAGACCGAACAGTACAACTACAGCAAGTGCACCATCATCGTCCGCCTGCTGGAGTTTGCCTCGATGATCCTCGTGAAAGGAGATCAGGAGCTGTGGAAGGTACCAGCGATATAGTTACCGGGTTGCTCTCGAAAAAAGCCTTTTGCCCCCCCCCCTCTCAGTGACTGTTTGTCCTCATTCACAGCTCCTGGAGGCAGACATCTTCTGCTCGGTGTTCTTCGAGCTGACGGCGATGGTGGTGTGCGAGCCGGCCGCTGCAGGCTTCAACATAGCAGACGTGGAGGTGATCAAGAATCTCCCGGAGGTGTGCGTGCCTCTGCTCAAAGCCCTGCTGGCCTCGCCTTACCGCAGCCGTCTGGAAAGCAGCCTGAAGATGAAGCTGTCGCGTAAAAGGTCAGTGAGACCAGAGGAGACGCACCACACACATGAGATACGTTCTCAACCCTGACGAGGCTTCTCTGTCCTTTCTTGTCTCCGTTGGCCGTCACAGTGTGGAGGAGCTGTGTGCCGTCGAGCTGTACGGTCTCAAACATCACGACAAGCTGGAGATGGTTCTGTCGTCCTGTAATCAGATGCACAAAGCCGGCTTCCTCCTCTCCATCCTGAGCAGCCAGGTAGGACCAGGGACCTTCAGCGGACCCGCAGGGACGTAGTTCCGTGTGTGACACAAAGGTGCCGTTCCAGGACTTGGCCTACTCCAGATCGCTGGGCTCCCAGCTCCTGCAGACGGTGTACAAAGGCATCGCCCCCGGTGAGGAGAGAAAGGCTCTGCCGTCCCTGGACGTGAACACCAAGAGGGTCGCTGACGGTCTGCTTCAGCTCGCCTTCTCCCTCAACCAGCAGGTCAGAGACCCGCGAGTGAGCACTGCTGCGAGAACAGTGTGTTGAAATCTCTGTGACGGGGACGCTGAGGGTTTTCCCTGTCCTCTGAACGTCCCCCCTGCAGAGTGAGCAGCTGGTGGACCTGCTGCTGAACACCATCATGCTCTCCGTCCCCATATCGGGAAGCCACAGCCGCAACTTCCTGAGCTTCTCGCACGGCGAGTACTTCTACAGCCTCTTCCAGGCCACCATCAACACCGAGCTGCTGCGGAGCCTGAACGCCACGGTGCCGCGGCTCATGAAGGCCTCCGGCCAGAATCCCACCATGGTACGTCGCCCTCCAGACCGAATCCCCCTCCTCTTCCGTGCACCTCCGAGTGAAGACGCGTCTCTTCGCAGGTGAGCACGCTGCTGAACGGCATGCTGGACCACAGCTTCAGGGAGCGCTCGGTGAGGAAGACTCAGGGGAAGCAGCTGGCGGAGGAGGTGCTGAAGCGATGGATGAGCCTGCAGCCGTGGTGGGAGGGGCCGTCGTCCACGCCGGAGAGCAAGACCGCCACGCTGCTGCTGCTCTCCAAACTCCTCCAGGTAACGAAGGGGGACGGGGGAGGGGGGGGGGGTGTCTAACTTAGTGATGTGAGACCGATGCAGAGAGCTGCAGCAGGAGCAGTGTGTCATACTGCGCTCCTACTGTTTCCTCCCTCCTCAGACCGACTCTTCAGTCTGCTCTGATATCAATCATGGCGCCTTCAGACCAGTCTTCTCCACTTTCACTACGCTGCTGGTCGACATGAGCCTGCCGCTGAACCTGAAGGTAACCACGGGAACGCACAGCTTCACACGATGCGTTTGAGTGACTGTTGCTGTGTTTCAGTGTGCGGTTGTCCTCCCTCGTTGCAGAGTCAGGCCCTGTTGGTGCTGCCCTTCTTCACCACCCTGCCAGAGGAGCCTCTGGCTGAGCTGCAGAGAGCTCTGGACGCCCTGGTGGCTTCCCACTTCCCCATGCAGTCGGATGAGTTCGCCAAGGGCTCCCTCCACCGCAACAACTACATGGACTGCGTCAGGAAGGTAAGAAGCAGAAAGTATGAAGCAGACTTGAGGTGTTTTCTGGTCGCTGCCACCACCTCACCTCTTGTGTCTGTCAGCTGCTGGACGCCCTGGAGCTCTCTCAGAGTCCGCTGCTGCTCCGGCTGCTGGCGGGGATTCTGTGTCGGGACCAGAAGCACATCATGGAGGAGCAGTTTCAGACCTGCTTCCAAAGAATCGCAAAGCGGTGAGGGAAAAAAACCATCTTGAGAGGCGTTCCTGCACAGACAGCGTCAGGTTTCTTTCACGCAGCACCTTCCCGTCCCCTCAGGTCGAGCGGCGAGCGGCAGCTCCAGCTCCTGTGCGCCGTGTACGACGTGATCCAGAAAGGGGACGTGCCGGTGAACTCCATGCTCCAGGCGATGATGGACAGGGTCCTGCTGCCTCTGGCCACCCACTGCAGCGTCACGGCCCTGCAGGACTTCTTTGTGGCGAACGTCTTTGACATCGTCGCCCTGCTGCTGAGCCGCTTCAGCAAGGTTCGGAAAAAAACATCCCTCGCTGTCGTCCGCCTTTCCGATCGACCGCTCCGATTTCCTTTCTAGATTCTGAACGTCTGGATGTGTTTCAGTCGAGCGAAGCGGCCTTCGAGGTGCAGCTGCTGAAGAAGAGCGGCTGCCACCGACTGATGGAGCTGCTGTACTCGCGGCTCCCCAAAGAGGAGCTTTACTCCAAGGAGTCCCGCATCAACCGGGCGTACTGCCGCTCGGACAGGCCGGAGGGGAACGAGCTGTCCAAGACGCTGATCAAGTCAGAGCCGACTTCCTGAGCCGCGTCCCTCACCTCGCACCCGTCTCGGCTCCATGACTGAATCCTGACCGTGTGTTTTTTTTTGTGTGACGTCGCTCAGGACGTGTTTTGAGGCTTTCACCGAGAACATGGCCGGCGAGACGCAGCTGCTGGAGCTGCGGCGGCAGTTTCACTGCAGCGCATACAACTGCGCCATCGCCGCCATCAGCTGCAGCTTCAGCGAGCCCAAATTCTACCAGGGCTTCCTCTTCATCGAGAAGCCAGAGAAGGTAGAGCCACCCACAGCCTCCCACACTACAGCCGACTTAGCATGATGCCACTGCACATATTGGTGACTGTTTTTCTCTCTTGTCCAGAATCAGTTTATACTGGAAAACCTCATCGATGTCCAAAAGACCTACAACTTTCCAATAGAAATTGAGGTACAATATCTTTATTATTTGGTCTCAGCATCCTGAGTTGACATCAGGATTGATGAGTCTATTTTTCACTGCAGGTCCCACTGGAGAGAAAGAGGAAATATGTGATGATTCGAAAGGAGGCCAGCGAGGAGAGTGGAGGTGATGGCCGCTCCTGTCCCTGATTTCAACCTCTTTTTGTTCAGCATCATCATGAAAAAGTTCAGTTTTTACATCAGTGCTTGCACTAACTTGTCCTCTGATGACCCGTGTGGGTTCCCACAGAGGTGCCAGTGTACCTGTCCTCCCAGTCCTACATGGCCGACAGCAGCCTGAGTGAGGAGATGAGTCAGTTCGACTTCTCCACGGGGGTGCAGAGCTTCTCCTTCAGCTCCCAGAACCCGGAAGGACGACGACGCCCTGCGATGAAAAAGGTGAGTTTTTCTTCTTCGTTGCAGTGGCTCAGTGGCGTTTCCTCTGCCATCCACAACGTGTGTGATTCTGTCTTGTTTTGACGTAGGCGACGGAGGAGACGAGTGGCTCCCAGGATGCGTCGGTGGACCTGGAAATGGACGAGCTGAACCAGCACGAGTGCATGGCGAGCATGGCGGCTCTGATTGGACACATGCACCGGAGCGGCATCACCCCCAAAGTGGAGCAGGTCAGAGGCCAGAGGACAGAACAAGTCTCCACATCAGCATGTTAATAGTGTAGAGGAACACGTGGAGACACAAAGCGCGTCTCTCCTCTTTGGGGAACAGGGAGCCGTGCCCAGTGACCTTCCTCCCTGGATGAAGTTCCTACACGGGAAGCTGTCCAACCCAGCCACACCTCTGAACATCAGGCTCTTCATCTCAAAGCTGCTCATCAACACGGAGGAGGTGCCTCTGTTTATTGCATTCGTGCCACCTTCACCGTAGTCCTCCTCAGGCTCACTGTATTTCATGGATTCCCTCTCTGCTGTTGTGCCTCCACAGGTTTTCCGGCCCTACGCTAAGTTCTGGCTCGGCCCGCTGCTGCAGCTGGTTGTGTCCGGTAACAATGGAGGCGAAGGGATCCACTATATGGTGGTGGAGGTGGTGGTCACGCTGCTGTCGTGGACGAGCCTGGCGAGCCCCAAAGTGAGTCCCCTCCCCCAGCTTCGGTTGCCCCTCGTCTCTGTCCGACGTGGCTTCGTGCCGTGACCGTGAGGTGCTCCGTCTCCCAGGGCAACACCAGGGATGAAGTCCTGGCCAACCGGCTGCTGGAGTTCCTGATGAAGCACAGCTTTCACTCCAAGAGGGCCGTTTTCCGACACAACCTGGAGATCATTCGCACGCTGGTGGAGTGCTGGAAAGACTGTCTGCACGTGCCCTACAGGTACTCAGCTCGCCTGTCAATAGACCTGTGGAGGCTGTTTAACTGAAGGGTCAGAAGAGGAGGAGGAGGAAGAGTTTGATGTGCCTGAAAAAAGGGCAAAATTACAGCTTTGTCTTCTGTTCCTCCCTCTGAGCTCTTCCCTCCATCGTCTCGTCTCTCTGCAGTCTGATTTACGATCGGTTCTGCGGCACCGATCCGAACAGTAAAGACAACTCTGTGGGACTCCAGCTGCTGGGAATCGTCCTCGCCAACAACCTCCCCGCACACGACGCCTCGTGTGGGATCGACTATGAGAAGTGTGTTCCACACACCACCTGCCTGTCACTGAGTTAGAATTGTAATGTAGCTGTTGATGTATCTGTATTGCAAACTGTCTGTGGTGGTTCTCCCAGGTACATCCAGGCTCTGTCCAACAACGTGTCCTTCGTGAGGTATAAAGAGGTTTACTCTGCTGCTGCTGAAGTCATCGGACTCATCCTGAAGACTGTGGCAGATACTGACAACGTACGTGCAACTCGTTGAGGCTGTGACCTCCCAGGAGGACGAGTCCAAGCTAATAAGATCTTCTCTTTATTTTTTGGTCTCAGCAACGTGAAAAACTTCTCAGCCTCACTGCGAGTAAAATTACAGAGCTGAAGAGAAAAGAGCTGAATGACAAGTTCATCATCTGCCTGAACAAAGTGTCCAAGCACTTTCCTCCATTTATAGACGGGTGAGCTCCCAGTTTAACAACCACTACTGAAATCCTCATTTATCTCCTTTTGTAATTCACCTTCTCCTTTGATTTGTTAACTTTGCAGCTTCGTCAACCACGTGTTCTACCTGCTGCCAAAGCTGCACGGCATGCTGAAGACCGACTGCCTGGAGTGTGTGCTGAGCCGAGCGGACGTCATCCCCGACATCTTTCTGCAGCTGAAGGTCACCAACTTCGTCCAGACGATGGGCCACAGGTCAGTTCTGACCGTCCGCGGACCGACCGGCTCGTTTCCCCAAGTCGCTGGGAGTCTCTGCTCAGGTCCCTGAAAGCCTCGCGCCTCTCCTTTTGTTCAGGGACGAGGCGCGGCAGAGGGTGTGCCTGAACATCATCCACAAGATCTTGGCGCGGCTGAGCCCGCCCGAGCTCCAGGAGCTGCTGGGGGCGGTGACGGCCTTCCTCTCCCATCCGTCGCCGGTGTGCAGAGAGAGGATGTACGACATCCTCATGTGGATCCAGGACAACTACGGGTCGGTGGTGTGCAGCTCTCTGAAAGCGTCCTTCTCCTCTTCCTCAGTGCTGAGATACGCTTCATGAAGCTTGTTTTTTCCTCCAGAGACGAGGAGAGCATGAAGGACAGCACTTCAGTGGAGGTTTTGAACGCAGCTAAAGAAGCATTGCTTCAGGGACTGTCAGAGGAGAACCAAGGCCTTCAGTGAGTCTCACTAAAGCTGATCGTCTCTGCAGGATGCAGTGGCTCCATTCCCTCCGTCTCGACCTCCTCCTCTTCGTCCTTCATCCACCGTTTTCCTCTCTTCAGGCTCTACGTCTGTAACTTCTGGAGCCAGGAGAAACGGCTCCCCACCGCAACGCTGGAGCGCATGCAGATGGTGCTGGGCTCGCTGTACTCCTGCCAAATCGAGCGGCGCTTCCTCAGCTTGGCCACCAACCTGCTGCTGGAGATGACCAGCCAGAGTCCCGACTTCAGCCGGAACATGTTTGAGTACCCTCTGTCGGAGTGCACGTTCCAGGTACCGGGGGTTTGGGATCTCGTGTCAGTCCCAGCAGAACGGGTCAGGATCGGTTCCTGGATTTTAACTCTGGCGTCTCCCTGCTGCAGGATTACGTGATCGATTCCAACTGGCGCTTCCGGAGCACGGTGATGACCCCCATGTTTGTAGAGACTCAGAGCTCCCAAAACCTGGACAGTGCGTCACCGACGCAGTCTGGGAGCATGAGGGGGAAGCTCCGAGCCACTCAGACCACTTTAGAGTTCTCCCAAACCCAAGCAACAGGTCCAGTCGCATCACAGCGTCCCGCTGACGATTTGACCGACAAGCACGTTCCAGCACGTTTTGACCGTATGGTGGCGTTTATTCTCCCAGGTCGCCGGACGGCGTACAACTGGCTGACGGGCAGCAGCGTGGACACCCTGGCCGAGTACACGCCGGGCTCCGAGTCTCTGTCCTCCCTGTTGGTGTTCGAGAAGAAGACGCAGCAGCAAAGCAGCCGCAGGCCGGTGGGCGAAGGCTTCGGCCTGCGGCGCCTGGCCGCCCCCACCGATGAGGTGGACAGTCGCACCCGAGGTAAACAAACAGGCTCTCGGTCAACGCTGGTGAGGCGCTCAGGCTCAGAGGAAACAAGCGGTCATCTGTGGTCGGTCTGTGTTCAACAGCAGAGAACGAGCGGCGCAGCAACATCCTCCGACTGAGACGCAGATTCCTCAAAGATCAGGAGAAAGTCAGCCTGAGGTTCGCGCACAAAGAGATCCAGCAACAGAGGCAGAAAAAGGTATCCGTGGAAACGGGCTGCTGTCAGTCAGACCACTCGAGCTGAAACCCTGTTTGCAGACTAGCTTCAATGATCGTCCCTGATTCTGCCCCACAGGAGGAAAAAGCAGATCAAAGGCTGCGCAAAGAGGCTCAGGTGACTTTGTACCGGAACTACCGGGTGGGAGACTTCCCGGACATCCAGATCCCGTACAGCAGCCTCATCGCCCCGCTTCAGGCTCTGGCGCAGGCAGGTCTCCCTCTGCCAGCGACACTTCAGACCCCCCCAACTCTGTTCCAAGCGCCTTAAAGCCCTGTGTTCCTCCCTCTCCAGAGAGATCCCATCCTCGCCAAGCAGCTGTTCAGCTCCCTTTTTGCCGGCATCCTCCAAGAAATGGAGAAGCAGCACGGTCCGGAGGAGAGCGGGAGGATCAAGGAGGAGCTGCGCTGCACCTTGAACACGTTCCTCAGCAAGAGCACGCTCTGCTTCCCTCCGTTCATCGCATGTGTGCAGGTGCTCCCCCCCCTTCGGACGGACTGACGACTCTTCTGACAGCAGATCGGACTAACGCTCGGCTGCTTGTTCTCTCAGGATATGTGCTACCAGCACAAAGACCTCCTGCACATCAACCCGGCCGCCATCAGCTCCACCTGCCTGATGAGCCTCCAGCAGCCGTCGGGCATCCTGCTGCTGGAGGAGGGCCTGCTGCTGCACGGCGGCGCGCCCGAAGAGCGTCCGGCCAAGCGAGCGCGAGGACGCAAGGAGATCCCCCCCGACACCCAAAAATGGATCCACCTGGCAAAGTATGACGGAGGCTCAACACTCGCTTTTTGATGATGAGGAGTTTAGATGTTATGTCTCGTGCTTTATGCTCTGTTGTCTATTCCCCCCCCCTCCTCAGGCTGTACCGATCCTTGGAGGATTACGACGTCGTCCGAGGCATCTTCGGTGGTAAAGTTGGGACCAAGCCGATCACCTGTGCAGCGCTTCAGGCTGAAGCCAACACCGACTTCGCAGAGGCTGTGAAGCTCTACAACGAGGTGCAACATTGTTGGATCCTGTTTGATTCAATAGGGGAAAAACGTCGCCTCACGCTTCAGTAGCAGGTCGGTAATCAGTGTGTGTGTGTGACTTTCTCGCTTCGTGCTCACAGGCTCTGAACACGGAGGACTGGCCCGACGGCGAGCCGACGGACGCGGAGAAGGACTTCTGGGAGGTGGCCGCCATGGAGGCCTACAGCCACCTGACGGAGTGGAAGTCCCTGCAGTACTGCTCCGTCCTGAACATCGACGAAAGCTCCCCACCCAACCTGGACAACATGTGGTCGGACCCTCTGTACCAGGTAACGGAAGCAGACGGGAGAGCCGTCACACACGCTGTGGGCTCCGCTCACCCGGGCCTCGTCCCCGCTCCGCAGGAGATGTACCTGCGGCACATGATGTGCAGCATGCTGAAGCAGCTGCAGCTGGGCGAGCGCGACCAGACGCTGCTGAGCTTCGTGGACAAGGCCATGAGGGAGGAGGAGCGCAAGAAGCTGCTGGAGAGCCAGTACAGCCGGGAGCTGAGCCTGCTCTACATCCTGCAGGAGGACTACGACCGGGCCAAGTACTACGCCAACCACGCCACGCAGCTCTTCATGGAGGTCCGCTTCAGCCGTGACCAATCGGCATCGTTCAGTGGAGAGAGCAGGAACGCGAGCCCGTCTGACAGCTCCTCTCCTCCTCCGCCTGTGTAATCGCTACAGAGTTACTCCAGCGTGGACACGCTGCTCACTCAGAGCCGACTGACCATCCTGCAGTCGGTGCAGCCGCTGACCGAGATCCAGGACTTCCTGCTGTTCATTCGAGGGGACGGTGCGTGTCGGCCGCTCGAGCACAGTGACAGTCTGAAAAGCAGAGAGTTAAAGTTCCTCTTCCTCCTTCATCATGACACTTTTTATCATACTTATACACTTTAATTCACAAAATATATGAATTAAAAAGGTCGAGCATTTTTAATAAGATTTTCTAAACAATTTCTTCCAGTTAAAATAACAAAAACAACATTTTTAAGTATAATTATAATTTTTTTTACAGCTAAAAGCTTGAAATGATGAAGAATATAAATTTGGGTTCTGTTTTTGTGACAAAAAAAAGAATTTGTAAATGTGTGATAATGTTTATGATGCTTTTTGGACCTGCTGTAAAACTGCTTCTGACGTTCTCTGTGTTTCGCTCCTCAGTGTCTGTGAACTCGCTGCGACACCTCATCAGGTTGTGGACGGAGCGTTATCCCGACGCAGACGTGGATCCCATGAACGTGTGGGACGACATCGTCACGTCACGGTAACGACCGACGCAGGAAACGACTTCACCAGAACAACAGTGTGCAAGAAGCTGACGCAGCTTCTCTGCTGCTCAGGTGTTTCTTCTTGGACAAGATCAGAGAGAAGCTGCGAGGCGACAGCATGGAGGTGGACGCTTCCGAGAGCCCAGCGGGAGACATCGACGCGCTGGTGGACGACTGCAAGTTCAACATGAAGCTGCGCATGGCCGACAGCGCGCGCAAGCAGGTGATGACACCAGTCTGTGAGTCTCCTCTTTTTTTCTGCATCGCCGCCTCGTGGCGTTAAAGCTCATGTGGGGCCCCGTGTGTTTCCAGAGCAACTTTCCTGTCGCCACCAAGCTGCTGAAGGAGCTTCACAAAGAAGCCAAATCAGACAGACGCCGGCTGCTCCGCTGGGTCCACAGCTTCAGCAGCTACAACCACAAACGCGGCCGCGCGCAGACTCCCCTGGAGCAGATCGCCGCCATGCTGAAGACGGTGCCACTCCTGGGTAGGACGGCGAGACGGGGGTTCAGTGTAACGCTGAAGGAACGAAGTCTCGGTGACTTCACGTGTGGGTGTCTTCTCTCCCTCAGAGGACGTCGGGGGCGACTGTCAGAGCGCCGGCGCGAAAGTGTTCCGGCGCCAGAAGATCCTGCTGGGGACGTCGCTCCAGCTGCTGGCCTCCGCGGTGAGCAGGAGCCCGTCCACGCTGGCGACGATCGGCGCCGACAAAGCGGAGAAGGTGGCGAAGCTTTCTGGAGCGGCCTGGCCCAGCGACGACATAAAGGTAACAAACACGGACGTGTATAATCGTGTTTAGGTTACAGATGAAGTCCCCGGTTGAGCATGTCGAGGTATCTGCGTGTTTCCCCGACAGGAAGTCGAAGTGGGGCTGCAGCTGAAGGCGCTGTCGCTGCTCTGCGACGCGAGCAGGAAGGCGGACGAGGAGCTCCAGTCCTACACTCAGGACTGCGTGGAGAGCGGCAGCGTCGTGGACACCTACATGGCTCTGGCCAACTTCTGCGACCAGCGTCTGCGCGAGGAGGAGCAGAGCGGCGCCGGTGAGCAGAAGCCGGCGTCTTAAGAGGTCGTCGCAGCCTCTCCATCCCTCAGCTCATCGTCCGCGCGTCTTCCCGCAGAGAGCCAGTTCCCGGAGCTCCTCGCCCTGCCGGCGCACGTGGTGGAGAGCATGCTGAAAGCTCTCAGGATGAACTCGGACGAGGCCCGTCTCAAGTTCCCCCGCCTGCTGCAGCTCATCGAGCTGTACCCGGCCGAGACGCTGGACCTCATGACGAAGGAGGTCGGCTTCGCCTGCGTCCGCGCTGCTTTGGAGCATTCGCTCCGATCTTTCTCTCCGTGACTCGCGCGCTCTGTCCGTCCGCCTCCAGATGGCGTCGGTCCCCTGCTGGATGCTGATCAGCTGGATCGGCCAGATGGTGGCGCTGCTGGACAAGCCGGAGGCCGTGGCGGTGCAGCGCTGCGTGGAGCAGCTGGCGCAGAGCTACCCGCAGGCGCTGGTCTACGCGCTGATGATCAGCAGCGAGAGCTACAAGTTCGAAGACTCGGCCACCGGACACCAGCAGCAGGAGTTTGTCAACAGGTGCAAAAAAACGAACAAAATGCGAGTGATTTCTGTGTAAATGTGCTGAACGAGCCGTCGCGTGTCTCAGCATCAAGAGCCGGCTGGACGAGGGGAAAGCTGTGAGGAACTTCGTCGAAGCTCTGCAGCAGCTCACCAACCCTGAAATGATCTTCAAGGTAACGAGCGCGAGTTCAGCGTGCGGTTCTTCACGCTGCCTCCTGAGGAAGGAGAGTCTGGAGCCCCGGCGGTGACTGTTGTCGCTGTGGTGTCGCAGGACTGGTGGGATGGCGTGAAGAGCCAGCTGGAGAAACCAGACGTCGGCAAGAAGGAGATAAACGACATGTATGTGGAGATGTACTCGTCCCTGGGAGACCGCAACGCCCAGCATCACGGGACGTTTCGCAAGAAGTTCATCCAAGTTCGTCGCTCCGTCTTTTTATTCACACATTAAAAAGTGTTTGTTTGTTTTCCTCTGAGGGTGCGAGCTGTGTCTTGTTGTGTTGTTGTCGTGTGCAGAAATTCTCCAAAGAAGTGGAGAAGCTGCTGGGACCGGGCGGCGGCAAGCTGCTGGAGAAGAGGCGCGACCGGAGCTTCCTGCAGAAGGTGGACGAGCTGGCGTCGTCCATGCGGCGCCTCCAGAAGGAGCCGGGCAACCTGAAGGAGTACTCGCCCTGGCTCAGCGGCTTCAAGGCCGACGCCTTCGGCAACGAGCTGGAGGTCCCAGGCCAGTATGACGGCAGGTCCAAGCCTTTGCCCGAGTACCACGCAAAGATAACTGGCTTTGACGAGAGGGTACGAGTTCTGCACAAACAGAGAGAGAGAAACGTCTTTTTTTCCGTAAGTCGGTGTGATGTTCAGTGCGACTGTTTGCCGTCCGACGCCGCCGCAGGTGAAGGTGATGTCCTCCATCCGCCGGCCCAAGCGTCTGATCGTCCGCGGCGACGACGAGCGCGACCACCCGTTCCTGGTGAAGGGCGGCGAGGACCTGCGGCAGGACCAGCGCATCGAGCAGCTCTTCTCCGTCATGAACATCGTGCTGAGCCGCAGCACGGCGTGCACGCGCCAGGGCCTGCAGCTGCGCACCTACCAGGTCATCCCCATCAACACCAGGTAAAAACGGCTGCAGCCCTGCTCGACCTGCCGGGAGCCGGAACGACGGCTGCGGATCGAAGCTCAGGAGGCTGGTTTGGTTGTGTTCACAGGATCGGTCTGATCGAGTGGATGGAGAACACGTGCACTCTCAAAGAGTTCGTGCTAAACACGATGACTGACGAGGAGAAGCTGACGGCAGGAAGGTGTAGTACTCGTGTTACTGCAATACTCTGCTCCTCCAGCCTTTTCCCCCCACAGTGAGGGGCAGTTGGATGAATGACGGTGGTTCTCCTGTCAGGTCTGGTGAAGACTACAACCAGTGGCTGTCCAAGTTTGCTGTGAAGAAGAACGAGGGTGGGAACAGGCTTTACATCGAAGCCTACAAGTGAGTCAGTGCTGTTGCTCTCTGGAACAGAGCGAAGCTCATGACAGAAATGATGTTTGTGGTGAAAGCATTCCGCTCACGTCGACCCCACCCCATTTTCCTCACCCAGGAAAGCGAAACGTGCCGACACGGTCGCCAACTTCGCGAGAGTGCTGCAGCACGTCCCCAGCGACCTCCTGAAGTGAGTGGCAGTCCGCAGTGTCACAGCGTCAGCGTTCCAGTCTAAACCGTGTGGTTCTCTCCCAGACGAGCCTTCCTGAAGATGTGCAACAGCCCCGAGGCCTTCCTGTCCCTGCGCTCGCACTTCATCAGCTCCCACGCCCTGCTCTGCGTCAGCCACTGGCTCCTGGGCATCGGAGACCGCCACCTCTCCAACTTCATGATCAACACGGAGACCGGGGGCATGATCGGCATCGACTTCGGCCACGCGTTTGGCTCCGCCACGCAGGTCGGTGAAGGGAGGGCGAATCAAGTTCCTGAACTTGCGACTGTGAGACGTCAACGCCTGCTGTGCCTCCTCTTCTTCTTCCTCCTCCTCCTCTCTCCTCCTCTCTCCTCCCAGTTCCTGCCCGTGCCGGAGCTCATGCCGTTCAGGCTGACCCAGCAGTTTGTGAATCTGATGCAGCCCCTGAAGGAGTCGGGTCTGATCCAGAACGTCATGGTCCACTCGCTGCGCGCCTACAGGGCCGAGCCGGACCTCCTGCTCAACACCATGGACGTGTTCGTCAAGGAGCCGTCGCTGGACTGGAAGGTGGGCGTGGCTGGGTACACGATCAGACAGTGTCAGCTTCACTGTACCTCTGAGCACACTTTCACTGTTCACTGTCTTTTGGCCAGAACTTTGAGGTGAAGCAGCTGAAGAAAGGAGGAACGTGGACTGAGAGCGTAGACACCAAAGAAATCAACTGGTATCCTCTGCAGAAGGTCAACTTTGCCAGGAGGAAACTAGAAGGAGCAAATCCTTCTGCTATAACCAGGTGCGTTTGATGTGGAACACTAGATCACAGTCAAGTTGGACGGACCATCGTTCACCAACAAACTGTGGCCTTTTATCAGCCTTAAATTTGTCCTGACCGGCCCCAGATTTGACCTCCTGTGGCTTCATGTTGTTTTAGTGAGGAGCTGAAGTTGGGCTTCGAGAAGGACGCCGCCTTCGCCGGGATGCAGGCCGTCGCCCTGGGCGCTCCGGAGCACAACGTGCGAGCCAAGCACCCCGCCGAGGGTCTGTCGGTGGAGCAGCAGGTGGACTGCCTGCTGGACCAAGCCACGGACCAGAACGTGCTGGGCCGAGTGTGGGTGGGCTGGGAGCCATGGATCTGATGCCCTCACCTCCGGCGTCGTCAAGTGCCTCCTGGGCGGCATTAAAAAGACCGGCCACATGTCCAACATGTTGTTTTTTTTCACTAACCCTGTATGTAGCCACATTAAAACACTGTTTTTACTGCTGCATGATGCCAATAAAAAATAAGCATTTGAGTTTGGAGTTTTTCTCTCAATTGAGAAGTCGTTTAAACGTTCCTCTGTGTGCCTGACTGGCAGCAACATCAGCCTGCCGG
>JAUESF010000002.1:12594458-12614357 GCA_032274765.1 Malacoctenus tetranemus
TGTGTGTGTGTGTGTGTGTGTGTGTGTGTGTGTGTGTGTGTGTGTGTGTGTGTGTGTGTGTGTGTGTAAGAGAGACTGAGAGATGGGGGGAAGGCAGTTGCGTGACTTGTGCCTGGCTCAGACCACCAGCACCCCCCCAGGAGGTATTTGTAAGCCAGGAGAAAGGAAGGGATATCTTGAGTGTTCTGCGGTAAACAGAGACGCGGAGGGGCCACGGCGCACACTGGGGTGTATTTGATCCAAGCAACAATTTGCGTGTTTGTGTGTGTGTGAAGGGAAAATGATGAGCTGTGCTGCGGATTTCATCCTCCGTCCATTCGAACATCAGCAGCGCTTGATGTTTCGATACAGCTGTAAAAACCATGAGAAGCATTACAGTGAAGCCAAACATTGGCAGAAACACATGCTGAAGCACATACCAAAGCAGGAGCCTTCAAAATTACAGCAATGTGCTGTTTGTTGGATCTATTCTAGATTTTGTTACTCTGTTCTTTAGGCAAACCTCCCTCCCCCCTAAGCCAGTCCCAGGTCTCATGTTAGGAAGAGCAGCCAGTCAGCAAAGATAACTCAACCGTCCCCAAAGCGTCTTTTATTTATAAATGTCTTGAAACTGGTGAATTCCCTGGAAGTCTCCAAAGCAAACAGAGGCTTTGTGACGGTTTCTTATCACTTAGCATCACCAGCGCCCACTGAGGGAGAAGACGGTGTGGAAGCTCTCTGAGGCTTCATGTGTGGCGTCAGTGGCAGCTTCAAGTGGAGTAAAGACAGAAAACAGTGAAAGAGTTAGTTTGTGACAAACTCTCGTTAGCTTCCACTGAGTGTTGTTCTCATCTCTTCCAGTTACGGTCGGACTGTTCTCAACACTTGGGCGTCAGCTGACACCATGAATCCCTGCAGGGTTCACGTCTTCAACACCAAACAAACCTTTTTTCCACTCCGCTTTTCTAACCTGCGCCACTTGTTCGCGCTCACACAGCTGCTCCCCGCGCTGACGCTACAGTCGACACTTCAAACCAGCACCGCGGTTTAGCTCCTGCAAGGCTGAGACGTGCATTACTCGTCAGACGCTCACTCCAGCTCACACCTCTCGGCGCTCACACTGACTGATTGTTTAGTTTGAGTCTGAGTAATTCCAGGCTAACTCAGACATCTGAGTAAATTTGAGATATTAGTTGAAAGTTCATTTCTGCCTTTAAATTGACATAATCATGTTATTATTTATTTAATTATTTTTGAAATATTATTATTATTATTATTATTATTATTATTATTATTATTATTATTATTATTATTATTATTATTATTATTATTATTATAAGATGCAATTTTTTTTATTCTTTAATTTTAATTTTTTGGGTAGTGTTTTCAGGAAAGTCTTTAGATTTTTCACGACCACTTTTTGCTACTTGTTTCAATAGCTTTTCTATTTTGATCATTGTGTATTTTTAAACTTTTATTTATTATACAGCTGAAGTCAACACTTGTTGTTGCTGCAGGACGGCCGTTGGAGCTCTTTTGCTGCCGTCGTCGTCCTTTTTGTGTTTGTGACCTTATTAGAACCGGAGCCACCGGCACGAAGCCTGGAGACCTTTCAGGGCCTCGCGCCGCGCTGATCTGATGACTTATTCATCGGGCGCGGTGGCACGACCTCTCAGACGCTCCGCGACGGAGAGCGCGGGGGGATCGAGTCAGATCATCACATCAGGTGCATGAACTCATCGCGGCCGGGCGCAGCGAGATAAGTGACTTCCGTGTAGGGAAGCGAAGGATATGATGGGCGCTGGACCCGGAGTTAAAGTGGACGCAGCAGCCTACACGGCAACATGCTTTCAAGCACAGGGAGGGAAAAAAAAGAAGGGAGGGAAAAAAAAAGAAAAATAAAGAAAGGGAAGGAGCAGACGACAGAAAATGACAGAGAATTGGTGGAGAGAAGTGTCAGGCTGTGTTTCTGTCTCTGAGGATCCTGCCTAAATTGGCATGTTGTGCAGAGAGGACTGTTAGACTGAATTTAAACAGCTGCCGGCTTCACCCACAGCAACACACACTCACACACACACACACACACGCGCGCGCACCCTCTCCTCGGCCCTCCCCTGCTCTAAGTTTGCGTGCGGAGCCGGGAAATTCTCCATGCTAATGTGCCAGGGTTTGTTTTCATCATCAAATTGCAAATGTTTTAAATATGCATCGCATACGCGCACATTTCCTCGCGTTCATCCAGTCGGCGCTCCGACAGCCCTAATCCTTGTTTTCATACGGCGTCGTCTGTCAAACACAGAGTCTGGAAGCTTCCACCCGCGTTTGTTTCCTTTCTATTCACCACTGCTATCGTTCCTATTACTCCTCCGTCCCCCTTTTTTTTGATTCCTAACGCTGGGCCACGTCCCCAAATCAACACACACTCAAATTGGGATCGCAATCAGGTTAAGAACAGACTGGAACAGATTTCACTTTGTAATGTCTGAATAATTTACCAGCACATTTATCAGACCGTCGAACGGCATCGTTTTAATTTGAGGTGATTTGCTTCTATTTTTAAAAGGGGATGTTAATGTTCAGGGTTGCAATTTGCCAAAAAGGATGGGGTGGAGGGGTGGTGGTGGTGGTGGTGGTGGGGGGGGTTATCGCTCTCTGATCTTCATGGGGATAAATTATCGTTCCTTTATAGCGTTTTAATTTACACCACCAGGAAGATAGGAGCAAAAAACATGGCCCAAAGTAAATGGACGTGAGGCAGGGCTGCCAATTCTCAAGCATGAGAGTGAAAATCACCCTCTTAACTCTAAACCTACATGCCACATACTCTGCCTCCAACTGCTCCACCCTCTGTGTTTGCAGGTGAAAATCTACATGATGTGACAGTTGAAATCATTCAGGCCTTTCGGAAGCTTTTACTTTGAAGAGCTTTTATGGAAGTGTGACTGTTTTCTGCGGGTTTTTATTAGAGCTTGTTTTCGAGCTGTAATTCGTCCCAGTTCCAAACAACCTTTTACTTTTTTTATTGACTTATTTTCTACAGTGACAAAGAACAAGTGTTGCTGCCACTAACTGAAACCTTCTTCAAACGTGAACATTCTCAACATTTCCTCGTGTTTTGCCACAAATTGCACTTTGTGTTAACGACATAGACGCACGAGACACGAGCTCCTCTCTGGTGATGAAGGTTTGACAAAAACACACCAAAAAACGACACGAATCGGAGCTAAACTGTTGCAGACGAAAGCGGGCGTTGAGGTTGACGTCTTTGACGAATGAAAGGAGCCCGGCGCGTCGTTTCGCAGGTGTAACCCACTTTTCTCGGCTGTCAAAAGTCGCGCCGGCGCCCGGCGAACGATCCCGACGTCGGCGAGCCGTCGCCGTGACAGCGCCGCGCCGACTTTTGTATTTATAGCAGCAAAAAAAAATCAAAGCCCGCTCGCATCCACTTGTCGTCCGCAGCTGCCACCTGAAAAACCCACCGCTTCGATATCTGATGGGGAAAAAACCTTCTAAAAGCTGCCGGCTCGCATGTATTTTTACTGTATTTGCGGCGTCACGCTGGGAAAACTTTGCTGGGGATGATGTTGAACTTTCGCTGCCTCTTGCATGTTATTATTGCCTGTCAAATGTTTGCTGAGAGGCCTTATTATATTTTTTTAGAGGAGGGGGGGGGCGATACAGCAAATCTTTGCTTAAAGATATAGACAACCCAGTTTAGGATGATGGAGCGTGAAATGCCTGTTTGCCCAGGGTGCAGAGCCGAGCCGGTGCAGGGTTATCATTTTTTTTTAAAGCAGTGGGGCCGTCATGTCAGAACTTTTTTAATGCGTTTTTCCATTACACTGCACCAAATTATCCTTGTTTACCTTCGAAAATAACAGGGACACTTCCTGCCCTGTGTTTTTTTTTTCCCCCTCCTCTGGAAAACCACAGAGTTATGATCCCCCCCCTCGACATTCCTATGAAGAAAATTCATCCCAATAAAAATTAAAACTATAAAAGCTGCTTTGGCCAAGGGAGAATAAACCTCATTTTCCTGGAGGAAATGGGAGGTAACAGCGATAATGCAATTTTCCATCGCGCGTAGATTGAGTGATAACGCCGAACATCTTATTTTGAGCGAAAACTGATTCATACAAGAGCCGCGATGAGTAATAGGAGGGTAAACAACAGAGCAGTGGAGACTCCTTCCTTGTGACTCATGAGCAACAAGTTCTGAGAAAGAACGAGACGGCGCGAGAGAGAGAGAGAAACAGTCTTTTTGGAGGTGGTGGTGAAGGGGGTGGTGGGGGGGGGGACCATAATAACATCATTGTGGCTGTTTGAAGTCGCATCAGGCCCATTTCCCACATACAGTAAGTACAGGCTGTCTGCATGTCTGCTGGCCTCTCGCCACTCAAAGGCCACATTCATGGAGGCGCTGCCGCCCTCGCAGAGGGCAATTGGATCCACCAGATACCCTCCGCTTCTCACGCAATGTTGTGTAAACCCGGGGAAAATGACCTCAATATGTCCCTAAACGAGTTAAGGATGAAGATGCCGCGCCCGCTCACATGTCTCAGGCATGATAATGTGGTGATCGTTTTATAAATACTCGCTCTCATGCGCCGCACAGAAGCAGCCAGCGCCGATTGTCTTTTGTCTGTCAGTGTGTGTGTGTTTTTTTCTCTCCCTTTTTTCTCCTTCTCCTTCTTCTTCTTCTTCTTCTCTCCCTTCTCTCCCGGCCCGAGCCGACGTCGATGCTGGATCACTTTTTACCATCTGTTCGCGCTGGAATTCCGCATGTGTCACATTATCGGCGGCTCGCTGCGGTAAACAACGTCAGCCGCGTTGGAAGTCGCACATTTTGAAGTCGCGCTGCACCGGGACAAACTTGACTTCACATACAGGTACTTTTAAAAAGAAAAAGGTACTTTTGTAAAAGTTTATTCCTCCTATAATTGAATGCAAACTGTGAAACATATAGATATTTTTTATATAAAAATGTAAAAAAAAAACCTGAGTCATCTTGAACATTTTTTAATTTTATTATTTATTAGTGAGTTAAAAAATTAAAACATAGTATTTTTTAAAAAATCACCTCTGAAAAAAACAACAAAAAAACTAAAATATACACAATTTTAATTTAAAATAAATAATGGTTGCAACTTGTGTTGTGTGCTGATAGAAATATCTGACTAACAAAATACTTTTTATGACATTCAAATCTTTGGACATGTAAATGATTCTTTGTTTGGCAAGTTTAAAAAAAGAATCAGGGCTGCAAACTATTTCAATACATTTTCATAACAGGTTTCCTTCGTGCACCACCTCCATGTTGTCCTTTCACTTGGCGTTGCCCGTGCCCAGAAAGTCGGAGCGCTTTCGTTTCCTCCCGGGTTCCAGCGTGGCCGATCTGGTCAGCACCCCCCCACCCCCCCACCCCCCCACCCCCACCACCACCCCTCCCGTTTTTTTAATACTTCCTCTTGTTGCCACCACACCTCGGCCTGCAGGCCTGGACAGCCTCAGACCCCGAACCGGCTGCTAGTGTGACTTCCGCCCTCCTCCCCTCCGCCCCCTTTCAATCACTCACTTTTCCTTCAGTTTTCACTAACTGCTCCTGCAAACTTTCCTTGTCGGGAGTGGGGGGGGGTGGGGAGGCGCAACTCCACTTGCTCGCTCGTCGTGTCATCTGGCGCATCTCCTCCACCGGCCGATCGGGAGGACCCCCCCCCCTATAATGAGGTCACGCCATACCTCGTGCCCATGAATACATTCAAAAGGGGCGCTGCGCCCCGGAGACTTCGATGGAGGGGGGGTTGCAAACAGAGGAAAGCAGGTCTATAGCATGAGAGAAGAGAAAGGCGGTCTTGCATAATTCAAGACCAAACCTCCCCTCCACTCGCCCGTCCTCGGACCACCCCTCTCTATTAAAATGTCAGATGGGCCAATTCATGTAGAAGCAAAAAAAACAACAACTCTCTGGCTTGACCCAATTGGCAGAGGCCGTCGACCGCTGACGGGGGCGAAAATATGAGTCAGATTGTCCAAGAGAAATGATCTAATTTATCGGCGTCATTATCGCTTCATCTACTAATCAGTCAGAGATCTAAAGCGCTGGCGCTTAACTCCTGACGGTAGCGCGCTGCCCTGCTCAAACGGCTGCTTTGAAGATTAATCTTCCTTAAGCTGCTTTCGGATTGGACTGAGTAAATTACACTGAAAATCTAAGTGACCACTCCTGCCAAAGACCAAAGAGCACGGCCCGTTTTTCCTAAGACGCGGCGTTGAGTGGAAATTAGCGAAAGTAGCAGTGACGGGGAAGGGCTGGGGGGGTCACAGAGATTGCGGGGCGTCCGTGCAGCTAATAGATTTTCTCGTAACACCTCCCGTGTTTTCAGTCAGCAGCTGGATGCGTAGCAGAGACGAAAACACCTGCCAAAAGCCTTCAGGCCCCGAGACTTTGCTCTTGGCAAGCGCGCGCGCCGTGCTACTTCAAGTCCTTCTCCTTCTCATGCAACGTCTCGCCGCCAAATTTTTCCGTCAATTTCCAGGCCATATTGAGGCTGCTTTCGCGGCCTCCGCTCCCCCCCCCCCTCGCTGCTGATGTCATGAAAAAAAAAAAAAAACACCAACTGAGATTTGATGAGCTGGAAAATCTCATTCCGGCTTGAAGGGGAATTATCGTCCACTCTGTGTAGGGTGAGCGTCAAAATGTCGACTTTGGTTACACAGCGAGAGAGCGCAGGTAATGGTGTTTGAATCGGAGGGAGCTTTGTGTGTGTTTGTGCACGGCTCTTGTGCTGTTTGGGTGTTTGGACGCTCACTCGTAACTAATGGATACTGTTGTTAATCTTTGTTTAAATTCAGGTTTCCTGTCTGTGTGCTTTGGGTTCTTGTTTTACTCCCTTTGGATCTAAAAATAGATCCGGAGTGTAAGAAAAGGCGCTGAATGAGCAGGTGACCTGCTTCATTTGGTTTGCACGTGACCCTGGTGCGACTAGTCAATAAAAAAAACAACATATTTTTGTTTCATCTGTTGAATTTAAATCAAATCCATGTTTTAATTAAATGTAAATCTGACAATTCTTAATTTATTGCGCAGACACCGCATCGACAAAGACAACACAAGTCGTTAACATGCCACGACAGCGTGTCGCTCATCACTCACTCAGCTTGCTATTGTCTGCGCCGAAACGTTGCGATAAACACATTCGAAGCCAAGTATTTATTAGAAGTGATGTAATCGGCCGCGTGACGCCGACAGCTGTCGTGAAAATATCGAAGCACCTTTCCCCCGCGCTCGCCACAGCTGCCCTGCCACTCCGCTGGCGGAGTACTTAAGATGAAGTGTTAGCGCGTTGGCTAACGCTAGCAAATCTGTCGCGCTCTCCTGGATTTTATGGACTTCAAACATGGGCGGCAGCAGCAGCCAAAGGCACTTTGCCAAACGCTCGGCGGTGTTGTCGTAAAAAGGTCGTTAGCGTTTGAAGATTTATGCTCCCGAGCATGAAACAAGAGAGACGCTCGCGGTGAGCTAATGATGCTAAACTTGGACTTGGCTAGCAAAGTCAATTTGAAGAAAAATGAGAAACTGAAGGTAATAAAGTGTTGAGTGTAATGTACTTTTTTGTTATAATTCCTTTTTTCTAAAGTTTCAATTGGTGTTTCTTAGCATAGTAGCATGTTAGCTTAAACACAATCTCTGAAAAGCAGCCAAACTCTAGTCCTGAAAAATTGGTTTTATGTGTCTTTTCCTGCCGATCATTTCAACATTAGTGTCACAGTATCGTGTATTAGCCGTCGAACAAATTGGACCTTTGTATTCCTTTTGGAAGTATTTTGCAGGCCCTCCAATATGAACGATTTCTTTGTCCCCCCCCCCCACCTCGTCCTCCCGTCCTCTTAAGCCCATTCACCATCACCGACGCTCACTTCCTCCCTGCCCGCCGCCTCTGCCCCTGACTCGCTGTCATCCCCGGTTACCGTGCAGGCCCTCCTCGGGGTGTCCTGCTCCTGCAAAGGTGATGAGAGGATAGGGAGGTGTTTGGAGGCCGAGACAAGAAGGGGGGGGGGAACGCATGGGTGGGTTCCTGATCAGGAGAAAAAGGACAATGTTGGGCTCTGTTTTTATATGGAGTGGATCCCACTGGTTCACAAAGCTCTGTGCAGCACGGAGGAACACAAGCCAACGCAGAGGGAAGCCATCGGGAGCTGGGAGCTTTAAAGAACGCACGCTCACCTGTTCTCACAGCTGTCAGCATTGAATCAAATGAGGTTTTTGCGAGATAAAAGGAGAGGAGTCTGCACTAACCGCATAGAGACTGGGGCCCTGAAGCAGAGCGGTGCCGAGACAGGTGTAACACCACTGTAATTAATCTTTTGTGTACCTGTTTAAGCCCACATAAAACAACAATAAAAAAAGGAAAAAAAAAACCCATTGGCGTCTCTCCACTTTCCTCCTAAACGCACCACAGAAGCTCACAGTCGACGCTCTCGATCTGAAAAATCAGCTTTCGCCGGTGTTGCATTTCTCCCACTGCAGCCACAGGTTGCATGTGTGTTGCCAGCAGCGGAGGAATGCTTTGAGCGCAGCGAGCCAAAAATAGACGTGCTGACCCTTTAAAAGCGGAGTCTGTAACATGTTGTGGCTGCCGAGAGAGCCGACGCAGGCGCTTGTCTCTTTAAGAGCGGGTATGCGTAGCGTAGTGTAGTATTGCGTGCAGGGGGTGGGGGGCGCGTGCGTGCGCATATACTGTGTGTAGGCGAATGTAAAGCTGACTGAGCAGGCGAGGGGGGCTTGCGTGACTACTGCAGACGAGGCTGTGACCTCAGAAAAGTGGTTATGAAAACGATCTGTTGAAGCGAGCGGAGGGAGAGAGAGAGAGAGAGAGAGAGAGAGAAAGAGAAAGAGAGAGAGAGAGACCAGCCCTGCAGAAATGAGTTAATTTGCCTCCCACACTATACTATCACTGAATGACACTGGAGAGCAGCCAGACTCCTCAAGGTTTTCCAGCATGTATGCACAGACACTGTTACACGTATAGAGTGTACACAACAAACACTCCTCTTTGAAGCACTGAGAGCAGGAGGGGGGGGACACACCGGCGAGGGCGCAGGGGAGCCCATAGCGTGCTTGGACAGAGGCTATACGGAAAGCAAAGAGACATTTAGAGAGGGGGGGGGATTAAAAAAAAGAGAGAGAGAGAAGAATATTTTGAGAATCGGAACAAGAGGACGGGGAGGGAAAGTCAGGTATCGTGTTCCCCTCTGCGGCACCGGCGTGCTCCGAATATCCAGGAGAGATTCCTGAGGCCGAACCCACATGGAAACAATCAGAGGCGCACAGAGGACAAGACGTGAAATTACATATTGCTAAATTTGCGTTCGCTCTTCCCCGGCGCGAGCGTCATTTCTATATCTGCCGACATTGGCTCGGGTCGGACTCACCAAAAGCGGCAATTATACACAATTTCACATAATTGACTCAATGGTATTGACATGCGCCTTCAAAGCAGGAGTGACGTAACGCGTTGAAACAATTAGAAAAACAACCCTTTTGTTTCTGTGCGGACGATGCGACTGCGGTGGCCGCCGTGGCTGTTTGTGGCCCGAAAACCTGCGCCGTGTAATCACACCCAGACGCCAGCTTTCCTTTTTTTTTTATTTTTTGTTGTTGCGTCGCCGCCACACGTTCTGCCTCCGAGCAACGTCAAGTCATCGTGGACGTGCCTGAGAGATCTGTGAAAAGTGCTGGCTTGCTTCATCGCCGCCAAAAATGTTTCACTTAGTGGGAAATAAAGGAGGAAAAAAAAAGAGAACTTCAGAGGATGGATGTAATTTCAGGGAATTTCTCTTTTTTTTTGGAGGGGGGGGGTGGAATAGAACTTGGCCTAGAACATGTTATTGTGAAAAGGTCAAATATCACTTAAAGTATAGCGAGGAGCTGGCAGGAGATGAGATAAAAGGAGGAAGATCGGAAAGAAAAAAAAAAGAAAAGCAGAGGGAGAGGGGAGGGGAAACGTATCGGTGCGGATTGCGTGTGAACAGTAATGCTAGCCTTCAAAGAGCACATTGTATCCATGCATGAGTCGCTCAACAGGGACAGCGGCATGACGGAGGGAGGGAGGGCACTCCAGGACAAGGGGCTGAGAGAGAGAGAGGGAGAGGGAGAGGAGGAGGAGGAGGAGAGCGAAGAAGGGTGAACGAGTCTGTGTCATGACAAAAGTGACCTTTGTCGTGGACGGGGTTGCCAACTCTCACGCTTTTGGCGTGAGACGCACACTTCCAGGGGGCCGGTCCCACACTCGTGTACGGATCTCATAGCGAGGAAAGGAAGAGTGAGCTGCTCCTGGGTCAGCTCACAAGAGCAGCTAAAATACCTTGAATATCCAAAATGCGCAATAGTTTCAATGATGGCCCGGCTTTGAAATGAAATACAAGCTTTCGATTTCACTTGAGAACCCACTTTAGTGTGATTCATTCAAAAAAAACCAACCGCAAATGCCTGAATGTCTCTACAATTGTGCACAAAAGCAACAAACGCTGTGTTTATGAAGCGCTGTAACTGTAGCCGAGGCTTCACGGTGACGTATGAAAGGGAGAAAACAACAACTCGGAAAAATCCTGGACAGCTGTGAGGATAAATATTTGTGTTCATCTCCGCTCTCTCTCTCTCAACTACACTATAAAGTGTTTTTTTTTTATGTCGGCTTCGACGAAAAGCTTGTAAAACACACAACGCGGGGGAAACAGGCGGCGGCCCAAAGCAGCTGGAATAAACACCTCCGCAACCCGTGTTTTCACTGGAGGCCGAGGTGGCGGCAGGAGGTGGGGAAGCGCATTCCGAAGCTGCGGCACCACCGACTGGTGGACCGGGGGTGGGAGCCGGGGGGATTAGTCAGGGAGCTCTCGTGGAGACGCAAAGGGGTTCGGAAAAGGCAGGGTGAGCGATGCAGGTGGAAGACCCGGGCCGGATGGTGTTTATTTAGATCCCATCAGCGTGAGAGGAAAGCTCCACCGTCTACAGGTGGGAGACCTGACAGCTGGCCAGTTGGACGGGAAACTCCAAACGAGGGCACGCAGGGCAGTAAACGCATCGTCGCTTTAGAATCCATATCTAAGGAATAAAGAGGCGCAGCTCGACGTGAGCCAGACTGAGTGTTTGGTTGTTGTTTTGACGCGTTTCAGAGGACAACATGGTGCTAAACAAGCTGTCAGGGACGTCGTGAAGTCTGTTCGGAAATTGCGCACAACATGATTCAGTGAGATGTTTATCTTCTCTCAATAACACTCCCAGTTACATTTTCCAACCCAATGAAGAAACTCTTTCTGTGTGTGTGTGTGTGCGTGTGTGTGTGTGTGTGTGTGTGCGTGTGATATGGTTTCCCTGCTGGTGCAGCATGACTGTTTTGCCCTCCTCTCCAGGGTCAATATTTACAGTTCATCCTCTCCTGCAAAATCACTCTGTCACAGCGCCTCACCATCTCTCCCTCCTCTCCCTCCTTTCCCCCCTCCCTCCCCCTTTCCCCCCACCCCCCTACCCACCCCCCCCTGCTTGTCACATTTACTGTACGTCTCAATAGGCAGAGCGTGATCAAGGCCAATTATGGCTTGTTTTGAGCGTGCGGGGCATCCTGTGGAAGCAATACATTACTGGCAACGCGCTCGTGCCAATCCATGCCTCCCTCCATATGTGTGTGTGTGTGTGTGTGTGTGTGTGTGTGTGTGTGTGTACTCCTCCCTTCATCTCCCCATCCCTCGTGCTAGTACTACATGTAGTAATTCATTCTTCACACAGCTGTTGCATCCAGTCGGAATGTGGGTAAATGCGAATTTAATGGTGTGTCACTCGTAATGTATATGGAGGCATTGCTCTCTTGTCCTGGGGCTCACCAGAGGATGTTTGATTCCCCACTTATGCTCCGCCAAAGGGGATTCTTGTGTTCCGCGCGTCGCACGGCATCCAGTGGATCTGGTGGCCACATTTGATATAGTCGCACCTTTTATAGATTTGCGCTCGGAAAAATAAATGTCGGAGTCGCACGAGACAAATTTGGAGGGAAATCTAACGTGGTGTCGATGGGACGACTTTCTGCTCGTGTCTTGGATCTTTTTAGGGGTTTTTTTGAAGTCACATGGTGAAATCCCATGAAATCAAATATTGTTTGAGTCAGTTTGATCAAGTTTGTGTCTTTTTTTGGCCACTTGGCATCATGAACAACTGACAGCTGAATATCTTATGACTAAATTGTATTTTTCTCAAACTTTTTCAACTTTGAATCTTCATCCCTCGAATTCCACTATTCACACTTTAAGTTTCCTAAACTGGCTTTAATTCCTCTAAAGGAACTTTGTACTGACACGATGGTTTCAAAAAGTCATCAAAGATATTTATCACCACAAATTTCTCACGTTGAGTCCGAGGAGAAGAAACCTCCTCGTTTCGACGGTTTTGTGCGTCCACTTCAGCAGGAGGAGAGCCGCTGTGGCAGGAGGGAGGAAGGAGGTGTTGACACGCACCGTCACAATGGCACCGTTTCCCTCTGCTCCTCCACAGGATGCTCTCTACACACGCACACATGCGTCAGTCAGACACACACACACACACCCACATACACACACACACACGGAACAATAGATTGAAACATGCTGCTTTCATTTTCTCTGCTGACTCCTCTCCTGTTGTCTAAAGCAACAGCACCTTTTCCAGTGTGCGGCCTGGGATCACCTGCTGCATCGCTCCTCACGTTTCCCCTTCAAACACGGCTCACGCTGACCCGCAGTGACAGCACAGGATATGAAAAACAAATGGAGGCGTCTTGCATTTTATAGGTTTCCCACCTTCTCCTCCACATCTCTACAGTATATATTCCCAATCTGTACAGCGTGTTCACATGAGAAGCAGCGCTCTGTCCTTCCTGCAGTAAATAACTCTTTACACATGGTCCTCGTTCAGCCGCTCTCGTATTGGACGCTGTAACGATTTATATGGGGTCAGAGAAACAGACCAGATGACCTCTTATCAGTTGGCTTTAGTTTTTTTCCTCCCCTTTTATATTCTTGTAAATCAGATCAAACGCTACATGTGAAATTCTGGGTATGTCGGCATGTTCGCTTTGGCTAAACTCGACTTCTAACACCTAGAAAAGTGCTTTGTAACAGTGGGCGTGTTTGATGAGCGCAATCATTTCGTAACCACTTCTTCAAACATGAACCAGCACTCATTGTTAACAACTGGCATATTTTCGGGGGGTAATTAGGCACGATTCAACACCACTGGCCTGAAAACAGACAAATTGTGGTGTTGTGCGAGCTCCATTGTTTGCGGCGTTGTTTTTATTTTTGAAGCGCTGTAAAAAAAACAAAGCTCTGCAGCTCCACCCTGCTTCTGGCCTCCTGCCTCCCCGGTGCGGTGGCGACTACATGGGGATCGCGCAGCACCTCAAAGCGGCGCTCACATGGTTCCTATCAGCCGTTTAGTGCGCCCTCTGCTTCGGTTCAGACGCCTCGCCGTGATCTCGTCTCATCGCCTCATCAACAGAATTCGGCTTTTATTGCGTCGCCGGGTTTTCTTGTGGCGCTGGGCCCCCCCCTCTGCTGTAAAGGGGGGGAGGAGGAGGGAGGGAGGAAGGGGGAGTCTCCCCCCCCTTTTTTTTTCTTCATCAATGGCTCTAAAAGTAGAAGACATCGCGTGTCTCTGCTCCAGTGTTAAGTCTATTTAAGGTCTCAACTTATGTCAGGAAAAACTCGGTGGCATGTCGCTGAGCTAATAATGTCCGACCGCCATCGCTGCGAGCTGTGTAAGTGCTCCTTTGGGGGAGAGAGAGGGAGAGAGAGAGGGAGCAGGTAGAGAGGCGTAGAGGAGAAGAGGAGGGAGGGGGAGAGAGAGTGGAACAGTACGACTCCTCAGTGTATAAAATGACCTCGCTCCCATTGCGTGCCACGGTTTGTTTTCAATACTGGCCACATGTTTGAGCATTGCATAACTTCTCAGTTGCGGTTTGTAAATCATGAAGTATTTGGGGCTGCAGAGGTGTGTGTGTGCGTGTGTGTGTGCGCGCGCGTGTCTCCGTCTCTTGACAGACACATTACCTAACGCGCCGGCACATTTCGCCTCGTTCTCTATTTAGGGATCGTGCACAATAACGCCTGCCGTTCACGCAGAATGCCGATCACGCCATTAAAAATGAATTATTAGCGGCCGCTCCGAGGCAAGAGGTTTCCAGCGCACAGCTGGCCCTCGCGCCGGCCCTACCTGTGGCCCAATTAAAGGCTAATTAAAGGGCCAGTCCGGGGTATACAGGGAAGTCTTTGTAGTTGCTGTTTGCACAGGTGGCGCGCATCACATGTTGTAATGGTGTCGGGTTCACACATCAAGGCAGCACACATTGGTGCTTGTGCACTGTGCTCTCACTGTGTTCTGCTTTTGCGTTTTTCTTCCTCTGACTCGGATTCGTTTCCAGGCTGCGCACTGAGCGTCGCACAAATCAGCCTGACCAACAAACCAAACAGTTCCACCCACACACTAAAACTGCCCACACAGAGGGGAGTAAATCTGTCTGCCGATGTTATCACTGTATCTCCTTCTGCCACAGTTAAACACATTGTTTCTCCAGATTAAGAGGGCCTTTTTGGGGGGGTGCTGTTGTTCGCCCAGGGCGCCGAACTGTGTGTGTGTGTGTCTGGCACCCTGTTAGATTGCTGCAGTCAGTCGGTCCTAAATTAAAAAAAACTCCCCACCGCGGCATTTTCGGACCTGACAGGAGAAATATGTTGACATTTGAAGGGCTGTTTCCAGAGCGGCTGCCATGTTTGTCGAAAAATACCCGAACCTGAGGTCTGGCAGGGTGGGACGCTCTGTGACGGGGTTCAGGATGAGCTTCAGTGGGAGTCCAACGGGCTGCTGTACAGCGCGTCGGTTCAAACGTTCGATGTGATCCTCCTCTGGTGATGAACCTGTTTGATGGGCGAAGTCTTCCTGCGATCAGGAATGTCGTCTCTTCTTCTTTGGTGCTGAATGTTTAGTGGTTCATAACTTGTTTTGATCCGGATGTGGCGATGCGACACAGGAGCCTTCACTTTCTAACCACACCTCAGATTTTTGTGTTGTTGTTGTCGAACCTCCCAGATAAGAGCCTTTTGTTGATTCTTCTGTCGTCATCGACATCCGGAGCGCTTCACTCACTTCAGACGCGGGGGGAAACCAACCAACCGTCTCTTCACAATGACATGTTTTGGTGCAGTCGACCATAATAGGCAGCACACACACACATACCCTTAAATCCACCACCACCACCACCATCACCACCACCCTCTGGCACACACACACTGTTCCAACGTGGTTTTTCCTGTCAGTGCTTCTGATCTACGGCGGGCCGGCTGACCACCCACGGTGCGAGCGGGACGTCCTCGGCACGCCACATCCATCAGCCCCGAGAACCTGCTCCGTCGCCCCCCCCCCCGACCTCATTCGTCTCCAGGTGTTTTTCGGACATGACGGGCGGCACGTTCGGGGTTAATTCGTCGGTATTCTCTGCGAGGGGCAGGTATGCTGGAGTGGGGCGAGTGTCGTTCGGGTGGTTTTTCAGGGGGGTTGCGAGCGGCGTTGAGGTTAACCAGACGGAGGCTGCTGCACAGATAAGACGCCTCGCTCTGGTCACGGAAGACAGCGGCTCCGGACTTAAAGGGGCTGACAGGTGAACAAATGGCTGAAACCCATTAACCCTCCCACGACACCGGGTCGAGCCTCGCACCTCGCTGCTCCGTTACCACCCTGTTGTCTACCGTGCGTGTGCGCGGCGTGCATATATGCGTCTATATAAATATGTAGGCACGGTTTGTGTGTAGAGGCGTGGCCCCTCCACCCCCCTCCATCGTGAGTCCCACCCTGCTGCACGCGATGCCCGGGAATCCGTGCCGGTTGAGGATTTACTGAACACGCTTAGGGAATCCCAGCTTTCTCCCGCCCACACACACACGCACACACACACTCGTGCGCGTAGCCTGGAGGCACCGCGGAGCTGACATGTTTAACACTGATCAGGTGGAATCACTCACAGAGATGGCACTCGGACGCACGCGCTAACGCGGCCCACCTGGACACAGAGACCCCTCCGACGCGCCGCGCTGGCACATGCGAGCGCTGCATCGCAGGCGGCACGCGCTCACACACCTCGAGCGCCTTGGGGATGCCGAGGTGTCCCCGCTGACACTGATCAGATGAGACCGCGTGCACACACACACACACACACACACACACACACACACACACACACACACACACACACACACCGTCTGCACCTGGAGCCGGCGATCAGAAGCACAGTTCCACCTCCTTCCCTCCCTCCCTCCTCCGCTCTCTCTCCTCCGCGCTCCCACCATGCTTTTCTTCTCCTGCGTCATGAAATTAGGGGACGCTGACGCCGCCGCCTGATTGATCCCCTGGACGAAATTTGAATAACGACCGCGCGGCGTTGCCCAAAGCGTTCCAGTTAAACGTTCTGTTTGCCAGCTCATCCATCCTGCCTCTTTTTTTTTTATTTGCCTGCTTAGAGCGAAACTTTGGATTTGTGGCACAGAAAGGGAGCGGTGACATCTCGAGTGTCACCGACTGTCAAAGCTCGTCGGCAAAGATCGTGCGTGATTGCGATGCTTCATTAATGACGCGATTAGAAAGAAGGAGCGGCGACGAAGCGTGTGCGTAGCAGGTGTGACGGTTGCGGGTTCCGAGTCCTAAAGAGGGGAGCGAGGGGGAGGTGAGCGAGGGGGAGGTGAGG
Source organism: Malacoctenus tetranemus (assembly GCA_032274765.1). Lineage (NCBI taxonomy): Eukaryota > Metazoa > Chordata > Actinopteri > Blenniiformes > Labrisomidae > Malacoctenus > Malacoctenus tetranemus. The sequence goes on from JAUESF010000002.1 coordinate 12,611,198, forward strand.
CGTTCACTTTCACATCGGGGGAAGTGTTGAAATGCGGGAAGTGTCACAATATCCTCTCACTAACACAGGTACCTAAAAAGCACTGTTATGTACTGGTGGATACAGTTTGCACCTGCCTCAGAGAGCCGAGAGGGGTGGGTGGGGGGGGTGTGGGGGGGGGCACAAGATTTGAGTGGCTCCAAACTGTTGTTTCAAAACGCGCAGCATTTATGCGGATGAGCGTTTTCCAAATGGGGGGCGACAGCTGTGGACAGATGCTGCGTGTTCACCGGAGTCAGAAACACCAAACGAAGCAATTTGGCGGCGTTCCGCCTTAAAAAAAAAGACAACAATTAGGGTGCAGCTCGCCTCTCATGTGCTCGCCATCTGGCCGTGCGTGAAGACGACCAGACCGGAGCGGGGGTTTTAACGCGAACCCGGGATCGGCTTCCCTAAGACCCCTCTTAAGCATCGCAGTGAAACTCGAAGCACGTCTGAAGCACATCTGGAGCTCCGTTCCGACCCTCCTGCTCAGGACAGCCGAGCCGAGCCGCCCAGGGTTTCTGCTTCCCTTCCGAAAACGCACGCGCTTCTTTTTTTAAATGTTTTATTGTCCGGTGGGAGAGAGAGAGAGAGAGAGAGAGAGAGAGGGAGGGAGACTTCTGAATGTCATCCTCTGTTCTCTTTTACGACAGTTCCCACCCTGAACTCTCTTTATCTTTTCCTCCCTTTCTGCCTGTTTTTTTTTTCCTCTCAGCGAGGGACGGCCACTCTTTTATTTATGTTTTATGTCTTTCCTCGTCTTTGTTAGCATCGCTGGATTCGATGCCGGAATGGAAACGCCCTAATCAGCCACCGCGGTGAGGATTAGCCCACACCCATTTTAAAGTAACAGGAAAGAAAAAACGTTTTTCTTTTGAGCAAAAAAAGCAAAAAAGCTCTTTAATGTTTTTATTTGTGACCTTTTTTTTAAAAATGTCATTTCCTCCTATAAGAAACATGATCCATCTTTTATACCCGCTTTTATCCGACCCAGCGACACAATCTGGAGTCAATCCGAGGCCGACGACGGGCGAAGGGGGCGAGGTACGCCCCCCGTCTGGGCCCGAGTCGGGCAAAAACACATGGACGAGGAGCGACTCGGAGGCAACAATCGACCTGAACCAGTACGAGAACTTTCACCCCCCCGCAACCCCAAAAAAAGCTCCGACCACTTCTGTTTCTTTGCTGCGAGGTCGGCGTCCAGTCCGAGCGTCTGTGAGTGGAAGCGCGGGGCCCTTCATGGTCCTCGGCCTCTGAAAGCGGATCTTTTCCATCTTTTAACGGAGCCGTATAAAAACCCCGTCGGAGAGCTGATGCGTCTAAAGCGGACAGATTTCAGCGGGGCTATTTCAAGATGGGCGGCCCTCAGTGGAAACAAAGACCACACACGGTCATGGGAAGAGACTGGCAGAGCGGCGTCTCTCCGTGTGAAAGTTTATGATGATAGATTTTGATCTGTGTGTGTGTGCGCGCGCACGTGTGTGTGCGCGTGATTTGTCACTTTTTAATCCAGAGACGATGATCAACTCAGAAAGTTTTCCAGAATACACAGTGAGTCCCCTCTGCACCGTGTCCGTCCACATTGGACGTCCACCAGCTATAGACAACTTCCTGTGTCAGGGGAGAGGGGGGGGGGGGATAGGTGGGCTCCCTGCGTCTCCTCCCACGCAACGTCCTCTCTCGATGCTTCTCTTCCCTTCGTTTGCCTCTTTGAAGCTTCTCATCTCGTCCTCGGATCTCGCTCCCTTCTTTCTTTTTTTGTCTCGTCATGTCTTTTATTTCTCCCTTCATCCTGTTTCTACCCTCTCTCGTCTCCCTTTGTCCTCTCCCGTCCTCTCTCGTGTCCTGTCTCGCCTTTCTGTTTTCCTTTCACTCATTGTCGTCCCCCTGGTTTCACTTCTTCGTCATTGTCTCCTCTTGTCTCGCTTCTTCTCCTCCCTTCTCCTCTTTTGTCTTCTTTTTCTCTCGCACAGTGGAAAACTGGGTCCCACTAATAATTAATTATAACCTGTGGCGGCTCGTAAAAGAAGAAGAGAGGGAAAGCTGTTTTCTCTCTCTTCCTCTCTCTCTCTCTCTCTCTCTGTCTCTCTCTCTCTCTCTCTCTCTCCCTCTCTCTCTCTGCCTTTCTTTTACTCTCTCTTTCCCTCCCTCTCACTCCTTCCCGCTTCCCCGCGCCGTCCGTTTTGACATGTAAAGCGTGTAAACTTGGCAGGGCCAAATTTGTTGATTGCGGGCTACTGATGTGACCCATCTGGGGTTGAAACATTGCATTAGGTCTTCGCACGCTATTCCCCGCCACTCCCTCGACTCAGCAGCTCACCCCCACCACCCCCCACCCCACCCCCCTCCACCCCTCCACCCCCACCCCTCCTGTCATATGAGAAACAGTTGCGGCACTGTTGTTGGGTGAGGAGGATGTGGGTATTTGGCGTGTTTATTTTGTGTGTGTGTGTGTGAGTGCGTGCGCGCGTATGTGTGTGTGTAAGTGCACGCAGTGTGTGTAACGGGAGACCAGCCCCCTAAGTGCATGGTAGTGCAAACCCCGCAACAGCTGTCCTGTTGAAGTATCTTTGAGCAAGACGCCGTGTCCCTAAATGGGTCGAATGTACGGCTCCTGCTTACATTCTGTCGTGCGCTTTCTTGCGTGCGCATTCCTGCGCGTGAGCCGACGGAGATTTAAAAGGACGCGCGGGCGCTTCTGCACAATTTCTCCGACCGCGGCCTTGATTTACAGCTCAGTCCCTCCTCACAGAAACAGTCCAAAATCATGTCGAATATCAATAAATACTTCGGCTAAATCCTACTTATTGTGTCATCCATTAAGCCTGCAGATGTTTAAAGCCATCGGATCAATTTCCACAGTAACAGTGATGTGTAGAAGACCAGAGAACAAGGCTCTTTTTTTCTTCTATAGTCTCCACCTAACGGTAGAGGCGAGGATGAGGAGGTTCGGCTGCGGCTCGCGTGACACCGTCAGCGTTTGGAGCCGAATCAGAGATGCTGCCTCGGATTCTGGACACATCCTGAAGCCATCGCTCAGGAATGTCTGTGGTCCCGCTCGTAAATCAGCCTTCAGCTGGAAAGGCGAGCAGAAAGTTCTCCGGGGGGGCTGGCCTGCAGAGCCAGATATGGCACAGTG